>CM060668.1:37903445-37928445 GCA_030686955.1 Odontamblyopus rebecca
GAAGATCCATATATGTGATGGTTTATGCCGAAATTTCTAGTTTAAAACAGCATCTTATTTAACACCCCTAGTAAATGACTGTGTGTAGGTAAGGAGGCCATGCTAACCCAGAAAGAATATGAGACTGCCAACCTGTCTGAGGTGAAAGCACTTCTGCGAAAGCACAAGGCCTTCGAGAGTGAGCTTACGGCACATCAAGACCGTGTGGAGCAGATTGCCGCCATCGCACAGGAGCTCAAGTAAGTGGTGGGCTGGGGCCAGGGCTGGTGCATTAGCATAGGGAGTAATGCATTTTTCTGCAGTGACCTGGATTACTATGACTCTCCGAGTGTGAACACGCGCTGCCAGAGTATCTGTGAGCAGTGGGATGTGCTGGGGGCTCTTACTGGGAGCCGCAGGGAAGCCCTGGAGGTCAGTGTCACTCTTAGTCCTTTCAGAAAAACTTTGGTGCACATGAATTAAATCCGGCCAGTGTTTACATCCTGCCAAGCGTGTGTGCGTACGATGGCTGACCAGGTTTTTGTGTGGAGCAGATCTTTCCCATCTCCTTAGTTATTATCCTTAGGGATTTTAAGACAGGAAATCTGCATGAGGAACTAGCAAAGTACAGACAATTTGTCAACTGCTGTACCAGAGGAATGTGCACTGGATCACTGTTACACCACAGTGACTGGAGGCTACTTGTCCACCTGATACAGAGGCTGAAGGGTCATCGTCATTACTGGTCTCCAAACCTGACACAGATAATAGACATCTTGCATTCAGTTCTGCGAGTATCATGTAGAGAAGAACCGGGGCAGAAAGCCCCTGCCTGGATGGTGACTTGTCCTCCACACTAAAACATTGCCAGGATGAGCTGACTCGGGTTTTCAGACATTTTTAACACCTCCCTGTTTGCCACTCCCCTTGGGCAGGAAGATACGGTCCTTTTGGATCAGAACCCTCTTTCTACAAAAAGTTTCTTTCCCTCTGCCACTGGACTCATGATCACTTTAAACAGCTACTGTCAGCAATACTTCACCCATTTAAGTATGGCCATAGCCATGGCGATTATACACCGAGCACCTTTCCTTGTCTGGCAAATCCAGAATATCTTTGTTATACTTTACTACTGCATGATGCTTTGTATTTCTGTGAATAGAATACCGAAAAGCAGCTGGAGTCAATAGATGAGATGTATTTGGAATATGCCAAGAGGGCTGCACCCTTCAACAACTGGATGGAGGGAGCCATGGAGGACCTTCAGGACATGTTCATCGTTCACACCATCGAAGAGATTGAGGTGAGACATATTGTAAAATGTAAAATTACATCATTTTAGGGAAAATCTTTTAGAACTGATGTTTGCACCATCTTATGGCAATAGATATATTTAATTATACCCATACCCCCTTTCTGCAGGGCTTGATTGCAGCCCATGAGCAGTTCAAGTCTACTCTCCCGGACGCCGACACAGAAAGAAAGGCTATCCAGGGCATCCAGGAGCAGGTCAAAAACATTGGCCAAAACAACAACATCAAGTTCAGTGTAACCAACCCCTACACCACCATCACACCAGAAAGCATTGACCGCAAATGGGAACAGGTTTGTCTCAGTTGAAGTGTAGTAAGTGTCAAGTATAGTGTGATTACATTTTTACTTTGAAGTGGAATTGACAATATTTTAATGGTTGAATAATTAAATTAAGACAGAGTGGAGGAGAGTAACTGTAACTGTTATTTGCAGACGCTGCAGCTTGTTCCACAGAGAGATGCTGCTCTGCAGGAGGAGCTGTCTAAGCAACAGTCCAACAATGCTCTGCGCTGCCAGTTTGCCTCTCAGGCCAATGTTGTGGGCCCCTGGATCAAACAAAAGATGGAGGTAACTCACAGCAGTCAATCACAGATTTGGGAATTTATGCAGGAGAACATGCCAGAGTTACCTGTGATGCTGTTTTAGTTTGTTCTCCAGTTATCTGATTTTTCATGTAAATGTAGCCAATCAGATTTCCCAATAATTGCAGGAGATTGGCAGGATATCTATTGAGATGAATGGCACTCTGGAGGACCAGCTCACAAATGTACGGGACTATAAGGAGGGCATCACAGAGTACAAACCCAACATGGACCAGCTGGAGGGAGTCTACAAACTCATACAGGAGGCCCTGATATTTGATAACATGTACACCCAGTACACCATGGAGGTATGGCCAGGTTCATTCACTACAATACTGCATTATGTCATAGTATATATTCGACTTAGAGTTTGTGATTATTGTTGTTGTATTGCTCCCTGTAATTGAGTAAATGCTCTGTAGCATCTGCGGGTGAGCTGGGAGCAGCTTTTGACCACCATCGCTCGTACGATCAGTGAAATCGAGAACCAGATTCTGACGCGTGACGCCAAAGGGATCAGCCAGGAGCAGTTGCATGAATACCGTGCCTCCTTCAACCACTTTGACAAGGTCAGGGCCCCCATTATACCTGTGTCAGTGTTAGTCAGACATGGCACCTAATGCATGCATGAGAGAGAGGATATGATTGGGCACAAGTCGGCTTCATGTGGTGGACTGTCTGTTTACATCTTTGGCAGCTTTCACGTATCATCCATCAGCTGTATTATAAAGTACTGTGTGTGAGCACTGTGTGTGCGCAGCAGCCAGGCCAGTACTTTTCAAGATACATACAGATGGATTTGAGTTGATCCATATACACATGCATTACTCTAAACATTATTCAACATCACCTATGGGGTTCAGTAGAATTAAAAGCATTATAGCAAACAGATTTTAACCATGCTAAAATGCTTTTCCCATATGCTTACCTAAAAACATATTTGACTCATTCATGCACGTTAAGTAATCCATTTATTATCCTCCATTCAAGGCTTCAGAGCTCAGAAATAATCCATTTTCACCTCCTATTTGAGGTCTTGTATATAATGTTTATAATGAGGTAAGGGGGGGGCCAGGTGTGGGTAAGTCATGTGTTATGCTGTGCATGAATGTGAAAAGGGCTCATCACTGCATCCCACCATCACCAGCCCCCATTTCTCACATGACATTATCTAAACATCTTGAATGTTTCATCCATGTGTGTTTCTGCATGTCCCATCCCTCACACCACCTGATGCACCTACCTCATCTTCACGGGGTGCTCTCTCATTGGCTATTGGCCCACGTCAGGACCACAGTGGAGCACTGATGGCTGAGGAGTTCAAGGCCTGTCTGATCAGTCTGGGCTATGATGTGGAGAACGACAAACAGGTAGGAGCCATTAGCAGGGAAGCACACAGTAGCGAGACACTGGCCTTACTCTCAGCATGGACTGCAGTTCCGGTTCTGCTGTTGTGTGTGTGTTTGTGGGCCTCTCCTGCCTGCTGGTTCTGTCAATTTGCTAATTGTTTCTGCTTTATCTCCCCATCCCCTTCGCTTGTCTGTCTGACCCCCTCCCATCTGACATCCACTGGCCTTTCTTGTGGTGACCGACAGAAGCGTTCAGGACAGATGGTCTCAGATGATTTCCGGGCTCTGCTCATTTCCACTGGAAACAGCTTGGTACTGCAGCTGGCTTTATGCATGCTCGCATGGTGTATGCAGGCCAAAGGCACATTACAGCTGTAGGTTTAATCTGACCAACCATCTGTATACTGCTTAAACACAATGGGCACCATAGTGCCACGACTATACTGCCCCTAGTAAATGATTTTCCAGTTTACCTGCACCTTTGCACCTCTGGTTTCTCAGACCATTTAAAAGGGCAACAACAGACTAATTTTAAGCAAGTTATCATATACATTTTTTCGTAAAACATTTCAATTCAGTATTGGTGGTATAATTATTTTCAAAAGTAAAGTTATAGCACAAAGGAATTAAGTGTTGTGCCCAGAGCCTGCAGACACCGCTGTCTTATACTCTGTCTTCTGCTTCATGCTGTGTGGTTTGCTTTTATAAGGAATGGGCCTGAGTCATATCAAGCTGAATTTGTCTTTAGAAGAAAATTAATGAAAGCAATGTGTATATCTCCTAAATAAAGAGGCAAAAAGAGTAATTGTGACATAGACCCAGCTCTTCATCAACCTATGGCTTACAATGATATGTTGTATATGATATGGCTTCAGTGCTAATGGAGCAGATCATTTTAATACCAAAGGAGCGTTTTGAATGATACCCATCCATGTATTTGTCTTTTAAAACAGTATCTCTGGACACAAGTTCAGAATGATATCTTTATTTCACATATAGTCGACAATTCTTCCTTGATTCATTCACACTGATTACCTAAATTAATTATTTTAATATGCAATCTGTAACTTTCCTTGGTGGAGGGCCCACCAGGACACTTAAAGTATTATTACTCAATCACTCATTACAAGACATGCATTCTTACTGTGTCAGTGGCAAAGAAAAATCATTACCATGGAGAAAAGCAAATGGTGGATCCTCTTTTTAAAAAGTTGTATTGTGCACCTTTTTAAAAACAGTCCTGCTCTGAAGCTTTTCTGATGGCTCGGCCCACTGTTAGACTGCTTGGAATACGGAGTGTGGCTTCGGATTAACCTCTGTCTGCTTTCAGGGTGATGCGGAGTTTGCACGCATCATGGGGATTGTGGACCCCAACAACAGTGGGGCAGTCACCTTCCAGGCCTTCATTGACTTCATGTCCAGAGAGACCACAGACACAGACACTGCTGACCAGGTCATTGCCTCTTTCAGGATCCTGGCTGGAGACAAGGTGAGCACCTCCCTGGTTCTGAGTAAGACCCCATCAAGTATGGCCACTTTTAAACATAAGCCAACTGGAATTGTTTATTAATAAAGGGGTGTCCAAACTTTTTCATCAAAGGCCCTATGCAGTATAGTCTATGTCCAAATATTAGAATATCATGAAAAAGTTCAATATTTTTGTCACTCATTTCAGAAAGTCAAGTCCATATATTACATAGACTTATTACACATAGAGTGAAGGTTTCAAGCATTCATATCTTGATTTTTTTTAATGAATACAGCTTATAGATAATGAAAACCCAAAATTCAGTGTCTCAGAAATTAGAATATTGTGGAAAAAGATCAATATTGGAAACTCATGGTGTCACACTGCAGTCAGCTAATTGGCTAATTAACTAATACTGTGTGCTCTTTTACTGAGAGCCTTTTAACTCTTCCTTTTACTTTGTTTTATGGTTTCTCAGTCAAAGACAAAAACAGCCTGAACAACACTGTAAAAATATGCTCAAAGATAATAGGTGTGCAGATGCCCAACGTCATCTCTTTATGGAGCAGACGGGTGCTCGGCCAAGTGTATCATTGACATCATTGGCAGCACAGATTTGCTAATTCCTTTATTCTCTGGCATTCGGCTCCTAAACACAGAGGTGAAATAGGCTGAGCCAAGTATTTTTTTTATCCTTTGTTTACTGTTCTAATGTTGTTCTGTTTTGAATCTGGCCTTTGCACTTTTTTGCCACATTTGCACCTTGTGTCTCATTTGCACTAATGCTCAGCTCTGATGCCCATAATTGTACGAGCACCTGACCTGTGTGAAATGTACAGTCATGTGACAAAGTTTGGACCCTGATCATTTTCAAGATTTTCCTTTATAAATCATTGGTTGTTCGGATCAGCAATTTCAGTTAAATATATCATATATCAGAAAAACTCAGTGAGATTTGAGAAGTGAAATGAACTTTATAGGATTTACAAAGTGCAATAATTACTTAAACAAAAGTAGGCATGTGTATAAATTTGGGCACCCTTGTTGTTTTATTGATTTTAATACCTTTAGCACGAATTATTGGAACACAAAATTAGTTTGTTCAGCTCACTGACCCTTGGCCTACAGACACAGGTGAAGCCGATCAGGAGAAAGGGGATTTAAGGGGCCAGTTGCATGTTGTTCTTCTCTTTGCATCTTCTCTGATGAGTGGCAACATGGGAGCCTCAAAACAACTATCAAATGACCAGAAAACAAAGATTGTTTAACATCATGGTTTAGGGGAAGGATACAAAAAACTAGCTCAGAAATTTCAGCTGTCAGTTTCCACTGTGAGGAACATAGTGAGGAAATGGAAGACCACAGGCACAGTTCTAGTTCAGGCCAAGAAAAACCTCAGATAAGCAGAGGTGAAGGAAACAGTCAAACTCACCCCACAGACCAGCTCCACACACGTACAACATGATCCTGCTGCAGATGGTGTCACGGTGCATCGATCAACTATTCAGCACTTTGCACAAGGAGATGCTGTATGGGAGAGAAATGTGACAGAGCCTTTTCTGTGCACATGCCACAGAGTCACTTGAGCTCTGCTAAAGCACATTTGGACAAACCAGCCAATGATATATTTAACTGAAACTGCTGATCTGAACAACCAATGATTTATAAAGGAAAATCTTGAAAATGATCGGGGCCCAAACTTTGTCACATGACTGTACAGTATGTGTGTGTTTTTTATGCTATAATCTGTGACTGCGAGCAGAATTGCCTCTTGGAGATAAATAAAGTTTTCTAAACTAAACTACCTGGGCTGTGGAGAAAAAACTGGACTATTGCTCAGTGATCCAAAGTCCTCTTTTGAGATGGGAATACATTTTTACATATCTTTTGGAAATCAAGGTCCCAGAGTCTGAAGGAGGAGTGGGCAGGCACAGAATCCACGTTGCTTGAAGTTTGGACTTTTTACAGTCTGTGATCATTTGCGCTGCCATGACATCTGCTGGTGTTGGTCCACTGTGTTTTCTGAAGTCCACAGTCAGTGCAGCCTCTACCAGGACATTTTAAAGCACCCAATGCTTCCTTTTGTTGACAAGCTTTATGAAGATGCTGATTTAATTTTCCAGTAGGACTTGGCACCTGCCCACACAGCCACAGGTACCAGAAGCTGGTCCAATAACCATTGTGTTACTGTGCTTGATTAGCCTGTTAACTCACCTAACCTGAGCCCCTAAAGAATCTCTGTGAATGTCAATGCAGACGACCTGAAGGCTGTTCCCAAAGCAGTCTGGGAGTCCATTACACCTGAGCAGTGTCACAGGGTGATTGCATCTATGCCATGGTGCATTGGTGCAGTAATTTATGCCAAAAGAGGCCCAACCAAGTGTAAAAGCATGAGATTTCATCTTATGTGAAATTCTATTTTTCTGAGACATACTGAATATTAGGTTTTCATTATTTCTAAGCCATTTGAAAGCCAAAATTTCAAGAAATAAAGGCTTGAAACGTCACTCTGTGTCATGAGTCTATACAATATATAGATGTGACTTTCTGAAATGAGCGACAAAAAATATTGAACTTTCTCATGATGTTCTATAATCAGAGACAGACTGTAGAAACATATACATATGACTGCCACAGACTAGTGGTTAATATGGTGAGACTCATGGCATACGATATAAAATCCATCCATCTTAAAGGTATTGTGCCTCTGTCAAACCAAATTTTAGGTCTGTATCACAATTCAGTGTTATTGAGGTTACAGTAATAGTACTTTTTACTGCAAATTCAAGAATTTTTGACTATGAGAATTTGGGCCAATTTAGAAGAATCTCTGAGGGCCAAACGAAATTAGTGTATGGGCTGAATTTGGCCCACAGGCCGTAGTTTGGACATACCTGATTTAATAGTTTTGTAATGTTAACTTACAATTAAATGCATTTGACCACATTCCCTGAACAGATCAGACTCCTTAGCGTTGCATAGCACTTCCTCTACACTAAGAATGGACTGATAAATATATTTCAACCTGGAGAGACAGAGAAATTATTAGCATCCTTTTGAATCAGTTCTGTTTGGCCCTGAGACCCTGACAGAAGACATTATGATGACGGCCGTGGGGGACTAGATGGTGAATAGATCCTGAAGAGTAAAGTTAGGTCTTCAAGGCTGAATTTGTGCTCCATTATACACAAAACTGGGCCGATTATTTTTGTTCACTGTGGATGCCAATTAAAACTATCCTTATTCTAGAGGAGGTAAATGCAAGAACTCAACAACTGATGTATGTTAATGCCCTCCACAAATGGTGCATTAATACCCTACACACAGCTGCCTGTCTTTCATTACTCATGTTATGCAAAAAAATCTATAGATCTTGATTTATACATGAAATTGTCCACATGTCTCTTGTATAAAGGGGCTGCTCTCACAGGGTCTGAAATGTGTTTGTGTATTGCAGCCCTTTATCACAGCAGAGGAGTTGAGGAGGGAGCTGCCTGCAGACCAGGCTGAATACTGCATAGCCCGCATGGCTCCGTACACCGGCCCCGACGCAATCCCTGAAGCTCTGGACTACATGTCCTTCTCCACAGCACTGTACGGGGAGAGCGACCTGTAACGCACCCTTGGAGCAGCACAAGGGGGCGGCTACTCCAACTTTTTTCTGATTGGACCTTTTTGAACTATATTACAGTTTGGCCTCTGCTCAGTGTTGCAGTTTTTTAAAGGTTAGGGGAAGTTGGAGAGGTCTGTGAGTGAGGAGGGCTTTTCTTCATCCTTCCTGTCCTTTTCAAATAGGTTTGGGACAGATTAGGGTCCAAGTTTATCTAATTCTTACAACTGTTATTTTTGTTTTATCTTAACTTTTCCTTATTGCCAGGAGATTGAGCATGAAGATGTGTGACACAGATGTGTTGTGCCCATTATTCCCTTGTTGCCGGACATGCCTGGCACTTCTTTTCTGTGTTTGTTGATTTCCAGGTTGGTGAGGGGTCAAGGGGGAAGGGGTCCCAGGCAGGGCTCATTGCTGTACATAGTTATTCTTTAAGTGCAACAAATGACACACAGCCCTTTCTTGGGAAATACTGCGGTATCTTGTAAGTGAAAGAAGAGTAATATTTCTTAAAAAAAAAAAAAAAAGAAAGAAAAAATGAAATGAAATGAACAGGCAGTGCACATCCGTAAACCATCACATGCAACTCCTTACTTGGAGACTTTGGCTCTGTATTATTATGATTTTTTTCCTTGAACACAGTGATTCCAGTTAAACAAAAGCACGTACTGTTCCAGAATGCATAGAGCAATGTGGGTGGGTACTGGATGACTGGAGAAAGCAGGAGCAAAAAAGTTTTGCCTCAGCTCTGAATCCTGCTCTGCCTCTGCCCCTCACTGTCGCCTCATTCACGGTTTAAGAAGGGGCCAAAGAAGGCGAACATTCCAATATGAGCAGATAAAATTGGAAAAAAATGATATGTAGAGAATAATCTATGCAATTGTATAATTGTTATGCTAGGCTATTTCTGGAAAAGTGATGTCTAAATTATGCTGAATTAAGTGCAGACTGATTGGGGCAGAAACAGATAGGAGAACACAAAGGAGCGGCACGCAAAGACCAAAAGTGTAAGTCTGATGCAAGTCTGTTGTGTTTTTTGTACTTTCATATCAGACTGTCGGCTGTACTGTAAACTGCAATTCCTCCTGTCTGATGAAAATAGTTTCACAAACACATAAAAGACTTAAAAATGTCCTGTGTGAGTCTTTACTTGAAATTGTAGCCGAGTATTTTCCCAAAGTCTGGCTGCAGACCTATATCCAGAGGACCCTTCGAAGGCTACAGCAGCTGGGCCCTTTGCTGCGGTCATGTCATGTGCCATGTAGAAGATCCTTTTCACTTGTAAAATAGTCATTACTAGAGTTTTGTTAGTAACAGGAACCTACAAATTGCACAGGGAAAAGGGCAAACAACAGAATTTTATTTAACTATGGTAAGTGGAAATAATTACATTAAACTTGTAAATCCTCCATTATTATGCAGGCATAAAAAAACAACCAGCTGGTGTAAAAGGGTGTAAAAGCAATTAACTGCCCCAGTGTTGCAAGTTCAAAGGCTGTGACAAAAGTACAGAGACGTGAGTGCCCCTCACACAGGGTGTTTCTCAATTCCCAGGATCCTTCCTCCGAAGACCACGTTATAGCAGAGTCAGCGCCTCCAAAGCAGAGCCAAGTGTCCTGCTCGCAGCTCCTGGGAGGACACCTGAAACAGGCTCTGGAGGGAGCATAGACCATATGTTCTTTCTACAGTCTGTGGGAGCAACTCAAACGGTCTGTGGAGCCGTGTAACATGACCAAAATTAAATTTGATAAAACTCAGTTTTAATAAGCACCAGTGCTTCTACAAATGTGTATAAATGTGTTCAAATGTGTTTTTATGTCCACGTGCATTAAAATATGTGAATAATAAAGGCTGAGTGAATTATCTGCTGATCATTAGTCTAAATAAATACACAGGCTGAAACATTTTTAGATGAACATTTCCAGTCTAAATGAATTCCCAATCCCTTTAAGAGATTTTACTGCATTTGTCCTGATTTGAATCATTCGATCTGATAATGGTGTTATCCGCAGCAATGTGGCTAAAATGGCATAATAAACTACTTTTTTACTGTACAATGAGTTTTATTTGATGAATGCATTTTACTGCTTAAATACAATTTGTAAAAAAAAAAAATAAAAAAATAAGTTGCGGTGCACTGCAGGCAATTTCAAGCTGTCAGAGGTGGCCAAGGCACCACTGTGGATCTATGGGATCCATCCGTGGTGCCTTGGTAAAAGAGTCCTGAGAGCACTTGGCACAGCTCTGATTATGTGGATCTGTCCGAAATGTTTCAGAAGCCCAGGATCCTGAAAATGGCCCTACTGGTAGTTTTCAGATTCTAGAATGTGATGTCACACTCCCAGATGGGGGCAAGGGCCAGATTACTCCATTAATAACATTGTAGTTTATCATAAAATATCCTAAAGGTAAATTCACAAATGTTGAACCTGAACATTTTTATCAGTGTCTAGGCACAAGAACTCACTGCATGGCAACAGAACCTGCATTTTACCCATATGAATTTTTAGCTGCACCCGTCTGTATTAAATAACAATGGTCTATAGGATGTTGTGATGTCATTTAAAACCCAGCAATTCACACTTACCAGAAGATATATGAAAACTATTATTAAATTAGACAAATTAGAAGACACAAATTACTGTATTTTTATATAACCAGTTGGTCTTTGTCAGGTGTTACAATTCTTAAACCAATAGAGTCCCTCTACAAAAAAGCTTTGAAAATATTGGGCAAGAAATCCTTTACACGTGTGATCATGTGCAATAATTTATAATGTGCAATGTGCAATATACTATTTATTAATTAATTATTTATTAATACTCTACTTAAGGGCAATGTGCAATATACTAAAGAATTGTACCTTTGAGGGCACATGCAATACAAGCTGGGTTATTTAGCAATTTCACCTTGCACTTTATCTTATCTTTTTTTTCCCTAGGGTTGTGCAATGTACTATAATAATTTTAGCAATGGGCTGGTGCAATACTTATACACGGGCACCTTAACTAAACAGGGCAGCGTGCAGTTTTGATCAAATAATCTAACTTCCTTTAGTTGACCTGAGTCTGTGATCCGACCATTTCTTTATGTCTGTTTGTATTATTGTGTTGTCTGTCTGGTTGTTTTTACTGTGTGTATTTGTTTTCTGATTACATCAGCCTGTCTACGGACAGCAGATGGAAATTAGCCCTGGGCCACAATCTGATAACACATTTACATATCTTGTATATGTTCATTAATGTGTTTTGTCCCTATTTAAAATAAATAATTAATATGCAATTTATAATAAGAAAAAAGGAATACAGTGACGTCTAGATGAAGAAAACCGGGCCATTTTCTCAGTTTTCCCAGATTTTGTCAAGACTTACTACTGTCAACAGAGCCCAAAGGAAGTGGTTATCGGCATGTTTCCTAATGTGACGTGAGCGTGAATAGATGACGGTACATGGGCACAGCTGCTGGCAGCCTGTTGGTTACCCGAACTAGTGATGGGCAGATGATACCTCACACTTTCCCTTTACTGTGTCCACACTGTATCACACTGTTGGTATGTGTATGGGTCCATCTAGTGGTTTAAAAATGTACTGCAGCTACACTACAAAAGAAACACACTGTAATGAGTTTGCAGAACTAAGGGCAAGATATGACTTTTTCTACATGTGAACAGAACAACTGGCCTCTGTTCAATAATCTCTATGTGATATAGACGACATTTCACCTGTGGGTCATAAAAATATAAATTAAAGACTTTGCCATGGAAACGGGAATTGAATACAACTCACCTTATCAGGTGTTATGAGATCAAAATTCAAGATTCAAGATTCAAAGCTTTATTGTCATATGTACAGTAAAGAAACATGTTTCCCTGTACAATGAAATTCTTACTTTGCTGCTCACACCGGACGCACACGAGTAAACACACAACAGCCAACAGTCAAAGAGGAAAATGTGCAATAGTCAGTGATATAAAATAATCCCACACAGAAGAATATTTTCTCTTTCATGGAGGCTCCATAGTGACGAACGGCGTCGTATCAAAGTAAGAAGAGATTACCCACAAGCCCCGCCCCGCGGAGCAAACCCCTGCCCCGCGGAGCAAACCCCCGCCCCGCGGAGCAAACCCCGGCCCCTCGGAGCAAACCCCGGCTCCGCGGAGCAAACCCCGGCTCCGCGGAGCAAACCCCTGCCCCGCGGAGCAAGCCCTGGCCCCGCCAAGCTTGCCCCGTCCCTGCAGAGCAAACGCCGGCTCCAAGCCCCAGACCCGCGAAGCACCGGACCGCGCAGGGCGGCTCCAGGCCGCGGAGCTCAAAACCGCCAAGGTCCCAGCTGTGGAGCTACATGCTCCAGTTGTCCGTCTCTTTCTTCTGTATAGTTCTGTTGAGTTGTCCGTGATTGGTTGACGTGGCCTGTCTGACGGCAGAAATTCAGCTTTTTCATCTTTTGATGCCGAGGCCTGAAGATGTGCTGCAAAAACGCACATACGTGAAGCTGGCCCCATCAAACGTAAACCTACACAAAAACTATGTTAATCATTTGTGCTTTGTTTGTGCTGTTTTGTGCTGCAAAAAGTTTCATTTGTGCTGCTTTAATTTTGGAGAAATTACCAATTCTTTTATAGGTCAAATTCGGCCGATGACGTCATCCAGCCCCTCAAAATACACAATAAAATACACAATAAACAAATATAGTAGCCTTTTATTTGTGCAGCTGTTTTTATGTACTTGATGGTGGTTTTATATGACTTAGTAAGCTGCAGAAAATCGTTTTTTTATGTAATGGTAGTTAATATCAGCTAGCATTAGCCTAGCATTAGCCTTAGCGAGTGCGAGAGTATGAGAGCTACAGGCTGTTTGGACTGAGGGAGAGGAGAAATAGTGTAATGCAGATAATTAAGAAATGTGTTTTCTTCATGCTTTTAATGTCAGTTAAGATGTTTTGCCATCATTTTTAGAACCGGAGATGTACAGTGACTATCAGTGAGTGCACATGTGCAGCAGGAGACACTAACTTTCTACATAAGTGTTTAAAAATAACTTGCTTTTAGGACAAGTCATTTTGTTTGTAGCTTTGTGTGTGTAATGATTAAATGTTAGACATTCAGGCCGTCATTTAATGAAACAGTGAGGAGTCCACGTCATCTGTGTTTATGAAGGAACGACAGTGTCAGTGGAATAAAAGCACTATTACACACGTGTGTGTCAGTGTAGGACTATTACACACATGTGTGTCAGTGTAGGACTATTACACACATGTGTGTTAGTGTAGGACTATTACACACATGTGTGTCAGTGTAGGACTATTACACACATGTGTCAGTGTAGGACTATTACACACGTGTGTTTCAGTGTAGGACTATTACACACGTGTGTGTCAGTGTAGGACTATTACACACGTGTGTGTCAGTGTAGGACTATTACACACGTGTGTGTCAGTGTAGGACTATTACACACGTGTGTGTCAGTGTAGGACTATTACACACGTGTGTGTCAGTGTAGGACTATTACACACATGTGTTAGCGTAGGACTATTACACACACGTGTGTCAGTGTAGGACTATTACACACGTGTGTGTCAGTGTAGGACTATTACACACGTGTGTGTCAGTGTAGGACTATTACACACGTGTGTGTCAGTGTAGGACTATTACACACATGTGTCAGTGTAGGACTATTACACACGTGTGTTTCAGTGTAGGACTATTACACACGTGTGTGTCAGTGTAGGACTATTACACACGTGTGTGTCAGTGTAGGACTATTACACACGTGTGTGTCAGTGTAGGACTATTACACACGTGTGTTTCAGTGTAGGACTATTACACACGTGTGTGTCAGTGTAGGACTATTACACACGTGTGTGTCAGTGTAGGACTATTACACACGTGTGGAGGAACATGTGTGTGCTCTATAATAGTTTAGTTTGCATAGTGCATAGTGGCATTATTAAATTCATACTGACTAAATATTGATATCCACCTCAGATCTGCTTGACAACCCATAAAAATCACTGCATGCTGCATTTTGACACACTTCAGACCTATGCAAAGGCAAAGACGGGTTAATCCAAAGCAGGATGCACAATTTTTTGCTAGTGCTGAAAGGGACAAAGTCGGGTTTGATATCAGATTCATCAGTCCCTTTAAAGCTAAGCTGAACATACAAATGTCTTTCTGATAATATAGATTGTCTTGCTTTTTGTTACCTATTTATTATGCATATTAACTAGGTCGTGGCATCTTCACCACTGCTTTATTTGATAAGGGAGACTTTCTGTTGGAATATCGAGGTGAACTTATAAGCAAGTAAGAAAGTGAAAGGAGACAGAGCCTTTACCATGACAAGCTTCAGGCGTTCATGTTCGAGTTCCATTTCAATAGGAAACTCTGGTGGTGCATGTTTTGTTCTCACTTTGTCTAATCAAAACTAAATCACACATTTCTCTTAGTTTAGTGAACACAGAAACATTTACTGAAGGATGTTAGCCTCTGGAATGAAGATATAATTGCACATTATACTGTCAGATAATGTGGTTTATTTAAAGATAATATTGGTGTCAAAACATTCATTTGCATTATAACAACTTTGATTTGCCCAACTATAAATGAGTTTTATGAAGTGGTTCTTGTGCGTTTGTAGTGTTGATGCCGCCAAAGAGGTTGGGTCACTTGGAAGACTAATAAATGACAACCATATAAACCCTAATGCCAAGATGAAGTACTTGACCGTGGAAAGGAAGCCTCACTTGTACTTGTTTGCCACACGAGACATAAGTCCAGGAGAAGAGGTCACCTATAATTACGGCAACTCAGACTGGCCATGGAGGTCCAAGGTAGTAAAAACTTGTTGTGAAACTGATTATTCGGATAGACGTTATGGTCCTAACAACACAAACAATATAAGAGACTGACTGTTGTCATTTGTCTGATGTTTTTTACATTTTTTAGGAATCTGCAAAGGGGTCGACGGAGGAGAAGAATGGTGTGTTATCACACACATCAGAGGCTCTACAAGTGCTCGCAAGACACCAACAGGTCCATACCAAAAAAAGACTCCATCAGCTGCTCCTCACAGAAGCATTAAGGTAAGATGAACAAAAAATACTCCTGTGCTACCCCAGGCACAAAGTTTTGAATTACATGCAGTGGTTAGCACTGTCACCCTCACACCAAGCTCTGGGTTCAACTCTTTCTTATTGATGCTACCACAAACATACTGAATTTTAATTTGGATGTAATAATGAAATTTCCGTCCACAACTATGGAATTTGAATCACCAAGGACAGATTGTCATCAGTATCTTGCATTCAATACCCTACAGAATCATCCACTGTGGTTTAAAGCATTCCCAGTATGTGTCAATTGATTTATTAACATTCATTTTTCAAATGAAGCTTTTCAGTGAGGTTCAGAACAGAGCTGTCTTCTAATGCTCTTTGTGAGAAGGATTGTTACAGTTACTCAAACCTCTAGAATCACCTTGAAACATACAGTCTTGGTAATAATACATTCTTAGTTTATTATTTATTTCCTCCATAATATATCTTTTACAGATGGTGGTAGAAAGCAACCAGCCTGAGGTGGATGAGAGCAACCAGCCTGAGGTGGATGAGAGCAACCAGCCTGAGGTGGATGAGAGCAACCAGCCTGAGGTGGATGAGAGCAACCAGCCTGAGGTGGATGAGAGCAACCAGCCTGAAAGAGATGAAGCTAACCAGACAAAAATGGATGAAGGCCACCAGAATTTGACAAGTCCAGTGCGTGGTCCACTCAGTCAAGATCAAAAGGTAAATGAAATTAAGTCCTTCATTACAATGGTAACGTTTTGTTGTTTTTAAGTCCACCAACAAGTGATATAGGCACTGTGTGTGTGTGTGTGTGTGTGTGTATGTGTATGTGTGTGTGTGAGTGCGTGTGTGTGTGTGTGAGTGTGTGTGTATGTGTGTGAGTGTGTGTATGTGTGTGTGTATGTGTGTGTGTGAGTGTGTGTGTGTATGTGTGTGAGTGTGTGTGTGTATGTGTGTGTGTATGTGTGTGTCTCTGTGTGTGTGTGTGAGTGTGTGTGTGTGTGTGAGTGTGTGTGTGAGTGTGTGTGTATGTGTGTGAGTGTGTGTGTGTGTGAGTGTGCGTGAGTGTGTGTGTGAGGGTGTGTATGTGTGTGAGGGTGTGTGTGTGTGAGTGTGTGTGCGTGTGTGTGAGTGCGTGTGTGTATGTGTGTGTGTGTGAGGTTCTGTGTGTGTGTGCGTGTGCGTGAGTGTGCGTGTGTGTGTGTGAGGGTGTGTATGTGTGTATGTGTGAGGGTGTGTATGTGTGTGTGAGTGTGTGTGTGTTAATGTGTGTATATGTTTATGTGTGTGTGTTTTGTGTGTGCGTGTGAGTGTGTATGTGTGTGAGTGTGCGTGTGTGTGTGTGCGCGTGTGTGCCTGTATGTGTGTGTGTATGTGTGTGTTAATGTGTGTATATGTTTATGTGTGTGTGTTTTGTGTATGTGTGTGCGTGTGAGTGTGTGAGTGTGTGTGTGTGTGTGTGCGTGTGTGTGAGTGTGCGAGTGTGTGTGTGCGTGTGTGTCTGTGTGTGTGAGTGCGTGTGTGTGTGTGAGGGTGTGTATGTGTGTGTGTGAGGTTGTGTGTGTGTGCGTGTGTGTGTGAGGGTGTGTATGTGTGTGTGTGAGGTTGTGTGTGTGTGCGTGTGTGCGTGTGTGTGAGTGTGTGTGTGAGGATGACCCCCTATGACCCCCTATGACCCCCTCTGCAGGTGGAGCCACAGGAGGTGGACAACATGGTCCTTGATGTTAGTTCAGGTGCTGCATGTTTTAGGTTGATGGGGGAAACCGGAGCACCCGGAGGAAACCCATCCAGACACGGGGAGAACATGCAAACTCCACACAGAAAGGCCCGGGTGACCTGGGGATCGAACCTGCAGAGGTTTTATTTTATTTTATTTTTTAGATTAGTAAATAGATCAATTACAACACAATGTAATACAGATATAAATACAGAAAGCAAATAACCAGGGAAATGAACAGACAGGAAAACAAACAGAAACAGTTAAAGAAACCAAAAGACAGTTGGGCTTTTATTATCTAAATAAATAGTATTTAATGGACTCGAATTAACATAAATTTTGTTTTATACATCATATAATTCGTAATCTTCATATACAGGCAATGCTTTCAGTGCTTTTTTGTTTTTACTATTTTTTTAATGCTTGAAAATAAAACTGTATTTCAAAACGGAACTCGCTAATTTGGGGTATTTTTTTTGACCACTTTGATTTATGGATGTAATATCTTCCTCGAATAATAATTAGGTTAATTAAGTATCTTATTTTGGGATTTGTATCTTACAGTAACACACTCAAAAAAAGGTGCAATAAGGATTCTGGAACTATCCTACAAAAGGTGCAATTCAAATCATTATCAGTATTAAATCTTTTTAAATATACATCTGTTGGGTTATGCAGAACTTTAAAGGCGACTTCTTTGATTTTATTATATGAACAGAATTTGGACATTTCAGTTGTGATATTTCCAGTTGACAAAAATCGTGTTCCATTTGTATTGACCGACGTTAACAGTTTTACGTTTAAGGATTTTCCGAATGTGTTTGTTATTGCACCTTTTGTCAGATAATCAAAGGGCAAAGGTCCAACTTTAGACTCTAGATCCTCATTGTGCTGATACATACAAACACTCACTGGGATTGAGTTTCTTACCATATAACGTTTCTGAGGTAATAATATTGTATTTCTTAATCAAATCAGCAAAGTTATAAAATCCTCCATTGAGTTAAACATTTGGGATGTTAATTTAACCACTTTAGTGAACCAGTTATGAATAAATAAGCTTTTGCCTCTATATTGAGTATATTTATTGTTCCATATTGGAGTATTGGAGTTATGTTTTATACTTTATGTACTTTAACGTGCTCTTATCTTTAAACATTTCTTGGTTTTTGCATAACTCTGCAAAAAGCAGGGAGGTAAAAGTGAGCAGGAAGTGACTCTCAGGCTGAGGCTGAGGCTGAGGTGCACAGACCAGTGATCAGAACGTGATAATAAATGTGAGAGAAGCAACAAACTGACCTCAGATAAGAGTCGGAATAATATTACTCACGTAGAAGTGCAGGAAGTCGTGGGCCACGAAATGACTCAAGTAAAAGTTCAATTTGGAAAAATAAAAGAGTAAAAAGTATTGAAACTTTGCAGCTGACGTCATCTCCAGTCCCTGGGGCTGTTATAAAAATATAGATGGGTTTTATTTCTGTATTTCATGGGTTCTAAAGTGTTTTCCTGATGCATCTGAAGTGTTTGTGTCAGTGGGACCAGTTTGATAAAAGCAGTGAGACGCTGCCTCTGAGCCTCCTGCTGATGCAGCTGAAATGGAGCCTGTGTCAGACCTGTTCACTGTCACTGAAGGAGGAATTCTGTCTCTCCTTTGGTTTTGTTTGTGTCTGGATGATTTGTCACCAGAGTTAAATGCAGAACAGGCTGTTGGGTCGACCCACGTGAAGCCCCTGATGTCTGCAGATGATCTTCTGGTGTTCAGCCCGAGCAGGTCTGCAGGAACCTCTGAATGTTCCCAGGATGATGTGGTGTTTGATATGAAATATGACGCCAGCAAAAGTAGAATAATGTCTGTAGAACTAAGGATGATACATGTGTAAAGTTTCCTCAGTTTGTATTGTGCTGATGCTCTGAACAAACTGTAAGTGAACCAAACACACAGATTTAGAACATTTTATGTCAGATGATCTCAGATGAGGAGGACGTGTGCAGACGGTGTCTCATGACGTATGCACAGGCTCACAGGCTCACGCGCAGGTTTGGAGCCTGTACAGTGGAGTGAAAAAGACTTTTTAAAGCCTAATGTGGAGCATTATATACGACACACCTGTGGTCAAACTCCCAAAGGGCGACACACAGACTCACTGTGGCCTAACGACGCCTGAGGATTCCACTGAAAAGGCCCAGACGGGAAAGTGCAGCTCTGTTTGTGTCCGAGACCATCAGAACTTTACGGCAAATCTGCAGATTCACCTGTCGCCTCAACAACTGTGAGAACTGTTTTATCATGAGCCCGACTCAAACTCAGCACCACGAGGTACAGGTCTGATCTGTGGAGACACGAGGAGACACGAGGTACAGGTCTGATCTGTGGAGACACGAGGAGACACGAGGTACAGGTCTGATCTGTGGAGACACGAGGAGACACGAGGTACAGGTCTGATCTGTGGAGACACGAGGTACAGGTCTGATCTGTGGAGACACGAGCACCAGTGTGTTGAGTGTGTCTGTTTTAACTCTGGCCCAAAAGTCTGGAATAAAAGTTCAATAATAATAATAATAATAATAACAATAATAATAATAATAATAATAATAATAATAATAATAATAATAATAATAATAATAATAATAATAATAATAATAATAATAATAATAATAATAATAATAATAACATGTTTGATTTATTCAGAGTCTTTCTGCACACCCAGTGTCGCCTTAAAACAACATAAACATTCAGTAGGATTAAAACACAGTTAAAATGATGATGATGATGTTACTTTTCCTTTTACCGGCGGCTCGGTGGCTGAGGGGCCCTCACGCCCAGGGCAGCTGTGGCTACAACAGGAGTTGACACCACCGGGTCTGGAGTGAGTGAAGAATGGTGTAAATAAAGCTCTGTGAAGCGTCTCTGGGGACACGAGTCTGTGAAAAACACTGTAGAAATAAAGTTACTTGTACATATACACTTAGAATGATGCTATTATTATTGTTTGTACTGTCAGGGGCCCCTACAGGCCTCAGGGGCCCCTACAGGCCGCAGGGCCCAACGTTTTATCAACGGTCTCACGAGTCAGCTTATGCCCCCTGCATGAAGAGCAGTGCCCCAGCGCCCCCTGCTGAAGGTCATGCATATTTCTTCTTGCTCACATGTGGAGGTCAACATTGAGTCCATGGGCAAAGCGACCCCGACGTGACGGCGAATGACGCGCTCGAAAACGTTTACGATTCTACTACTTGAAGCATAGAACAGAGCAAAGACATGTCACTCACTCCTCATCACAGGGACAGAAAAGTCTGGTGCTCATAAAGTTCAATTAGAAACAAAAACAGCCAATATGCAGAATTTTATTTTATACAACAGGTTTCTGCTCACCTTTTATTTGGGTCGTATACGACTTCAGAGCACGAGGATCAACATGGAGATTCTACAGAGAGAATCTGTGAGTCTGAGAGTCTGAGTCTGTGAGTCTGTGAGAGTCTGTGAGAGTCTGTGAGAGTCTGTGAGTCTGTGAGTCTGTGAGTCTGAGTCTGTGAGTCTGTGAGTTTGTGAGTCTGTGAGTCTGTGAGTCTGTGAGTCTGTGAGTTTGTGAGTCTGTGAGTCTGTGAGAGTCTGTGAGAGTCTGTGAGAGTGTGAGAGTGTGAGAGTCTGTGAGTCTGTGAGTCTGTGAGTCTGTGAGTCTGTGAGTTTGAGATCGTCGATCAGAGGGTTTTTTCTGACAGTCTGAGGGTCTGAGAGTCTCACCACAGATTTACTATTGTCCAGTTTAAATGTTTTCTTTAGCTGACAGTTTTACCCTGGGAATCTGCAGAGTTTCTGCAGTTTGTGTCATAAAACAGAGCAGCATCATCCAAGGCGACTGAGAGGAACATTTGGCACTTTAAGCGTAGCAGCATTAAGTATGAAATGAGTCCATGAGATTATTGTTCACAGTTGTAGTTTGTATTTAGTCTGTGGATGAACCCTTCCACACGGCCTGTTCCCATGACCCTGTGCCTCTTTACTGTTCTGTTACGGTTTGTGCCTCTTTACTGTTCTGTTACAGTTTAGAGTTGTAAATCGGGTAAATGGTGACGTGATGACTGATGCAGCTCACTGATGCTGTGACGCCATTTGCTGCTTTTTTTGTGCATCTTATGGAGGTCACTTTGTTCTGTAGGACCCAGAGTGTGGATCCTTCCCATCAGCCGCTGTGAAGACAACTGCTGCTTCCATCACGCTCCCAAAAGTTGTCTCTGGTTTCATGACTATCTTCCTTTTGGGTGGATTAGGCCCTATCCTTTTGAAGTCCCTCATGCTGCGTAATGCCTCCTTGCCGGGTACAGAACCTCTGTGTCTGTCACTGTGTGGGCAGCTTAGGGAGAGACAGACCTCCGAGGGACAGTGATTTCTGTAACTGTGGTTCTGTAAACCCTGATTCAAGAGTTTCCACTTTTTATTGTTTGCAGTCCAAAAATCCACAACAGCCTCTTATATTTACAGGAAGTCGTGAGTGAAACTGTAAACTCAAAGTTGCTGTTCAGCTGCTTTTCTTTGTGCAGTTCTGTCAAACAGCGTTTGGCGTTAGGAGGACTTTTACTTCAGCCTAAACCTTTTGGGTCCTGATCTCTGTTTTTGTAGTGCTGCAAAAGGACTGAATAAAGTCCTCCTGCTCCTGAAGAGGGAGTATGATCTGTCCTCCATGTTCTCACTGTTCCTCATCAGAAACACACCTGAGGAGGTTGGACATGTCGTCCCTGCACGTTTGAGGCCGTTACCCTCCACAGTCTTGCTCCTGATTGGCTCGTTGGTTGCCATGACGCCCTGGACCAGTGTGAGACAGAACGATAACGGAGGACGAGCTGTTTTGGAAAGTTTTACACCTGATTTCACAGTTTCGTCTTTACGAGAAAAACCGATCAAGAGATAAGAAGGTGTTCAAAAACAGGATGCTGAAAGACCAGACTCAGACCTGGTTCAGTCCTGGGTTAGTCCTGGGTTAGTCCTGGTTCAGTCGTGGTTCAGTCCTGGTTCATACCCGGTTCAGACCTGGTTCAGACCCGGTTCTCGGACATGTTCCTCGGGGTGCTGCTCCTGTTCCTCCGGCGTTGGGGTGAGTTCTGACTCTTCTTCTTTATTTGATGTAAAAAATGGGCCGATATAAAACAAACACAATCTGCTGTTTTGAGGTGGTTTTATTTAAATCCTGAATCTTGTGTCTAAGACAATTACTGATCCAAATCCACTTTGTTTATGTGGCACATTTTACAAACAGAGCAGTTTCCAAAGTGCTGCACAGAGATAAAACATAAAGAAGCTCAAATTTGGCCGCATCAGTCCTAAAAGAATAAAACCAGTCAAACCAAATTAAAGCAACACCATCAAAAATCACAAAATCACAAAGTCGAATGAAATAAATCAAATAAATGAGATAAAAGACACGGAGGAGCACAGAAACCCACGCGGCGTTAAAGCCAGAGAATAAAAGTGGGTTCTAAGACGAGCCTTAAAACAGTGGATTGTGGGGCTGTGGGGACGTGACGGGGCAGAGCGTTTCCACAGTTTAGGGCCGGACACAGAGAAAACCCGATCCCCCTGGTTTAAAGTCTCCACTTTGGCCCCACGAGCTGGAGCCGCCCTCGGACCTCATCCACATTTACAGCCCTGCGCGCGAGCTGAGGTCCGAGGGCGGCTCCAGCGAGACGCACTGTGGGGCCACAACATTTAAAGCTTTAAAAACAAACAATCAAATCTTAAAATCCACTCGAAAACGAACTGGAAGCCGCTGCAACGACACTAAAATCGGGGGAATGTCACTCGCGTTTTTTGCTTCCAGAATTTTGGACCAACTGTGAGCGCGAAAGTGCAGGAGGCTGATGCCGGGAAAAAGTGCGTTACAGTCGTCTGAACGAGAGGAGGGAAAAGCGTGTGCGGCCTGTTCAAATGATTTAAAAGATAAAAAAGGTTTAATTTGAGATAAAAGCAGATTTTACAACGGCATTCGCATGTTTGTCAAATGTAAAATCACTGTATAATGACGCCAAGGATATAATTAAAGTAAAATAATGTTGGGGCCTGGGTCACGGCTCTTGTCCCGGCGCTGGGGTCGCGTCAGTATTTCTGTGTCAAAGCTCCACTCGGCCGTCTGTGGTTTTACCTGTTTGGAGGCGAAGATCCTCAGACGTTTTATTCATGATCACCTGAAGAGAGCGTCACAGGTTTGGGGCTTAATGGGAAATGTGCAGATTTCTCGTGACCAGGAGAAGTTTAAAGGTCGGTTTAAAAAGAGAATAAAGAGAATAATGTGGTCACCACAGAAAGAGAATCATTTATTACAGTCAAATAAGTTTAACACAATCAAAGGCGTCGGATAAAAGCAGCTCAGAGTGAAAAAATGAAAAGAGACGAAAATACTCAAAGAAAATTCTGTGTGTTTATGTGTGTGTGTGTTTATGTGTGTGTGTGTGTGTTTATGTGTATGTGTGTGTGTGTGTTTATGTGTGTGTGTGTGTGTGCGTGTATGTGTGTGTGTGTGTGTATGTGTGCATATGTCTGTGTATCTGTGTGTGTGTGTGTGTGTGTGTGTTTATGTGTGTGTGTTTACATGTGTGCGTGTGTATGTGTGTGTGTGTATCTTTGTGTGTTTATGTGTGTGTTTATATGTGTGCGTGTGTATGTGTGTGTGTGTTTGTGTGTCTCTGTGTGTGTTTATGTGTGTGTGTGTGTATGTGTGTGTTTGTGTATGTGTGTGTGTATGTTTGTGTGTGTGTGTATGTGTGTGTTTGTGTGTGTGTATGTGTGTTCATGTGTGTGTGTGTATGTGTGCGTGTGTATGTGTATGTGTGTGTTTATGTCTGTGTGTATCTGTGTGTGTGTTTATATGTGTGCGTGTGTTTACGTGTGTGTGTTTATGTGTGTGTGTGTGTGTGTATGTGTTTATCTGTGTGTGTGTATGTGTGTGTGTATCTGTGTGTGTTTATATGTGTGCGTGTGTATGTATGTGTGTGTGTGTGTATGTGTGTGTTTATGTGTGTGTGTTTATGTGTTTCGGTGTGTATGTGTGTCTGTGTGTGTGTCTGTATGTGTTTTTATGTGGGTTTGTGCGTATCTGTGTGTTTATGTGTGTGCATGTATGTGTGTCTGTGTGTGGTAATTTGTGTATATGTTTATGTGTGTGTGTTTGTGTGTGTGTTTCGGTGTGTATGTGTGTGTGTCTGTGTTTATGTGGGTATGTGCGTGTATGTGTGTGTGTATGTCCGTGTGTGGTAATGTGTGTATATGTTTATGTGTGTGTGTATGTGTGTGTATGTGTGTGTATGTGTGCGTGTGTATGTGTTTGTGTGTGTATGTGTGTGTGTATATGTGTGTGTTTGTGTGTGTGTATGTGTGTGTGTGTTTGTGTGTGTGTATGTGTGTGTTTATGTGTGTGTGCGTGTATGTGTGTGTGTACGTGTGTGTTTGTGTGTATGTGTGTGTTTGTGTGTGTGTATGTGTGTGTTTATGTGCGTGTGTGTATCTCTGTGTGTGTTTATATGTGTGCGTGTACGTATGTGTGTGTGTTTATGTGTGTGTGTGTTTATGTGTGTCTGTGTATGTGTGTATGTGTGTGTGTTTATGTCTGTGTGTGTGTATGTGTGCGTGTGTTTGTGTGTGTGTTTATGTGTGTGTGTGTATCTCTGTGTGTGTTTATATGTGTGTGTGTGTGTGTATGTGGGTGTGCGTATGTGTGTGTTTCTCTCTGTGTGTTTATATGTGTGCGTGTGTGTATGTGTGTGTGTTTATGTGTGTGTCTGTGTTTATGTGTGTGTGTTTATGTGTTTCGGTGTGTAAGTGTGTCTGTGTTTATGTGGGTGTGTGCGTGTATGCGTGTGTGTATGTGTGTGTGTCTGTGTCCGTGTGTGGTAATGTGTGTATATGTTTGTGTGTGTGTTTGTGTGTGT
>CM060668.1:37933445-37940945 GCA_030686955.1 Odontamblyopus rebecca
TATATGTGTGCATGTGTTTGTGTGTGTGTTTATGTGCGTGTGTTTATATGTGTGCATGTGTGTGTGTTTATGTGTGTGTGTGTGTGAGTCTGTGTGTGGATGTGTGTTTTAGACTTTTGTCTTGCCAAAATCTGACCTTTCTGTGTTCATTAAATGATCAGTGTTTCTTCAGTGAAGCAAATTTATTTCAGTATATTGAGCATAATTTGGGAGGTTTCAGCTTTAATATGAGACATTTCTAAAACCAATCGATTAATTTAACGTCAGGTTATAAACTTTTATTTCTACAAAATGGATCAGAGACAAGACTTTTGTCAGGGACTGTATGTCACAGCGGCGTCACGCTGCACCACAGTCTCTTCCTGTCCCAGAACAGCCGCCATTTTGTGCACAGCTCTATGTCATGTGACTAACAGACGCCATTTTGTGCACAGCTCTATGTCATGTGACTAACAAACGCCATTTTGTAACATGAACTCTGTGTGCAGGGGTCCTGTGTGCAGGGGTCCTGTGTGCAGGGGTCCTGGCAGCAAACAGCTCAACAGGTAAGAACCACTCAGCAACACACTCACACAGAGCAGGAATCTAACCCACAACCTCCTCATTGAGAGGAGTGTGTGTTTGCACAGGTAAATGGGCGGGGCTTCAGTGTACAGGTAAAGGGGCAGGGCTTCACTCTGTCTCTTGTCTGTTCAGAGCCGCTCAGGCTGGTGGGAGGGGCCAGTCGCTGTGCTGGGACTGTGCACGTGAAACTCAGAGGACAGTGGAGACGGGTGGTGGTGCCCTTTAGACTCTGGAACCAGTTGCACACAGCTGGTGTGTGCAGAGACCTGGACTGTGGCTCTGCTGTTTATGGAGAACAAAGAGATGATTTTCCACAGAGTTCTGTGTGGAGGGTCTCACCTGTCTGTGTGAAGAAGTCTTCAGTGAGACGATGTATCTCTGGTTCATCCTCCTCTTCCTCGGGTCTGGAGGTGGTGTGTTCAGGTAAAACTCTGATTCACATTTTTGTGTCACGTATTTTTACCAGTTGCTCCAGAGGAGTGTAACAAACAAACAAACAAACAAACAAATAAACAAACAAACAAACAAACACACACACACACACACACACACAAACACTCACACACTCACTCACACACACACACACACACACACCTGCATTTGTGACCTTGTAAGGACTCTGGGTAGGGCCATCCATTGTGGGGACCCTGCTTTCCTGTCATTCTAGAGGGAAAACAGTTACACCTACAGGTTCAGAAAAAAAATCTATTTTAACACAGGCACTAAGGATACACACATCATGAAAACCAAACCAATTTTTGGCAGCATGTTAGGACCTTTGTGCCCGCCCCCCCAAGGCGGGGCCAACTCGTGTGTGTGTGAACCAAGTTAGGACCAACATGGGCTGTGAGTATGAGCCATCCTACCGTTTTACCATGTGAATGCCCCTTCCACCCAACAGCTCCTGTGCCTGTAGACGCTGTAATAGCCCAGACCCACCTCTAGGCGTTTGGACAGATCTACTCTGTGCCGCTCTGGTATATGTGCTTATCCCGGACATGGAAAACACCTCGTAACCTCTGTCTGTGAAAAGTGCCATAGAAATACGTCTTATACTTTAAAAGGTAGTTTTCTGACCATGGAACTGTGAATTTCACTACTTACAATAAATATACTATACTGTTGTCTTTTTAAACTAGATTTATTGTTTCACAACAACAGAACTTGTTTAAAAAAATAAAATGTGACTGCAAAGTCACTCTGTCTAGGTGCTTTTGTATTTAGCATTTAGAACACAGAACAGCCAAAAAGCTAAAATGCCAAACATACTGACAAACAAAATCAGAAAGCAGATTTGAACAAGTGTTTCTGGTCAGAGATCCATCTTGTTTCTCACAAAGTACTTAACTGCCCTCCCGTCCCTGTCCCCCAGAGCATCAGGGCAGCTTCTGGTGCTCTCCTCACACTCCTCCTTTCCAGGGGTTGTGCCCAGTTTGATGTGCCTTAGGATAAGAGGAAAGGATTAATTTTAATATTACTTACAACAAGGAGACAAATGTAGGAAGCCGTGCACTAAAACAAATGAAAACATGCAGTAACACGACAGTGAGCAGGAACAAACAGTACAGTGTCAACAATCAGCAAGAACAAGAAAAAGGGAAGGATAAAACAAGACAAAGTATAAATACAACAGAAGCAGCAACGAGATGGAACCCATGTAGTAAGAGGACAACATCTAACATCAGAGACACTATATACAATAGTATGAAACAAACAGCAATGAGAAACAGCAGCCACAAGGAAGAAAGTATCACAATGACAATAAAGAACAGTGCTATAATAATGCTGGGCTTCAGGAACATCACAGCATTCTATGGGCCAATGCTAAAGAAGGCAGACGGGGGCAGCTAAAATAAAAAGTGTAAAAATGAAAATTATGATGTAATACATTGAGTTCTTGGGTTTAGTCAATAATAGAAAATACCAAGTTCAACATTTGTGCATTTACCTTTTGGATATTTCATGGTAAAGTGCAATGTAACTAACAGGGAGGACAGGCCCCTGCCTCCATCTGCAGGTCTGACATCATCACCTTCTAGAATCTGAAAACCTCCAATAAAAAGCAGAATCAGCACAAGTGAGTCAATACCTTCCCAACTTTGACTCCACAGCAGTTACTTCCTGCTCGCTCCATTTTCTTTTGGCCTCAGCCGCCCGGCCTGGAAGAGACATTCAGACACAACATGACGCTCTCTTATTTAAATCCTCTAAACTGCCTCTGTTTTTTACAGTACAATACAGTCTATGTGGGCAGTCCCTGAGTGGAAGAGCACCAGGGGAACAGAGCATTTTTATTCAGCTCAGACGTTTTGGTGCTGGACCTTCATCAGATTGTTTCAGTAGAACAGGAAAACAAACTGAACACAGTTTTTTTTTAGTCAGGTTAATTTGACTGGACTGATGAAGTCGTACTCCTGAGTGACATCATCATTCACACGGGTTTGTGCTTTGGCCGAGCGCTGTACGTGTGCGTGACCAAAGCAGAAAACTGTGAATCAGTGACGTCACTCAGCAGTAGCATTAGATTTGTCCCATCAAGTCAAACTTTTGCTTTTCTTTCCGGTGACGTCACTTCCGGGTGAGTGAATTCTGTTTGCGAGCTGTTTTGCAGCACTATTACTAGCATCTCTCTACTGAATTTGTTAATCCACGAATCCATCTAAACTAGTGCCTGAGTACTTCGTCAAACCATCGAAGTTTATTCAGCATCTAGTGCTCCGTAATTCGTGGTCTAAGCCTCTCTCTCTCTGTAGTTTCAGCTTGTAGTTTCAGCCTGATCTAGCCTAGCCTAGCATCATGGCTAAAACTCTTGCCCCCTTTTCCTGTTCTAGCTGCCACATGTGGAGTGAGAACCCTGGCTTATTTGATAGTGACAGGGATAGTTGTGCTAAGTGCAGCATAGTGGCCGTCCTCGGGGCCAGGGTTACAGAGTTAGAAACGCGGATCCGCTCATTGGAGGCGCTGAAGCCGAGTTATAGTCAGGCAGTAGCAGGGACCGCGGACCGCATTAGCTTGAGCGTAGCTAGCGAGAGCAGCCCCCCGGCACATCCCGTGCAGCCGGGACCAGACCAGGACAGTTTTGTGACAGTTAGACGCAGGCGCAGGGCTAAGACCAGGACTTCAGATCAGGGACACATAGCTGAGTGCAGGACTCCAGGAGACCAGGGACATAGGGCTGAGAGCAGGGCGCTCCCCGTCCGGAACAGGTTCGCCCCCTTGAGCTGGACGCGGGACACTCTAGTCATAGGGAGCTCCATAGTCAGGGATGTGGAACTGCCTGCAGCTTCCACACGGTGTTACCCTGGAGCCAGACTGGGCGACATCGAGGGGAATCTTAGGCTTTTAAAGAGAAGTAAGAACAGGTACCGCCGGATCGTTATACACGCGGGGGGTAACGATACTCGGCGCGGTCAGTCAGAGGTGGTGAAGTTGCAGATAGCGGCAGTTTGTGATTTGGCTAAGTCGATGTCGGAGTCCGTGTACTTCTCTGGCCCCCTTCCAAATTATGCCAATTGTGAAATGTTCAGCCGCTTTTCAGCTGTCAACCAGTGGTTGTCCAATTGGTGCCCGCAGAATGGTGTCGTCTTCATAGACAACTGGAGGGCATTTGAGGGGAAGTCCAGGCTTATACGTAGCGACGGCATCCATCCCACAGCGGCTGGGTCCTCCCTCCTAGCGCAGAATATTATGGCTAGTCTTAGATGACCATCAGGTAAGACTAGCACACAGAATAGCTCAGGGAGTGTTAGTGACGCTAGGGAGCAGAGCAGACTAGTGAGGCACTGCTCTGTTAGCGAGAACAGCTCCAAACAGGCTGAGACTGTGTGTGCGGCCTCCTTTGAGCCACCCTGCATGAACAATTCTCCCAGATTGGCTGAGGCTGTGTATGTCCCACGCACAAAAAGCACAAATAAAACACACCTAAACTCTGATAGGAAAGGTATCAGATCTCCTAACTTAATAAAAATAAATACATGTGTCGCAAATAAACAAAATAAATGTATAAAAAACACAAATAAAACTCAACTAAAGTCTGATAGGAAAGGCGTCAGGTTTCATAACTTAATAAAAATAAATAATTGTGTTGCAAACAAACAAATTAAGCATGTAAAAAGCACAAATAAAAGTCAACTGAACTCTGATAGGAAAGGCGTCAGATCTCATAACTTAATAAAAATAAATACATGTGTCGCAAATAAACAAAATGATAAGTGTGTAAAATGTGGACTGCTAAACATCAGGTCCCTCTCCTCTAAATCTCTTTTAATAAATGAATTAATTGGCGACTTTAATATTGATCTTCTAGCTCTAACTGAAACATGGCTTCAGGAAAATGATTATGTTAGACTAAACGAATCTACACCTCCAAGTCACGTGAACTTTCAAAGTGCCAGGAGCACAGGTGGAGGTGGCGGTGTGGCCGTCATTTCTCACTCCAGCCTAATTCTCAGCCTCAAATCTAATTATACATTCCGCTCCTTTGAAAGCCTCGCACTATCTACTACGTGCACCAACTGGAAAAACCAGAAAGCTGTTATATTCATAACAATCTACCGACCTCCTGGTCCTTATGCCGAGTTTCTGACAGAGTTTTCTGACTTTATTTCAAGTTTAGTTTTGGAATGGGAAAGGATTGTTATAGTTGGAGATTTCAACATTCATGTTGATAACAGCAGTGAGTGCCTCAGCAGTGCTTTTGGTGCTCTCCTGGATGTGGTCGGTTTTACCCAGAGTGTGAACAAGCCGACTCACTGTCACAATCACACTCTCGATCTCGTCCTAACTTATGGTATTGAGATTAATGATTTACTTGTAATTCCTCAAAACCCTATACTCTCTGACCATTTTTTAATTACCTTTCAATTCGTACTAAAAGACTATCCAGCTCTGCAGGAGAAAACTATAATGAAAAGAACAATATCAGAAAAATCAGTAGCCGAGTTCAAAGAAATAATCGAGCCAGTATAGTAAATGATATGCGATGTGACAATGAGAACAACTTTAATCCAATTATCATGGATCAGTTTGTTGATAGGACAATGCTCACCTTAAAATCTGCTCTCGATGTTGCAGCTCCGCTTAAACAGAAAAGCATTAAACCAAGACCTCCGGCTCCTTGGTTTACTCCAGAACTGTGATCACTCAAACAACACGTGAGACGCACAGAGAAGCTCTGGCGCCGCTCGCGCTCCGAGCAGTCTCTGAAGGCATGGAAGCTCTGCCTGCTCTCTTATAAGGCCGCTCTGCGAAAAGCACAAACCAGATACTATTCAAACCTAATAGAAGTAAACAAAAGCAACCCCAGATTTCTGTTCAGCACTGTAGCCAGGCTGACAAACTCGCACACTGCCCCTGAGTCTCTTCTCCCTTCGAAGTTCAGTTGTGACTTTCTTGAATTCTTCGATTACAAAATTATAACCATTAGAGACAAGATCAACAAAGCCACTCCAAAAATCAGCCCCGAGCAAATTCAGCAAATCCAGTCTGTAACACCAATATCCCACATAAATCCTCTAACAGAATTAGACAAATTTTCTCCTGTCGATGAGGTGGAGATTACCTCAGTCATCATGTCGTCCAAACCATCAACTTGTTTGCTCGACCCTATTCCAGTCAAACTCCTCAAAGAAGCTCCACCTAATAATAGGTTCCATCCATAACATAATAAATATGTCATTAGAAAATGGCTTTGTTCCTCAGTCCTTTAAATATGCTGTAATTAAACCGCTTTTGAAAAAACCTAGCTTAAACCCTGATGAACTAGCCAACTACAGACCTATCTCGAATCTTCCATTTCTCTCAAAGATTCTGGAACGAGTTGTGGTGAAACAGCTTTGTCACCATCTGCAGGGCAATAATTTATATGAAAAATGTCAGTCTGGTTTCAGAGCTCACCACAGCACAGAAACTGCTCTGCTTAAAGTGACAAATGATTTGCTACTAGCTGCTGATAACGGGCTGGCTTCAGTCCTGGTCCTACTGGACCTCAGTGCAGCGTTTGACACCACTGATCACAACATTCTACTGCAGAGGTTAGAATGTGACATAGGTGTCAGAGGGACCGCCCTCAAATGGTTTAAATCCTCTCTATCAGATAGGTACCAGTTTGTTAGTGTAAACCAGTGCACCTCTCCCTGCTCTAAAGTAGCTTGCGGTGTTCCACAAGGATCTGTGCTTGGTCCAATCCTGTTTACTCTGTATATGTTGCCATTAGGCAACATTATCAGAAAACATGGCATTAATTTCCACTGCTATGCTGATGACACTCAGCTGTACTTATCAATGAAACCTAATCAGACCGATCAAATCGATAAGCTCAGTGCCTGTGTGAAGGACATCAAAGCCTGGATGACCCTGAATTACCTGCTCTTAAACCCTGAAAAAACAGAGGTCATTGTTGTCGGTCCTAAAGGTCAGAGAGATTCTCTGTCAGACCAGATAATCTCACTTGACAATGTGAGTATAGCCTCTAGCTCTACTGTAAAAAACCTTGGAGTCGTATTTGACCAAAATCTCTCATTCACAGCTCATATAAACCAAGCTTGTAAAACTGCATATTTTCACCTGCGAAACAGAACTAAAATCAGAAAAATTTTGCCTAAAAATGATGCCGAAAAACTTATCCCTGCATTTGTTACATCCAGACTAGATTACTGTAATTCTCTGCTCACCGTCTGCGCTAAAGGTACTTTAAGAAGCTTCCAGTTGGTCCAAAATGCAGCGGCCAGAGTCCTAACAGGAACTAAAAGACGTGATCACATCAGTCCTGTGTTAAAATCACTTCACTGGCTTCCTGTCGAGTTTAGAATTAAATTCAAAGTTCTCCTCCTGACATACAAAGCCTTAAACAATATGGCCCCATCATATCTTCAGGATGCCATTGTCCCCTATCAGACAAATAGAGCACTTCACTCTCAGAATGCAGGATTATTAGTG
>CM060668.1:37945945-37960945 GCA_030686955.1 Odontamblyopus rebecca
ACATAAATCTGCAATACAGCAGTGATGTCACACACGTGTGCGTCCTATCGGCTCAAAGTGCTGATGTCTCGTGTGTGTCCACAGACTCTGTGCGTCTGGTTTCGGGGTCCGGTCTGGTCTTGGGGTCCGGTCTGGTCTTGGGGTCTGGTCTGGTCTCAGGGTCCGGTCTGGTCTCAGGGTCCGGTCTGGTCTCGGGGTCCGGTCTGGTCTCAAGGTCCGGTCTGTGCTCAGGATCAGTGCAGATCTGGAACGGGTCCTGGACCGGGGTCTGTGACGGGGACTTGGACCAGCGGGGGGCAGAGGTGCTGTGCAGGGAGCTGGGCTGTGGGGCTCCTTCTCTCCTCCAGGGGGCGCTCTCTCCTCTGGGGCAGACGTTCCACTGTGAGGGCCATGAGTCTGCTCTGATGGACTGTCCCCGCTCCGACTCAAGGACCTGCTCCTCTGGAGCCGCTGTCACCCTCACCTGCACAGGTAAAGGGGCGGGGCTTCAGTGCACAGGTAAATGGGCAGGGCTTCACTCTGTCTCTTGTCTGTTCAGAGCCGCTCAGGCTGGTGGGAGGGGCCAGTCGCTGTGCTGGGACTGTGGAGGTGAAACACAGAGGAGAGTGGAGACGGGTGGTGGTGGTGAAGCCCTTTAGACTCTGGGACCAGTTGGACACAGCTGGTGTGTGCAGAGACCTGGACTGTGGCTCTGCTGTTTATGGAGAACACAGAGATGATTTTCCACAGAGTTCTGTGTGGAGGGTCTCATCTGACTGTGTGAAGGAGTCTTCAGTGAGAGGATGTGTCTCTGGTTCATCCTCCTCCTCCTCTTCCTCGGGTCTGGAGGTGGTGTGTTCAGGTAAAACTCTGATTTACATTTTTGTGTTTCTCAGATGATTTTTCTAGTTGTTCCAGAGGAGTGTATCACACACACACACACACACACGTACACACACACACACACACACACACACACGCACACACACACACGCACACACACACGCACACACACACGCACACACACACACACACGCACACACGCACACACACACACACACACACAGCTCTGTATCACACACGCACACACACACACCTCTGTATCACACACACACACACCTCTGTGTCACACACACACACACTTCTGTATCACACACACACACACACAGCTCTGTATCACACACTCACACACACACACACCTCTGTATCACACACACACACACCTCTGTGTCACACACACACACACTTCTGTATCACACACACACACACACCTCTGTGTCACACACACACACACACACACCTCTGTATCACACACACACACCTCTGTATCACACACACACACACCTCTGTGTCACACACACACACACACCTCTGTATCACACACACACACACCTCTGTATCACACACACACACACACACCTCTGTGTCACACACACACACACCTCTGTATCATACACACACACACACACACCTCTGTATCACACACACACCTCTGTGTCACACACACACACACACACACACCTCTGTATCACACACACACACCTCTGTGTCACACACACACCTCTGTATCACACACACACACACACACACACCTCTGTGTCACACACACACACACACCTCTGTATCACACACACACACACACCTCTGTGTCACACACACACACACACACCTCTGTACCACACACACACACACACACACCTCTGTGTCACACACACGCACACACACACACTTCTGTGTCACACACACACCTCTGTGTCACACACATACACCTCTGTGTCACACACACACACACACCTGTGTATCATACACACACACACACACCTCTGTATCACACACACACACACCTCTGTATCACACACACACCTCTGTTTCACACACACACACACAAACACACCTCTGTGTCACAGACACACACACACCTCTGTGTCACACACACACACACACACACACACCTCTGTATCACACACACACACACCTCTGTGTCACACACACACACACACTTCTGTATCACACACACACACACACCTCTGTGTCACACACACACACACACACACACCTCTGTGTCACACACACACACACACACACACACCTCTGTATCACACACACACACACACACACACACCTCTGTATCACACACACACACCTCTGTGTCACACACACACACACACACACCTCTGTATCACACACACACACACACACACCTCTGTATCACACACACACACACCTCTGTGTCACACACACACACACCTCTGTATCATACACACACACACCTCTGTATCACACACACACCTCTGTGTCACACACACACACACACACCTCTGTATCACACACACACACCTCTGTGTCACACACACACCTCTGTATCACACACACACACACCTCTGTGTCACACACACACACACACACACACACACCTCTGTACCACACACACACACACACACACCTCTGTGCCACACACACGCACACACACACACTTCTGTGTCACACACACACCTCTGTGTCACACACACACACCTCTGTGTCACACACACACACACCTGTGTATCATACACACACACACACCTCTGTATCACACACACCTCTGTATCACACACACACACACACCTCTGTATCACACACACACACATCTGTATCACACACACACACACACACACACACACACACACACACACACACACCTCTGTATCACACACACACACACACACCTCTGTATCACACACACACACACACACCTCTGTATCACACACACACACACACACACACACACACACACACCTCTGTATCACACACACACACACACACCTCTGTGTCACACACACACACACACACCTCTGTATCACACACACACACACACCTCTGTATCACACACACACACCTCTGTGTCACACACACACACTTCTGTATCACACACACACACACACACACACCTCTGTATCACACACACACACCTCTGTGTCACACACACACACACACACACCTCTGTATCACACACACACACACACCTCTGTATCACACACACACACCTCTGTATCACACACACACATCTGTATCACACACACACACACACACACACACAACTCTGTGTCACACACACACACACCTCTGTATCACACACACACACACACAGACCTCTGTATCACACACACACACAGACCTCTATCACACACACACACACACACACCTCTGTGTCACACACACACACACACTTCTGTATCACACACACACACACACCTCTGTATCACACACACACACACACACCTCTGTATCACATACACACACACCTCTGTGTCACACACACACACACACACACCTCTGTATCACACATACACACCTCTGTATCACACACACACACACACACACACACACACAGACACACACCTCTGTGTCACACACACACACCTCTGTATCACACACACACACCTTTGTATCACACACACACACACACACACCTCTGTGTCACACACACACCTCTGTGTCACACACACACCTCTGTACCACACATACACACACACACACACACACACCTCTGTGTCACACACACACACACACACACCACTGTATCACACACACACACACCTCTGTACCACACACACACACACACACACACACACACACACCTCTGTGTCACACACACACACCTCTGTATCACACACACACACACCTCTGTGTCACATACACACACACACACACACACCTCTGTATCACACACACACACACACACACACACACACACCTCTGTGTCACACACACACACACACCTCTGTACCACACACACACACACCTCTGTGTCACACACACACACACTTCTGTGTCACACACACACACACACACACCTCTGTGTCACACACACACACACACACCTCTGTGTCACACACACACACCTCTGTATCACACACACACACACCTCTGTGTCACACACACACACACTTCTGTGTCACACACACACACACACACCTCTGTGTCACACACACACACCTCTGTGTCACACACACACACACCTCTGTATCACACACACACACCTCTGTATCACACACACACACGCACCTCTGTATCACACACACACACCTCTGTAACACACACACACACCTCTGTGTCACACACACACACCTCTGTGTCACACACACACACACACACCTCTGTATCACACACACACACACACACACACCTCTGTGTCACACACACACACACACACCTCTGTGTCACACACACACACCTCTGTGTCACACACACACACCTCTGTATCACACACACACACACACCTCTGTATCACACACACACACACACCTCTGTGTCACACACACACACACACACCTCTGTAACACACACACACACCTCTGTGTCACACACACATAAATCTGCACTACAGCAGTGATGTCACACACGTGTGAGTCCTATTGATTAAAGCTGCAATAAACATGAAAAGTTTGTCTTTTTTAGTGGTGATGAAGAACAGATTAAAGTTGCACAAAAGGAGCTGAAAAAAGTCCTGAGACAGAGTAAACAAAGACACAAGGAGAAGTTTGAAAGATCCGTTGATGACCCGAGCACTAAGTGTCTCTGGGACAGCATGAAAACTATGACGGGCTGTGGCCCTTGTGAGTCCAGTCCTTCAGACATGAATGTGAATGAAATGAACAAATACTTTGCTCGATTTGATGAACTTAACTTTGCACATGAGCATCAGAAATAGTTTTCAACACTTGCTGCAAATGGGACTGAATCCTCGTGTCCTGAGGTTAGTTTCAGTGTTCGTGATGTCCAACAGCAGCTTAGGTATCTGAAACCTAACAAGGCAGCAGGGCCAGATGGTGTTCATCCCCGTGCCCTTAAAGCCTGTGCTCAGCAACTTGGATCTATTTTACATTTCATTTTTACACTTTCTTTATCAAGTGCTAAAATTCCTGCTATGTGGCAGACATCTTGTTTGGTGCCAGTTCCCAAAAAGTCAAATGTAAGTGGCACCTTGTCTAATCTCAGACCTATTGCACTGACCTCACACATTATGAAATGCTTTGAGACACTGGTTTTAAGTCGGTTGAGGGAACAAGAGGCATTATTTCAGGACCCATTACACTTTACCTACAGGGAAGGTGTGAGTGTCGATGATGCGTTATTGTATTTGCTCCACACAACGTATCAATACCTGGGAAAAATTGGTAGCTCTGTCCGTATTATGTTTTTTGATTTTTCTAGCGCTTTTAATACTATTCAACCACACCTTTTAGCTAATACATTGAGTTTTAATCTGCACAACACCACAGTCGCATGGGTTTTAGAAAACCTCTTAAACTGTCCTCAGTATGTAAGACTTAATGACAGATGTTCGGAAATGATCTGAACAAACACGGGAGCTCCCCAGGGCACAGTCTTATCGCCCTTTTTATTTACCTTGTACACAGCCGAATACAGGCAGAACTTTGATTCTTGTCATATGCAGAAATTTTCAGATGACACTGCTCTTCTGGGCCTCATCTCCAAGGATAATGACCTGGCTTATAGGACTGAAATCAACTCCTTTGTCAGCTGGTGCGACGCCCATTTTTTACTGCTTAATTTGGGCAAAACACAGGAATTAATTATTGATTTCAGAAAGAACAAAAAAGCCATTCTTCCTGTTGTCATTAAAGGGCAGTCTGTTGAGATCGTTGACTCTTCTAAGGACTTGGGAGCACATTTGGATAGTAGGCTGAACTGGAGGAGGAACAGTGATGCCGTTTTCAAAAAGACTCAGTCTAGACTGTTCTTCTTGAGGAAACTACGATCTTTTGATGTGAGCAAAAGGCTCTTAAATGTGTTTTATCAGGGGATTGTGGCCAGTGTGTTGTTTTATGGTGTGTTGTGCTGGGGCGGGAGCATCACCACTGCTGACAAGAATCACATAAACAAGCTGATTAAGAAGCCTGGTGCAGTAATGGGGCTGAACCTGGACTCTGTGGACACTGTTGTGGACAAAAGGATGAGGACTAAACTTCAGACTGTCCTCTCTCTTATGGACCTTCCTCTTCACAGCATTTTTAATGAACTTAAAAGCTCCTTTAGTGGGCGAATGGTGATGCCCCGATGTTCTACAGAACGCCTCAGAAATTCATTTATTCCTGCAGCTGTGCACTTTTATAACAAGCACTTTATTTGAGACTGTGTGAATTTCAGAATCTGTATTTTATGACTAGGGAAGTTACAGTTGTTGCTGAGTCCTGTACGTTGTGCCACTGTCTGTCTTTCATCTGTCTTTGTCCATGTGCTGTAGTTTGTATGTAAGTCCATGGCATTTAAATTTCCCCTCTTGGGATGAATAAAGTATCTATCTATCTATCTATCTATCCATCTATCTATCTATCTATCTATCTATCGGCTCAAAGTGCTGATGTCTCGTGTGTGTCCACAGACTCTGTGCGTCTGGTCTCAGGGTCCGGTCTGGTCTCGGGGTCCGGTCTGGTCTCGGGGTCCGGTCTGGTCTCGGGGTCTGGTCTGTGCTCAGGATCAGTGCAGATCTGGGACAGGTCCTGGACCGGGGTCTGTGACGGGGACTTGGGCCAGCGGGGGGCAGAGGTGCTGTGCAGGGAGCTGGGCTGTGGGGCTCCTTCTCTCCTCCAGGGGGCGCTCTCTCCTCTGGGGCAGACGTTCCACTGTGAGGGCCATGAGTCTGCTCTGATGGACTGTCCCCGCTCCGACTCAAGGACCTGCTCCTCTGGAGCCGCTGTCAACCTCACCTGCACAGGTAAAGGGGCGGGGCTTCAGTGCACAGGTAAATGGGCGGGGCTTCACTCTGTCTCTTGTCTGTTCAGAGCCGCTCAGGCTTGTGGGAGGGGCCAGTCGCTGTGCTGGGACTGTGGAGGTGAAACACAGAGGAGAGTGGAGACGGGTGGAGGTGGTGGTGGAGCCCTTTAGGCGCTGGGACCAGTTGGACACAGCTGGTGTGTGCAGAGACCTGGACTGTGGCTCTGCTGTTTATGGAGATCAAAGAGATGATTTTCCACAGAGTTCTGTGTGGAGGGTCTCATCTGCCTGTGTGAAGGAGTCTTCAGTGAGAGGATGTGTCTCTGGTTCATCCTCCTCCTCTTCTTCCCAGGGTGTGGAGGTGGTGTGTTCAGGTAAAACTCTGATTTACATTTTTGTGTCTCTCAGATGATTTTTCTAGTTGCTCCAGAGGAGTGTAACACACACACACACACACACACACACACTGACCTGTCCAATCCCGTCTCTCCACAGACCTCCTGAATCGTCCAATCATCTCCGTGTCTGTGTCTGACGGGGCCTCTGAGGTCCGGCCTCAGGGGCTGCGGGTGCAGCTGGGCTCAAAGTTCAGGGTCCAATGCTCCGTGGAGCCACAGTACCCGGGCGGCTCCTTCCGGCTCCTCTCTCCCGCCGAGCCCCCCGCTCAGAACCACACCCTGCCCGCCGTCAATCACTCCGCTCACTTCCTGTTCTCTGACGCTGGCCACGCCCACAAAGGAAACTACACCTGTGTTTACCTCCTGCAGGTGTTCAACCACAGCTTCTCCTCTCAGAGCTCCATCCTCCAGCTCTCCCTGGGAGGTACGTCCACATACAGACTCAGGAGAGGGTCAGTGGAGAGTCCTGGTCCTGGTCCTGGTCCTGGTCCTGGTCCTGGTCCTGGTCCTGGTCCTGGTCCTGGTCTGATCTGGGTTCTTTTGTGTTGCAGAGTCAGACTCAGACCTGATCATCAGAGTCGTGGTGATTCTTCTGTTGAAGCTCCTGTACATCCTCCCAATGTACTACTACTACTGCAAGGTCCTGACTATAGACCTGGTTTAGTCCTGGTTTAGACATGGTTCAGTCCTGGTTTAGACGTGTTTCAGTCCTGGTTTAGTCCTGGTTTAGTCATGTTTAGTCCTGGTTTAGACCTGGTTTAGACCTGGTTTAGATGTGGTTTAGTCCTGGTTTAGTCCGGGTTTAGTCCTTTTTTAGACCTGGTTTAGGCCTGGTTTAGACCTGGTTTAGACCTGGTTTAGTCCTGGTTTAGACATGGTTTAGTCCTGGTTTAGTCCTGGTTTAGACCTGGTTTAGTCCTGGTATAGTCCTGGTTTAGTCCTGGTTTAGACCTGGTTTAGTCATGTTTAGTCCTGGTTTAGACCTGGTTTAGTCCTGGTTTAGTCCTGGTTTAGTCCTGGTTTAGTCATGTTTAATCCTGGTTTAGACCTGGTTTAGTCCTGGTTTAGACCTGGTTTAGTCCTGGTTTAGTCCTGGCTTAGTCCTGGTTTAGACGTGGTTCAGTCCTGGTTTAGTCCTGGTTTAGACGTGGTTCAGTCCTGGTTTAGTCCTGATTTAGACCTGGTTTAGATGTGGTTTAGTCCTGGTTTAGTCCTGGTTTAGACCTGGTTTAGTCCTGGTTTAAACCTGGTTTAGTCATGTTCAGCCCTGGTTTAGACCTGGTTTAGTCCTGGTTTAGTCTTAGTTTAGTCCTGGTTTAGTCCTGGTTTAGTCCTGGTTTAGACCTGGTTTAGTCATGTTTAGTCCTGGTTTAGACCTGGTTTAGTCCTGGTTTAGTCCTGGTTTAGACCTGGTTTAGCCCTGGTTTAGTTCTGGTTTAGACCTGGTTTAGTCCTGGTATAGTCATGTTTAGTCCTGGTTTAGACCTGGTTTAGTCCTGGTTTAGTCCTGGTTTAGTCATGTTTAGTCCTGGTTTAGACCTGGTTTAGTCCTGGTTTAGTCCTGGTTTAGTCCTGGTTTAGTCCTGGTTTAGACCTGGTTTAGTCATGTTTAGTCCTGGTTTAGACCTGGTTTAGTCCTGGTTTAGACCTGGTTTAGTCCTGGTTTAAACCTGGTTTAGTCATGTTCATTCCTGGTTTAGACCTGGTTTAGTCCTGGTTTAGTCTTGGTTTAGTCCTGTTTTAGTCCTGGTTTAGACCTGGTTTAGTCCTGGTTTAGTCCTGGTTTAAACCTGGTTTAGCCCTGGTTTAGTCCTGGTTTAGACCTGGTTTAGTCCTGGTATAGTCCTGGTTTAGTCCTGGTTTAGACCTGGTTTAGTCCTGGTTTAGACCTGGTTTAGTCATGTTTAGTCCTGGTTTAGACCTGGTTTAGTTCTGGTTTAGTCCTGGTTTAGACCTGGTTTAGTCATGTTTAGTCCTGGTTTAGACCTGGTTTAGCCCTGGTTTAGTCCTGGTTTAGACCTGGTTTAGTCCTGGTATAGTCCTGGTTTAGACCTGGTTTAGTTTTGGTTTACACCTGGTTTAGTCCTGGTTTAGTCCTGGTTTAGACCTGGTTTAGTCCTGGTTTAAACCTGGTTTAGTCATGTTCAGTCCTGGTTTTGACCTGGTTTAGTCCTTGTTTAGTCTTGGTTTAGTCCTGGTTTAGTCCTGGTTTAGTCCTGGTTTAGACCTGGTTTAGTCCTGGTTTAGTCCTGGTTTAAACCTGGTTTAGCCCTGGTTTAGTACTGGTTTAGACCTGGTTTAGTCCTGGTATAGTCCTGGTTTAGTCCTGGTTTAGACCTGGTTTAGTCCTGGTTTAGACCTGGTTTAGTCCTGGTTTAGTCCTGGTTTAGTCCTGGTTTAGACCTGGTTTAGTCCTGGTTTAGTCCTGGTTTAAACCTGGTTTAGCCCTGGTTTAGTCCTGGTTTAGACCTGGTTTAGTCCTGGTATAGTCCTGGTTTAGTCCTGGTTTAGACCTGGTTTAGTCCTGGTTTAGACCTGGTTTAGTCCTGGTTTAGTCCTGGTTTAGTCCTGGTTTAGACCTGGTTTAGTCCTGGTTTAGACCTGGTTTAGTCCTGGTTTAGACCTGGTTTAGTCTTGGTTTAGTCCTGGTTAAGACCTGGTTTAGTCCTGGTTTAGTCCTGGTTAAGACCTGGTTTAGTCCTGGTTTAGACCTGGTTTAGACCTGGTTTAGTCCTGGTTTAGTCCTGGTTTAGACCTGGTTTAGTCCTGGTTTAGACCTGGTTTAGTCATGTTTAGTCCTGGTTTAGACCTGGTTTAGTTCTGGTTTAGTCCTGGTTTAGACCTGGTTTAGTCATGTTTAGTCCTGGTTTAGACCTGGTTTAGCCCTGGTTTAGTCCTGGTTTAGACCTGGTTTAGTCCTGGTATAGTCCTGGTTTACACCTGGTTTAGTTTTGGTTTACACCTGGTTTAGTCCTGGTTTAGTCCTGATTTAGACCTGGTTTAGATGTGGTTTAGTCCTGGTTTAGTCCTGGTTTAGACCTGGTTTAGTCCTGGTTTAAACCTGGTTTAGTCATGTTCAGCCCTGGTTTAGACCTGGTTTAGTCCTGGTTTAGTCTTAGTTTAGTCCTGGTTTAGTCCTGGTTTAGTCCTGGTTTAGACCTGGTTTAGTCATGTTTAGTCCTGGTTTAGACCTGGTTTAGTCCTGGTTTAGTCCTGGTTTAGACCTGGTTTAGCCCTGGTTTAGTTCTGGTTTAGACCTGGTTTAGTCCTGGTATAGTCATGTTTAGTCCTGGTTTAGACCTGGTTTAGTCCTGGTTGAGTCCTGGTTTAGTCATGTTTAGTCCTGGTTTAGACCTGGTTTAGTCCTGGTTTAGTCCTGGTTTAGTCCTGGTTTAGTCCTGGTTTAGACCTGGTTTAGTCATGTTTAGTCCTGGTTTAGACCTGGTTTAGTCCTGGTTTAGACCTGGTTTAGTCCTGGTTTAAACCTGGTTTAGTCATGTTCATTCCTGGTTTAGACCTGGTTTAGTCCTGGTTTAGTCTTGGTTTAGTCCTGTTTTAGTCCTGGTTTAGACCTGGTTTAGTCCTGGTTTAGTCCTGGTTTAAACCTGGTTTAGCCCTGGTTTAGTCCTGGTTTAGACCTGGTTTAGTCCTGGTATAGTCCTGGTTTAGTCCTGGTTTAGACCTGGTTTAGTCCTGGTTTAGACCTGGTTTAGTCATGTTTAGTCCTGGTTTAGACCTGGTTTAGTTCTGGTTTAGTCCTGGTTTAGACCTGGTTTAGTCATGTTTAGTCCTGGTTTAGACCTGGTTTAGCCCTGGTTTAGTCCTGGTTTAGACCTGGTTTAGTCCTGGTATAGTCCTGGTTTAGACCTGGTTTAGTTTTGGTTTACACCTGGTTTAGTCCTGGTTTAGTCCTGGTTTAGACCTGGTTTAGTCCTGGTTTAAACCTGGTTTAGTCATGTTCAGTCCTGGTTTTGACCTGGTTTAGTCCTTGTTTAGTCTTGGTTTAGTCCTGGTTTAGTCCTGGTTTAGTCCTGGTTTAGACCTGGTTTAGTCCTGGTTTAGTCCTGGTTTAAACCTGGTTTAGCCCTGGTTTAGTACTGGTTTAGACCTGGTTTAGTCCTGGTATAGTCCTGGTTCAGTCCTGGTTTAGTTCTGGTTTAGTGCTGTTTTAGCCCTGGTTTAGTCCTGGTTTAGTCTTGGTTTAGTACTGGTTTAGTCCTGGTTTAGATCTGGTTTAATCCTGGTTTCCTCCTGGTTTAAACCTGGTTTAGCCCTGGTTTAGTCTTGGTTTAGTCTTGGTTTAGTCCTGGTTTAGTCCTGGTTTAGTCCTGGTTTAGACCTGGTTTAGTCCTGGTTTAGACCTGGTTTAGTCCTGGTTTAGTCCTGGTTTAGTCCTGGTTTAGACCTGGTTTAGTCCTGGTTTAGACCTGGTTTAGTCCTGGTTTAGACCTGGTTTAGTCTTGGTTTAGTCCTGGTTAAGACCTGGTTTAGTCCTGGTTTAGTCCTGGTTAAGACCTGGTTTAGTCCTGGTTTAGACCTGGTTTAGACCTGGTTTAGTCCTGGTTTAGTCCTGGTTTAGTCCTGGTTTAGACCTGGTTTAGTCCTGGTTTAGACCTGGTTTAGTCATGTTTAGTCCTGGTTTAGACCTGGTTTAGTTCTGGTTTAGTCCTGGTTTAGACCTGGTTTAGTCATGTTTAGTCCTGGTTTAGACCTGGTTTAGCCCTGGTTTAGTCCTGGTTTAGACCTGGTTTAGTCCTGGTATAGTCCTGGTTTACACCTGGTTTAGTTTTGGTTTACACCTGGTTTAGTCCTGGTTTAGTCCTGGTTTAGACCTGGTTTAGTCCTGGTTTAAACCTGGTTTAGTCATGTTCAGTCCTGGTTTTGACCTGGTTTAGTCCTTGTTTAGTCTTGGTTTAGTCCTGGTTTAGTCCTGGTTTAGTCCTGGTTTAGACCTGGTTTAGTCCTGGTTTAGTCCTGGTTTAAACCTGGTTTAGCCCTGGTTTAGTCCTGGTTTAGACCTGGTTTAGTCCTGGTATAGTCCTGGTTTAGTCCTGGTTTAGACCTGGTTTAGTCCTGGTTTAGACCTGGTTTAGTCCTGGTTTAGTCCTGGTTTAGTCCTGGTTTAGACCTGGTTTAGTCCTGGTTTAGACCTGGTTTAGTCCTGGTTTAGTCCTGGTTTAAACCTGGTTTAGCCCTGGTTTAGTCCTGGTTTAGACCTGGTTTAGTCCTGGTATAGTCCTGGTTTAGTCCTGGTTTAGACCTGGTTTAGTCCTGGTTTAGACCTGGTTTAGTCCTGGTTTAGTCCTGGTTTAGTCCTGGTTTAGTCCTGGTTTAGACCTGGTTTAGTCCTGGTTTAAACCTGGTTTAGTCATGTTCAGCCCTGGTTTAGACCTGGTTTAGTCCTGGTTTAGTCTTAGTTTAGTCCTGGTTTAGTCCTGGTTTAGTCCTGGTTTAGACCTGGTTTAGTCATGTTTAGTCCTGGTTTAGACCTGGTTTAGTCCTGGTTTAGTCCTGGTTTAGACCTGGTTTAGCCCTGGTTTAGTTCTGGTTTAGACCTGGTTTAGTCCTGGTATAGTCATGTTTAGTCCTGGTTTAGACCTGGTTTAGTCCTGGTTGAGTCCTGGTTTAGTCATGTTTAGTCCTGGTTTAGACCTGGTTTAGTCCTGGTTTAGTCCTGGTTTAGTCCTGGTTTAGTCCTGGTTTAGACCTGGTTTAGTCATGTTTAGTCCTGGTTTAGACCTGGTTTAGTCCTGGTTTAGACCTGGTTTAGTCCTGGTTTAAACCTGGTTTAGTCATGTTCATTCCTGGTTTAGACCTGGTTTAGTCCTGGTTTAGTCTTGGTTTAGTCCTGTTTTAGTCCTGGTTTAGACCTGGTTTAGTCCTGGTTTAGTCCTGGTTTAAACCTGGTTTAGCCCTGGTTTAGTCCTGGTTTAGACCTGGTTTAGTCCTGGTATAGTCCTGGTTTAGTCCTGGTTTAGACCTGGTTTAGTCCTGGTTTAGACCTGGTTTAGTCATGTTTAGTCCTGGTTTAGACCTGGTTTAGTTCTGGTTTAGTCCTGGTTTAGACCTGGTTTAGTCATGTTTAGTCCTGGTTTAGACCTGGTTTAGCCCTGGTTTAGTCCTGGTTTAGACCTGGTTTAGTCCTGGTATAGTCCTGGTTTAGACCTGGTTTAGTTTTGGTTTACACCTGGTTTAGTCATGTTCAGTCCTGGTTTTGACCTGGTTTAGTCCTTGTTTAGTCTTGGTTTAGTCCTGGTTTAGTCCTGGTTTAGTCCTGGTTTAGACCTTGTTTAGTCCTGGTTTAGTCCTGGTTTAAACCTGGTTTAGCCCTGGTTTAGTCCTGGTTTAGACCTGGTTTAGTCCTGGTATAGTCCTGGTTTAGTCCTGGTTTAGACCTGGTTTAGTCCTGGTTTAGACCTGGTTTAGTCCTGGTTTAGTCCTGGTTTAGTCCTGGTTTAGACCTGGTTTAGTCCTGGTTTAGACCTGGTTTAGTCCTGGTTTAGTCCTGGTTTAAACCTGGTTTAGCCCTGGTTTAGTCCTGGTTTAGACCTGGTTTAGTCCTGGTATAGTCCTGGTTTAGTCCTGGTTTAGACCTGGTTTAGTCCTGGTTTAGACCTGGTTTAGTCCTGGTTTAGTCCTGGTTTAGTCCTGGTTTAGACCTGGTTTAGTCCTGGTTTAGACCTGGTTTAGTCCTGGTTTAGACCTGGTTTAGTCTTGGTTTAGTCCTGGTTAAGACCTGGTTTAGTCCTGGTTTAGTCCTGGTTAAGACCTGGTTTAGTCCTGGTTTAGACCTGGTTTAGACCTGGTTTAGTCCTGGTTTAGTCCTGGTTTAGTCCTGGTTTAGACCTGGTTTAGTCCTGGTTTAGACCTGGTTTAGTCATGTTTAGTCCTGGTTTAGACCTGGTTTAGTTCTGGTTTAGTCCTGGTTTAGACCTGGTTTAGTCATGTTTAGTCCTGGTTTAGACCTGGTTTAGCCCTGGTTTAGTCCTGGTTTAGACCTGGTTTAGTCCTGGTATAGTCCTGGTTTACACCTGGTTTAGTTTTGGTTTACACCTGGTTTAGTCCTGGTTTAGTCCTGGTTTAGACCTGGTTTAGTCCTGGTTTAAACCTGGTTTAGTCATGTTCAGTCCTGGTTTTGACCTGGTTTAGTCCTTGTTTAGTCTTGGTTTAGTCCTGGTTTAGTCCTGGTTTAGTCCTGGTTTAGACCTGGTTTAGTCCTGGTTTAGTCCTGGTTTAAACCTGGTTTAGCCCTGGTTTAGTCCTGGTTTAGACCTGGTTTAGTCCTGGTATAGTCCTGGTTTAGTCCTGGTTTAGACCTGGTTTAGTCCTGGTTTAGACCTGGTTTAGTCCTGGTTTAGTCCTGGTTTAGTCCTGGTTTAGACCTGGTTTAGTCCTGGTTTAGACCTGGTTTAGTCCTGGTTTAGTCCTGGTTTAAACCTGGTTTAGCCCTGGTTTAGTCCTGGTTTAGACCTGGTTTAGTCCTGGTATAGTCCTGGTTTAGTCCTGGTTTAGACCTGGTTTAGTCCTGGTTTAGACCTGGTTTAGTCCTGGTTTAGTCCTGGTTTAGTCCTGGTTTAGACCTGGTTTAGTCCTGGTTTAGACCTGGTTTAGTCCTGGTTTAGACCTGGTTTAGTCTTGGTTTAGTCCTGGTTAAGACCTGGTTTAGTCCTGGTTTAGTCCTGGTTAAGACCTGGTTTAGTCCTGGTTTAGACCTGGTTTAGACCTGGTTTAGTCCTGGTTTAGTCCTGGTTTAGTCCTGGTTTAGTCCCAGTTTCTGACCTGTTGTTGTGCTGCGTTCTGTTGTTTCAGGTCAGGGCCAGAGGCGGCGCTAGAGAGAGGCCCTGCCTGAGACTGAGACCGGTTCAGATCTGAGTTGGTTCAGTTTCAGATACTTCAGAAGCATCAT
>CM060668.1:37965945-38223445 GCA_030686955.1 Odontamblyopus rebecca
GCACTCTCCCCTCACACCTGAACACGGTGAGTTCTCCAGGTTTGTGCATTTTAACTGCATCCTGTTAGAGACAAACCAAGTCCACAAAGATGCAAATGCCTGAACATGTCTGTGCCAAATCCCCCAAATTTTATCTCCTGTAATTCTGCAAATTCAGAGCTCCTCAGGTGATTCCAGCTCCCTGTGAATGCTCATGTCTGTAACTGGCCTGTCTGTGCATTGAATCCAACAGAGATTCAAAATTGATCTTTGGCCCATTTTAGGCAGCATGAGGCTCTTTGGAAAAGTTTTGGTGCAAAGTTTGTAAAGTTTGGATTGAGGACAGTATCAGAGGAGAGGATTACCAGAGGTGCAGCTGTATTCCTCCAACATGTTTGGTTTGGAAAAAGCCGATAGAGCGTTTGTGCAGATCTGCCATCTGAATGTTATATGTACATAAAAAAAATCTGTCTTAACAAATGTCTCACTAGGCCCTTTTAAAATGTGATTTTTAAAAATGAATAGAAAACATCTATTTGTTGTGAACTTGAAAAAAAATCACAGGGGATTTATTTGTGATGCAGCACAATGTGACAACGCCACATGACTCCAGCTGGTTTAGGAGAAAAATAAGAAGAATTTTTTACAGCCACACTGAGGCCATTTTAGACCCCTGTACATTACAAACATGTGCAAAAAAATTATCTTTGAAAATATCACGACAGCTCCATCTCAAAATCAAAATACAGCAATCAGTTTATTTTAGAGTGATGTTGCATAAAACAATGAGAAAATACGTTGCCCCATTTTTAATTCAGTTGTATTTACCCCTCTAGGAGAAATATGGCTTCAGATTTTAGAAAGCACATTGATGAAAGTACGGAGATACACGACGGACCTCCTGCACGATACCAACTGCAGCTAAAAAGAGTCAATCTGGACAAAAATACAAATGAGTCTAAACTGAGGAGATTTATTCTTGGAGAATCTTATCCAAAGTGCCTGAACAGGACCATCCTCCTGGTGGGAGCCACTGGGGCAGGGAAGTCCACTCTGATCAATGCCCTGGTCAACTTTGTGATGGGAGTGGAGTTTGAAGACAAAGTCTGGTTTGAGGTCATCTCAGATGAGAAGGAGAAACCTCAGACTGAGACTCAGACCTCTGCTGTGTCTGTTTACGACATCTTTGGATTTGAGGGAACTAAAGTCCCTTATTCTCTGTCCATCATCGACACTCCAGGATTCGGAGACACCAGAGGATTAGAACATGACCTTATGGTCATAAATAAACTCAAAGACCTGTTCTGCATCCCTGAGGGAGTGGACACAGTCAGTGCTGTGTGTTTGGTCATGAAGGCCTCAGAGAACAGGCTGGATGAGAGGATGGCCTATATCTTTAACTCTGTCACTTCTCTGTTTGGCAAAGACATGGAGCAGAACATTGTGGTGATGATGACTCACTCAACTGGAGGAAAACCCAAAAATGCTCTCAAAGCTCTGGAAGATGCAAAGATTCTTTGTGCCAGAGATTCAAAAAATGAACGAGTGTATTTCCAGTTCAACAATCGCCAAAACGAGATGATTGAAGACGACAGCGATGGAGAGGAAGACGCAAAATATGCATTTCAAACTTCAAACAAGGGAATGGAGAAGTTCACAAAGTTTCTGGAAACAGCCAAAGCTCAGTCTCTGAAGATGACAGTGGAGGTGATTAAAGAGAGGATCAGACTCACGGCCTGCATCCAGAACCTGGAGGAACGAGTGAAAGAGGCGGAGATGAAGCAGGAGGCGATAGAAAAGAACAAAGAGGAACTTGAAAAATTTAAACATGAGGTGAAGGAGAACCAAAACTTTAAAGTTAAAAAACAAGAAATCCAGAAAAAGAAAGAGACAATAAACAGCTGGTGGGACAACAAAGCTACGACCTGTAATAAGTGTGAAGAGAACTGCCATTACCCAGGATGCACCTGGGCCTGGAGTCCAAGCTGGTGTGAGGTCATGAAAGACGGGAGGTGTACTTCCTGTTCTGGGAAGTGTCCGGTGGAGGATCATGTGAAAGAAAACTGGATATATGTGACTAAAACCAGAACAGTGGAAATGACCATTGAAGAAATGAAGGCCAAATATGAGAAGAACAAAGCCGAGAGTGAGGAGAAGACCAGTCTGCTGGAGGATCTGGAGAAGGAAATGTCTGAGCTTAAAGAAAAGAAAAATGAGTGGCTTAATGAAGCCTTTTGTATCATTGTGAAGCTGGAGCAGATCGCTCTGAACGAGGATTCTCTACTTACATCCATCTGGAGTTTCTGATTGAAAAAATGAAGGAGACGGGAGACACAGAGAAGATGCAGAAACTGGAGGAAATGAGAGGGCGGATGGACGAGAAGAACAAGTCTGGAGCCAAGTACTTAGCAGGACTTCTGTTGACAAAAATGAAAGGATTCTGGAAATCTTAATTCAGTTTCAGATTGACAAACCAAATCCAATCCAAGACCCAGACACAAAATGTCACATGTTCACAAAAAATAAAGTGATCAGAGCAGCAGCTTCGGGGATGCTGAAGAATTTGAGTTTCTTAGGTGAGGGTCAAGAGACAGGTCGATATTCTCAGAGACGCAGGCGTCTAGAAGGTCCACAATCACCAGCAGGGCCAAAACCTGCTCCTGGATCCAGAAGTCCAGAGATATACAAAATGACTGACCACACACTATTAGACACAGACTTCCAGATGGTGGTTTGAGGGCCCCATTTGCATTTGAGATGAAACACTTTCATTTCTTTCTGTAAAGCCCAAAATCACAACTGTGTTTAAACAGAAATCAAACTGGAAACAAGCAAATGGAGAAGCAGCCCCCTGTCTTCAGACCCTCCTCCTGCAACACAGTGGGTTATTTCTTTCTTTCTTTATTTATGTATTTATTTTTTTACTAACATTAGATATCCTCCTTTCCATATCTGAATGAATTGCCAATATGTGTTCTTTTAATGTTTGTTACCAGTATATAAATGTGAAAAGGGGTTTAAAAGAAATCAAATTCTGTCCTTGAGCGTAAGTCGGACTCGATCATCTGTGTTTATATAAATTACCCATGTGGCTGTAAGTTTTGTTTATATAAATGTGTTGCAATTTTTCCTTTTTGTCATTATATCAAGTTGGGTTTATAGAGGTGTTTGTATTGTATAATGTCTAAGGGTCGCCTGGGCCTTTCTGTGTGGAGTTTGCATGTTCTCCCCGTGTCTGGATGGGTTTCCTCCGGGTGCTCCGGTTTCCCCCATCAACCCAAATCCTGCACTGTAGGTGTGAGTGTGTGAGTGAGTGTTGGTGGTGGTCGGAGGGACCGTTGGCGCTGCATGGCCTGGCAGCCGCGCCTCTGTCAGTCTGCCCCAGGGCAACTGTGGCTACAACAGTAGTTTACCACCACCAGGTCTGGAGTGAATGAAGATGCTCTGTAAAATGCTGTGTAAAGCACTTTGGGGACATGTGTCTCTATATAAATAAACCTTACCTTACCTAAGGCAATGAAATGTTTAACACATATAAACTCTTTGTGCTGAGGAAGCATGGAGGCTCCTTTCCTAACTCCTTCCTAACTGAGCGCACTATTCAAACTGCCTTTATCATGGTTTTGGCCGAAGGAGCTTTGTGGCCAACTTGAGAAATTCGGAACGAACCAAAGGCCAGTTGAGGTGAGGGGGGAAGGTGAAAAAAATATTTTAAAATCTAATAAACTCATCCTTAACCTTCCAGTTCCTTTATGGCTGTGGTGGAAACGTCTTATTCAATGTGTGATTCATTGTTGACCGAAATGTATTTTGTCTAAATGTTTTTCTCGAGTAACTAAAGAGCGCAGGAAGGTGCTGAGGAGCAGGAGACAGGGGCCCACTGTCCTTGAAGGGGAAAAGCAGTTCCCTGCACAGAGCCAAAACAGAACCAGAGGCTGACATTCTTTTTTTGATTACACCTTCTTAGTTTAACAGCAGGGGGTCCGCCTAGTTTGGGGCTCCAGATTCGATTCCCAGGGCCCTTCTCTCCCGCTCTCCACCGTCTGTTCTCTTTAAGTCTTTTCTATGTCATAGTTCACTCAGTGCACAGTACTTAAGACTTTGGAATCGTTTTGTATCACCTGAAATAAATTCCACAAAACGTCTTCTCGCCTCCGGGATTTTTTCCTATTGAACAACCACATGACGACTAAGAGTTGGACAGTTTATGTGTGTGGAATGACTTGGATGTTTTGTGAGTATAAAGACGTGTTAATTTTGTCTGAGTAGAAACAATTCTGTGGTTTGCTTTTGAACATTTGACCTGAGATTGGAATGCTTTTGTGCTTTGTTCTATTTTCTTCTGGAATGATCTTTGAAACAGTTTAATAAACGCAGCATTTGCTTTTTGCCTCTAATTCCACAAGTCTCTGTCTTTATTTGATGAGTCAGCAAAACCAAACATTAGTGTTGCTATAGAACTAAATACATGAAAATACACACTGAGAATTCTCATTTTGATTATTTTTTTGGTACAGTTATGCCTTCGTTTGGATACAGTTACTTTCCAAAAATCAAATACACTGTGAGCTTCAAATTGCAAAATATTAGAGAAAAGTAGAAAGGGGCCATACCTATGTTTCCACAGCTTTATATTCCCAAAGCCCTTTTGTCTCACAGTTAACCCCCAAAGACCTGAGGGCAGTTTTAGTACATTTCTCCTCGCCTGGATTTTTGTCTTAATGTTGCTTTTAAAACTGCCCCTTTTACCCCTAATGAAGTGTTCTACCTCCTTTTGTTCAGTCCAACCTGTTATTTCACAATCTGCTGCTGTAGTTGTGTCATGAGGCTGTGAGAAAAGCTACAGGACCAGAAATAGAGATGAAAAAAAAAAACAGAAAATAAAATTCTTTTATACAAAACACACAGTAAACATGTATAAATAACTTTTTGGACATAAAATGCTTAATTTAGGGCCTTAGCTACAAAAATGCAAAATCTCAAGTCTGTAAGTAAATTAAAAATCTCCTTATTTCCCTCAAAACAAAAAAAGTGCAGTGGCTCCATGACTTTCCTGGTCCAGTCCTGGAAACAGCTCCTGTCAGGTCCACGGCCAGAGCCACAGCACTTCTGCATTTCCAGGGTGGAAATTACATTTGGATTTGTTCATTTGGACTGAAATAAACCTTTAAATAAAAATAGAAAGAGATGCACAATTACACACACCAAGATGTGTAATTTTCCACTTAGAGCGCCTTTTTCCCTCATTATAAACACACACAGTCAGAGGAGTCGACCATCTTGACTCACTTCACTCTTTGGCAAAGTTTGGCTCCATCAAAATGGACGGAGCGCATGAGTTTGGGGAAAACAAAGTTCCTGTTGGACACTCGTTTTGCTCCCGTCATCACACAGCGTGAGTGTGACGTAGGATAAAGCCGCAGAAATGTACGGAAACCTCTATGTCTGCACTTTCAGAGGGGAAAAGGACGTTTCTGTCTGTTACCGTTACAAAGTTCTGCGGTTATAGAAACATATTCCTCTGTATCGTGGACGATGTCGTAGGTCTGTGAGGGTTAAACTCCACACACCTTCACTAGAATCATTCGGATTGTTTTTTCAGTCGTGGAGTCGCTGATCTCGCCTGAACTAAAGGGAAAAGGAGCTGTTCACTTGGAAACTACCACCACTTCATGACATCACAGGGTGGAGCAGAGCGTTTGGAGCTTTGCAGATGTAACAGACGAATAATAAAGAGTTCCTCAAACATGAATGAAACAAACACGATTCCGGCTGTTTTTTGTGAGGAGGAAACATCGTTATATCAATGCTTAAAGCTCACACAGCAAAAAAGGATTTTCTAGCAGAGTTAAACTGACTTAAATGAAGCAGATTCATCTTAAAAGATCAATTTTAAGATTTTTTTTACTTAATAAGACAAGATTTTTTTTTTACTTATATATTCCATCCTGATATATTTTATGTAAATATTACAACTTCTTCTAAGCACTTTTTATATTAAATGAAGCCAGGTGAAGCCTCTTTAACTTCCTTCTCAACCCAGTTCTTTTCTCAAGCTCAGATCTGTTCCTCTGTCCTCAGAGTCGTGTCCCGGGGCTTTTAGGTGAAGATCTACGGCATTTCTAAAGTGGTGAGAAAGTGGAAAATGTGACATTTCAATAAATGCACTTTCAAATGTGACTGATTTCATGTATTTGTTCAAATGTAAAGATAATGTGAAAGTTCGAAATCAGCTTTTCTTAAAACAAGTGTCTAAGAAATAACAGCCTGATTTAAGACATGTTCTATACTAGAAATAAATTCAATTCAATTTCAATTCAATTTATTTTGTAGCGCCCAAAATCGCAACACCAGTTTCCTCTAAGGGCGTTCCAAGATTTAGATGAGTAAAACATACACACAGACATATCAAAACAGGAATAAACAACATTCATGTAAAGCAGCAAATGAAACATTGTCCAGTCATCCCCTGTCCTTAGACCCTCCTTCTCAGCAAGGAAAAACTCCAAAAAACCCAGGAGAAAAAGAAGAAACCTCGGGGAGAACTACAGTGAAGGAGAGATCCACTCCCATGGACGGACAGGCTATAGATGTCCAGGCCCGTCGGCCAGTTCAGTATGACCACAGCTACCCAGGTGGGGAAGGAGCCGGGGAGGAGGAGGAGAAGAGGGGCGAGGAGGAGGAGCCGGGCGAGGAGGAGGAGCCAGGCGAGGAGGAGGAGCCAGGCGAAGAGGAGGAGCCGGGCGAGGAGGAGGAGCCAGGCGAGGAGGAGGAGCCAGGCGAAGAGGAGGAGCCAGGCGAGGAGGAGGAGAGAGGTCCAGCTGCCATCAGGCGTCTGAAAGAGTTCCACTCCACAGGGGGAGTGGGACAGGGGACAACATGTGAATAGCAATGAACAAACTACAGATGAGAACATAGTGAGTGATGCTAATGAGAAAAATAGGAGGAAACAGAGGACAGTGCTCAGGTTGCCACACTTCCCCCCAGCTTGTTATCTCTCCTGCAGCTTATCTTAGTGACATCAACTAAGTAACCTGGTCATAAGCTATTCCGAAGAGGAAGGTTTTAAGCCTGGTCTTAAATAAAGAGACTGTGGAGCCTGTTTAACATCAACAGGGAGTTGATTCCATAACACAGGAGCTTGGTAACTGAAGGCTCTCCCCCCCACTGTACTTTTAGACACTCTAGGAACCACTAATAATCCTGCATTCTGAGAGTGAAGTGCTCTATTTGTCTGATAGGGGACAATGGCATCCTGAAGATATGATGGGGCCATATTGTTTAAGGCTTTGTATGTCAGGAGGAGAACTTTGAATTTAATTCTAAACTCGACAGGAAGCCAGTGCAGTGATTTTAACACAGGACTGATGTGATCACGTCTTCTTAGTTCCTGTTAGGACTCTGGCCGCTGCATTTTGGACCAACTGGAAGCTTCTTAAAGTACCTTTAGCGCAGACGGTGAGCAGAGAATTACAGTAATCTAGTCTGGATGTAACAAATGCATGGATAAGTTTTTCAGCATCATTTTTAGGCAAAATTTTTCTGATTTTAGTTATGTTTCGCAGGTGAAAATATGCAGTTTTACAAGCTTGGTTTATATGAGCTGTGAATGAGAGACTTTGGACAAATACGACTCAAGGTTTTTTACAGTAGAGCTAGAGGCTATACTCACATTGTCAAGTGAGATTATCTGGTCTGACAGAGAATCTCTCTGACCTTTAGGACCGACAACAATGACCTCTGTTTTTTCAGGGTTTAAGAGCAGGTAATTCAGGGTCATCCAGGTTTTGATGTCCTTCACACAGGCACTGAGCTTATCGATTTGATCTGATTAGGTTTCATTGATAAGTACAGCTGAGTGTCATCAGCATAGCAGTGGAAATTAATGCCATGTTTTCTGATAATGTTACCTAATGGCAAACATATACAGAGTAAACAGGATTGGACCAAGCACAGATCCTTGTGGAACACCGCAAGCTACTTTAGAGCAGGGAGAGGTGCACTGGTTTACACTAACAAACTGGTACCTATCTGATAGAGAGGATTTAAACCATTTGAGGGCGGTCCCTCTGACACCTATGTCACATTCTAACCTCTGCAGTAGAATGTTGTGATCAATGGTGTCAAACGCTGCACTGAGGTCCAGTAGGACCAGGACTGAAGCCAGCCCGTTATCAGCAGCTAGTAGCAAATCATTTGTCACTTTAAGCAGAGCAGTTTCTGTGCTGTGGTGAGCTCTGAAACCAGACTGAAATTTTTCATATAAATTATTGCCCTGCAGATGGTGACAAAGCTGTTTCACCACAACTCGTTCCAGAATCTTTGAGAGAAATGGAAGATTCGAGATAGGTCTGTAGTTGGCTAGTTCATCAGGATTTAAGCTAGGTTTTTTCAAAAGCGGTTTAATTACAGCATATTTAAAGGACTGAGGAACAAAGCCATTTTCTAATGACATATTTATTATGTTATGGATGGAACCTATTATTAAGTGGAGCTTCTTTGAGGAGTTTGACTGGAATAGGGTCGAGCAAACAAGTTGATGGTTTGGACGACATGATGACTGAGGTAATCTCCACCTCATCGACAGGAGTAAATTTGTCTAATGCTGTTAGAGGATTTATGTGGGATATTGGTGTTACAGACTGGATTTGCTGGATTTGCTCGGGGCTGATTTTTGGAGTGGCTTTGTTGATCTTGTCTCTAATGGTTATAATTTTGTAATCGAAGAATTCAAGAAAGTCACAACTGAACTTCGAAGGGAGAAGAGACTCAGGGGCAGTGAAGTAGTTTGTCAGCCTGGCTACAGTGCTGAACAGAAATCTGGGGTTGCTTTTGTTTACTTCTATTAGGTTTGAATAGTATCTGGTTTGTGCTTTTGGCAGAGCGGCCTTATAAGAGAGCAGGCAGAGCTTCCATGCCTTCAGAGACTGCTCGGAGCGCGAGCGGCGCCAGAGCTTCTCTGTGCGTCTTACGTGTTGTTTGAGTGATCGCAGTTCTGGAGTAAACCAAGGAGCCGGAGGTCTTGGTTTAATGCTTTTCTGTTTTAGCGGAGCTGCAACATCGAGAGCAGATTTTAAGGTGAGCATTGTCCTATCAACAAACTGATCCATGATAATTGGATTAAAGTTGTTCTCATTGTCACATTTCATATCATTTAATACTGGCTCGATTATTTCTTTGAACTCGGCTACCGATTTTTCTGATATTGTTCTTTTCATTATAGTTTTCTCCTGCTGAGCTGGATAGTCTTTTAGTACGAATTGAAAGGTTATTAAAAAATGGTCAGAGAGTATAGGGTTTTGAGGAATTACAAGTAAATCACTAATCTCAATACCATAAGTTAAGACGAGATCGAGAGTGTGATTGTGACAGTGAGTCGGCTTGTTCACACTCTGGGTAAAACCGACCCCATCCAGGAGAGCACCAAAAGCACTGCTGAGGCTCACTGCTGTTATCAACATGAATGTTGAAATCTCCAACTATAACAATCCTTTCCCATTCCAAAACTAAACTTGAAATAAAGTCAGAAAACTCTGTCAGAAACTCGGCATATGGACCAGGAGGTCGGTAGATTGTTATAAATATAACAGCTTTTTGGTTTTTTCCAGTTGGTGCACGTAACAGATAGTGCGAGGCTTTCAAAGGAGCGGAATGTATAATTAGATTTGAGGCTGAGAATTAGGCTGGAGTGAGAAATAGCGGCCACACCGCCACCTCCACCTGTGCTCCTGGCACTTTGAAAGTTCACGTGACTTGGAGGTGTAGATTCGTTTAGTCGAACATAATCATTTTCCTGAAGCCATGTTTCAGTTAGAGCTAGAAGATCAATATTAAAGTCGCTTAATTAATTCATTTATTAAAAGAGATTTAGAGAGAGGGACCTGATGTTTAGCAGTCCACATTTTACACACTTATCATTTTGTTTATTTGCGACACATGTATTTATTTTTATTAAGTTATGAGATCTGACGCCTTTCCTATCAGAGTTCAGTTGACTTTTATTTGTGCTTTTACATGCTTAATTTGTTTGTTTGCAACACAATTATTTATTTTTATTAAGTTATGAAACCTGACGCCTTTCCTATCAGACTTTAGTTGAGTTTTATTTGTGCTTTTTATACATTTATTTTGTTTATTTGCGATGCATGTATTTATTTCTATTGAGTTAGGAGATCTGATACCTTTCCTATCAGAGTTTAGGTATGTTTTATTTGTGCTTTTTGTGCGTGGGACATACACAGCCTCAGCCAATCTGGGAGAATTGTTCATGCAGGGTGGCTCAGAGGAGGCCGCACACACAGTCTCAGCCTGTTTGGAGCTGTTCTCGCTAACAGAGCAGTGCCTCACTAGTCTGCTCTGCTCCCTAGCGTCACTAACACTCCCTGAGCTATTCTGTGTGCTAGTCTTACCTGATGGTCATCTAAGACTAACCATAATATTCTGCGCTAGGAGGGAGGAGCCAGCCGCTGTGGGATGAATGCCGTCGCTACGTATAAGCCTGGGCTTCCCCTCAAATGCCCTCCAGTTGTCTATGAAGACGACACCATTCTGCGGGCACCAATTGGACAACCACTGGTTGACGGCTGAAAAGCGGCTGAACATTTCACAATTGGAATAATTTGGAAGGGGCCAGAGAAGTACACGGACTCCGACATCGACTTAGCCAAATCACAAACTGCCGCTATCTGCAACTTCACCACCTCTGACTGACCGCGCCGAGTATCGTTACCCCCCGCGTGTATAACGATCCGGCGGTACCTGTTCTTACTTCTCTTTAAAAGCCTAAGATTCCCCTCGATGTCGCCCAGTCTGGCTCCAGGGTAACACCGTGTGGAAGCTGCAGGCAGTTCCACATCCCTGACTATGGAGCTCCCTATGACTAGAGTGTCCCGCGTCCAGCTCAAGGGGGCGAACCTGTTCCGGACGGGGAGCGCCCTGCTCTCAGCCCTGTGTCCCTGGTCTCCTGGAGTCCTGCACTCAGCTATGTGTCCCTGATCTGAAGTCCTGGTCTTAGCCCTGCGCCTGCGTCTAACTGTCACAAAACTGTCCTGGTCTGGTCCCGGCTGCACGGGATGTGCCGGGGGGCTGCTCTCGCTAGCTACGCTCAAGCTAATGCGGTCCGCGGTCCCTGCTACTGCCTGACTATAACTCGGCTTCAGCGCCTCCAATGAGCGGATCCGCAACAATTACTTCAATCAAGGATAAATATACTCAAAATAAGGGGGAAAATCTTGCCATGAATACTTGGCTCTAGAGTTTTCGACTCAGAACAAGATTCGTATTTCGTCTTGTTTTAAGACAACTTGGTAAGTGAAAGTTTCTTACTGCACTGGTAGAGAATTTCACTTAAAATAGGCATTTTTACCTCAAAAATATTTTTTGAGAGGCCTTTTTTGCAGTGCAGAAGTGCATTTGCGTCATGTGTGTCGGACCTTCTGAATAAAAGAGCGCCCCCTGCAGCTCCCTCACCACACACTCCTTTGTTTCTGTCCTTTGAGCGACACTTCTGACCTCACAGAAATCATCACAAATATATGAAGGATGTGTTCTATTCTATTAAGTGTCTAAGATGCTCAGTGTGGGGCCAGTCAGCCACAAGAGCAGCTGTGTCGTCCGTTCATTCGTTTTTCAAAATAAAACCAAAAATAAGAAAAAATTAAAAACTTTTTTCTTCATTATTTGGACTGAACCAGGACTGAACCAGGACTGAACCAGGACTAAACCAAGACTGAACCAGGTCTAAACCAGGACTGAACCAAGACTAAACCAGGACTAAACCAGGACTAAACCAGGACTAAACCAAGACTGAACCAGGTCTAAACCAGGACTGAACCAAGACTAAACCAGGACTAAACCAGGACTAAACCAGGACTAAACCAGGACTAAACCAGGACTGAACCAAGACTGAACCAGGTCTAAACCAGGACTGAACCAAGACTAAACCAGGACTAAACCAGGACTAAACCAGGACTAAACCAGGACTAAACCAGGACTGAACCAAGACGGAACCAGGTCTAAACCAGGACTGAACCAAGACTAAACCAGGACTAAACCAGGACTAAACCAGGACTAAACCAAGACTGAACCAGGTCTAAACCAGGACTGAACCAAGACTAAACCAGGACTAAACCAGGACTAAACCAGGACTAAACCAGGACTAAACCAGGACTGAACCAAGACTGAACCAGGTCTAAACCAGGACTGAACCAAGACTAAACCAGGACTAAACCAGGACTAAACCAGGACTGAACCAGGACTGAACCAGGTCTAAACCAGGACTAAACCAGGACTAAACCAGGTCTAAACCAGATGTAATGGACGCACCACTCTGATCATTAGCCGTGGATGTCAGGGTGGTGGTGTGTGGATGTCAGGGTGGTGGTGTGTGGATGTCAGGGTGGTGGTGTGTGGATGTCAGGGTGGCGGTGTGTGTATGTCAGGGTGGTGGTGTGTGGGAATAGCAGCTGTAATAGAGCTCCATCCCAACACAAAACAGTGCGGCGCGGGACACATTCTGAAAGCTCATTGCGTCCGTGGGCGGGAGCGCGACCGCACGATGCGGGAGCGCGACCGCACGATGCGGGAGCGCGACCGCACGATGTGGGAGCGCGACCGCACGATGCGGGAGCGGGCGGAACGATAAAAAACAGTCCCGCAAACTAAACAGTCAAATAAAAGTAAGACCAAAAGTAAGTAGGCCTATAGAAGTAAAATATACAGTCCACGTGCTGTGTGTTCAGGCTCCAGCTCCATCCGAGGGCGTTCAGCGTATGTGGTCACAGACTGGAGGAGAGACACTGAAGCCCTCAGTGAACAACGGAGACTCAAGCCTCAATAGGCTCATTTTAGGAATGTTCATGGCCCATTATAGACCTATGGAAATGTCACATGTCAGTTACTAAGGCTGAGCAATAAATGTTACCCAGTTACCACTTAAGGAATTATGTGCACGGTGTTTTTTTCTCCTGGCCAATGAAACAACCTTCCGTAAGTGTCACGGGGTCCTCTTCAAAACACTCAGGCTGAGTCGGGATGCTCGTTTTAGGATGTTTTATTCCACAGGAAAACAGGCGCAAAAATGTGTGCAGGAAATATTTACAGTGAAACAGTGGGAAAAAAGGTCTATTTACAGGGCAGCAAAAAGGTCGACTTCTCCTACAAGTCTCTAGGTTTAGCTCTCGCTAGGGATGGGCGAAATGAAATGAGATCTTGAGGTCTGCACCGAACAAAAATGGGCGTTCCCATTAAGGTCTCAAAATGAGGCGCACATCATGAACAAGGCAGTCACGTGATGAGATCTCATTCAGAGGTGGTGACGTCAGAGTGGTTCACCCACCTCCAGCGCTTATAAGCATTTTCAATTTGCGGCGGCACTTGTGGTGTTGTCGGCGTTTGTAGGAGTTAGCGAGTCAGTGAGTCAGCGAGTTAGAAAGTTAGTGGTAGTAGTAGAAACAAGAACGGTCTTGATTGCCTTGAGACGTAAGCAATAGTAAATGTTTAAATATTCAAAGTGCACTTGGGGTCTGGGTTGGACTAAAGTGTTTTTTGTTACAACTCACATATTGAACTCTGGCACTCTTGAGATGAGCACCTTGCTATTTTCAATACAATTTAGTGTGCCAATAAATCAAATCCGTTTACAGACCAAAACAAAAATGTTGTACCCGACCCTTTATAAACTGGCCAAAAGTTTCCTGTGCTCCCCGGCATCCTCAGTCCCATGTGAGAGAGTATTCTCCAAGGCTGGAGACATTCTTTCAAAAAAAAGAAACCGCCTCGGCCCTAAAACCCTGGAAAAAATTGTATTTCTAAATAAAAATCAATGAAAGAGATATTTGTGTGACATAGTTTATTTTTTTTATACAGTCCTTTACAAATAACAAATGTGTTAGTTCAAACAATGTAGACGAAAAACACAGCACAATTTGGTTGTAATGTGTGCAAAGTAACAGCAGGTGGCAGCGAAGTGAGATCTCATTACTGAATCACATTTTGAATCACTTGGCTGTGAGGTCTCATCATCTCATGCGACCTCATTTTGCCCATCCCTAGCTCTCGCTCCACTCTCTCTGAGTCTCTCAGTCGTTTGCTCCCTCGCTTTTCCAGCGAAACACTACATTCACTGTAGCCAGGACACGACCAGACACGACGAGAGTAGAGACTAGACTGACACAGGTGCTGAGCGGCAGGGCGCACCTTTATACACCCCTCGCCCCTCCCACCTTACGTAACTCCCCTCTAAAAGCTTAATTAAATCATTTCTACAACTAAATGATTAATGTTACAGGGGCCAACAGTTACACATAGAGAATTGCTTTGATCTCACATCCATAAATGCCCGAAAATGGGTTAAACACAGATAAAACACAGTTAATTGTCCAGGCCAGTCACCTGTGGCTCACATGACCCCGGAGCGCGCACAACGGGAGGATTTAAGCTCCTGACGTGGATGTGTCCGGGTTTGCCAGTGCGCACCGGGATGCGGCAGCAGCGGCAGCGCGAGGGCAAGTAACAGTCGACCACCGCGGGTCTCTGAAGGACAGAGGCGCCTCCAAGTGCGCACCCCCAGCCGCGGCCGAGAACACGCAAAAGTGAAGTCCACTGCGCGCCCGCACCGCAGCGCCCGCAGCGCAGCGCCCGCACCGCAGCGCCCGCAGCGCAGCGCCCGCACCGCAGCGCCCGCAGCGCGGAGCCCAGCAAACAAGGAAACAGGTGAGCACGCGTCTTCCCACGCTTTCCCCCGGGGACTGCGCTCTCAGGGACGGACCTGCTCCGTCACATCAAGCATCTTGCGGGGTTTGCATGCGGGAGCAGGACTGAAGAATGCGGGAGCGGTACTGAAAATTCTGTATGCAGACCTCGAGCTTGTAACCGGTCAGGTGGGGCTGGAGAACACAGCTTCACAGCAAAGCACAGGCCAATGAAATACTGCGTGGATCCGGAACGCTATGGAAAAAAAGGTAGAGAGAGAGATTTTTGTCTTGGTCCACATGTCATTGAGTTTGGGTCCGGACCGGAGTCGTCAGTTGAGTACCTCTGCAGTAGGGCCTGATGACCTGTGCAAAACACATTTGGAATCTTGGTTCCATCTTGTTCTATGCTAAAGTTATCCGGCCTTTAGAAGTAAAAACTTGTTAAAACTACACTGTGTGGAGGCTTCTCGTGCTAAAATGACCTGATTTCAGTCTTGAGCTCGCTGAAAAATACAGTTTTGTGGCCAGGATAGTTCTATGGCTTCTATGTGTTACAGTGCATTCTGGCTGAACATAACAAGTGAAGTTGTGGAAAAACTACAAAAGATGTCAATGCCATTTTTGCTGTGTAAGTCGGGCTTTGGGACCTGTACAAAATACATTTGGAATCTTGGTTCTATCTGGTTCTATGCTGAAGTTGTAACTGCTGTCATCTTTGTATGGCTGCAAAATGCTTTTCAGCACCTGAAACACATTCTGAGACCGTGTATGCAGTCCGGCCTTTAGAAGTAAAAACTTGTGTGGAGGCTTCTCATGCTAAAATGACCTGATTTCAGTCTTGAGCTCACTGGAAAATACAGTTTTGTGGCATGGATAGTTCTATGGCTTCTATGTGTTACAGTGCATTCTGGCTGAACTTAATTGCTTACCAATCACCCCATTAGTACATTTCCTATCATTAACAGACATTGAGTTCATTTTTATCTCTGGTAATTGAATCAGAACATTAGAGTACCTCATAGAGTTTTGTATCATGTTTTTAAGAGGTTTACATCATTTCAAGAGCATTCGGGGGAACAGACAATATTACATTTTGTGCTAAATGTTTCATACTGCATAAAATTGCCAAACTCGTCCATTAGATCTGTTACAAATAAGTTTTTTTTGTTTTGTTTTTTAAATCAAACTAGTTTTATAAAAACACTATTCCTATTTATTGTGATGGTTCTATTAGTCCACAGGGTGGCGCTGTGTGGAGTAAAATTGTGAGGAAATATCAGTCAGATAATGTCACATTCAACAGTCTGTTCCTCCCCCGTAGAGAATAAGCTTCAGATTCATGGAACTGAGTCGGGCTGAGATAAAAATGCTTTTAACGAGTTTAGTTTAAGGGCAACAAGAAAGATTTCAAATTCCGATGCCTTTAGCCACATTCACTGTAGTCGTTCATTAAATGGGATTTGTTTAGATAATGTGTTTTATTTTTCCAAATTAATACTGTTCATTTTCTTGACCATTTGAGGGGAGAAATAGATTAGAAAATCTTTCTGCTTTCGATAATAAGATTCTATCTAAAAATAATAATAATAATAATGCATCAGTTTTATACAGCGCTTTTCAGGACACTCAAAGACACTTTACAGCATTATTCATTCACTCCAGACCCGGTGGTGGTAAACTACTATTGTAGCTACAACTGCCCTGGGGCAGACTGACGGAAGTGAGGCTCCAATCTGCACCATCGGCCCCTCCGACCACCACCACCACCACTCACACACCACTTTCATACTAGGCAATGTGGGTGAAGTGTCTTGCCTAAGGACACAACAACAGTTTTTGCGACTGGCCCCACTGTGGCACCTGGAATTCCTTGTGGTCTCCCATCCAAGTACTAACCAGGCCCTGCTGAGCTTCTGAGATCTGACGGGTTCAGGCTTTGACGAGCCGGTATGGCCACAAAAATGGATAACTCTCTTGATAGCCAATAATTCAGTGATTTCTGCATTTTATTTATTTTGATTCTAGATTTTAGATTAGATCTTTTGTTAAGGTTAGACCTCGGGACTTAACTTGAGTTTTAATTTGGACAGACTGAAGACTAGTATCAGTGCAATCATATAACGAGAATAACTCACATTTTTTCAGGTTCAGGGTTAAACCAGAATCCTCAGAAAACAATTACATTTCTTCAATAGTTGTGTTTAATACAGATTTGTTTAAGAAGATTGCACTATCATTTATAAATGGGCTTATTTTGTATTCATGTTCAAATAGAGTAATTCCTTTCATTTGGAGATGGATTAGAATGAAATAAAACAGCATTTGTGTACAGATTCTGCTGTATTCCACGACTTATTTCCATTTGTGGCGTTATTCTTGGACTGAGGGAGTTATAGTTATTTATACTGGAGTAGAACATTTCAACAATTTTGCAAAAGTGTTCACCAACGCCTAGATTTTTGAGAGCTGCAAACATAAACTTGTGCTCAGCACTGTTGAAAGCTTTGAAAAGAATGAAGGAACAGGATAAAGCTCTGATTGGATAAGGTGCTGTTTATCCTGTAATGAGCCTGATATGGATATGGATTTTTGTGCCTTTGATGAATGCAGATACTGATATTCTACAATTAGTTTGTTCATCATTTGTTTAAGTCGATTAGCAAAAATTAAAGCCATTATTTAGTCATTTAGCCATTATATAGTCTGTGCACAGCAATGTGATTGATATTAGTGTATTTTTTATCAGGTTTGGATATTAAAGTAATTAACCCTGTTTTCATAGACAGTTGTCGCTGCTGAATACAGTCTAAAAGGGCTTTATGTAATAAGTGTTTCATGTCATCCCAAAAATGTTTGAAAAATGCATCAGTCAAATCATCTCTAACTGGAGATTTTCCATTTTGCATTTGCATCATTACAGAATGAATCACTATTAGTGTTATTTCATCATCAGAGCTGCTGATTTCATTGTCACTTAACACTGTAATATCATTTTTTATTTCTTCAAACATGGCATTACAATCATTTTTTTACATTTAAAAAAATAATCTGATTTGTATAAGTTTCTACAAAATGTGCATATTTCTTCTGAAATTGCATCGTCAATTTCGGTGCCGTTTACTTCAAGACTGTCCAGGCTTTTTGTCCTCCCAATGTAAAATTAGATGCATTACAATTGTTTATCAGATAAGGTAAAAATGAAGGTCAAAAAAAAGGTCAAAAATTATGTCACTAATCTCAAGCCAGACGGTTCAGCAAATATATAGAAATAAGATATTCCATGTTTTATACTCTCTATGAGGGCCGGTTGAAAAATAGTGATTATAATAGAAGCCATGGGTCAAATCCATGCATTTCCACCATTGACCATATAAGGTAAAATATATCATCCTCCAAAAAAATATTTCAGAACACTCATTTGAAGCCAGAAGTTTCAGAAAAGATATAACACTTGCTTTAGACTTTGTACCATGGCTGTACAAATAGTGATTATAATGCAGCATAAAAAAGTCAATGCATCATTTTGTGCTCAAGGGCCGACAAAGGGAGTTAGAATAGGCCACGAATTAGAATAGGCTAAGGTTGAAAAACTGATGGGAAAATGTTAAAACACTCAAAGATGCATCACTCTGCCAAAAATCCGCCTTTCCATTGAAAAGTTATGCAAGAAACAAAAATTAAAGTGAAGTGTGATTGAGGGTTCAGTTCTGATATAAATTCAGGCCGTCCCAAAACATTTACAGGAAATGTTTGATTAAGATAACAAACTGTTATGCAAACTACCTACACTAGATAGTCCTTCTGTCACAGAAAAAGGCCAAAGTTTATGTTCAGGCAGCTGCTAAAACGTTTGGTACTGATGAACAGATCCTAAAGAGCTTCACGTTTCTCTAATTCTGACTCGGTTTGGTGCACTGTACTAATTATAAAAGTATAAAGGACAAAACTAAGAAGTTGTCTTAAATCAAAGAGCCTGATTTATTCCAGCAGTCAGAGCACTCTCTCCCTGTCTCCTGTGTTTACAATAACCAGAAGAAGTCAAAATAACATATGGAAGCAAATTGAAATCAACAAAGATGGAAAGACATAATTAAATGAGACATATTATGATATATGAAGTGTGCTCTTAGTGCACCTCGATCATAACCTGAACTGGTCAGTGCAGACACAGGCTTTGTATAAGAAAGGTCAGAGCTTTTAATGTGTGTAGTGAAATGCTGTACATCTTCTGTCAGTCTGTTGTAGCAGTGCTGTTTTCTTTGCGGTCGTCTGTTGGGGGGTGTGTCTGTGCTGGGAAGGAAGGTGGACTCTGTGGGTGTTGGAGAGGAGGATGACGGCTCTAATCCAGGATCCAGGGCATCCGGAGTAACTCTAAACATCCTCTCCTGACACAGTGGCAGCTCAGAGGAGGAATCGTAGCCACAGGCTCCTCTCACTGCGCTGCAGAACTGAACGCTTTAAAGAGGTCGTTTGTTCCCTCAGCGATTAGGCTGTTCAATGGATCAATGAACTGAACTAAATCTGTGCACTTTATTATTACTATTGCTACGAACTTTTATCTATTGTTTATTTAACTTTTATCTATTTTTTATTTAACTTTTATCTATTTATGTATGTGATTATTTGAATGATTGTGTGAGCTGCCGGACACCCGGATTTCTCCTAGATTAATAAAGATTAATAAAGGAGATTAATAAAGTGTCTATCGAATCAAATGGAAGTGGTCTGTTGTATTCTGAATGTCAGTTTGGATTATGGAAAGATTTCCATAACAGTAACTATGGTGAGTATTTATCCGAGTTTCAACATGAGTTAAGTAAATACCTGAATTGAGCCGAGTACCTGTACCTCTGTGATCAACTCAAATTACATTCAAACAATTTACATGCCAGAAGCACTATATTCTGACAGATGAATGAAGCCAGGATTATAGAACACAGTGCTCCACAGGGGGTTCTTTATTTCTCTTTTCTTCTTACTCGTTCAGAGACAGAACCAACAGACACTAAAGCAGCGTTAGTGTGAATATGATGAAAATAAACACATTTCACCACAGATTCATAGAACACTTGAACCATAAACAGTATCTCACTATACGACCATTTCCTTATCAAGACGGTCGAGTCCAAACTTGTGTGGCCTAAACAGATCTTTCTCCAACAAAGCATAGAACCTTTATGGTGCTTTCTCAATGGCAAGTGCACTATAGACTAGACTATGATTTCAAATTCAGTGTTTACATGAGTGAGGGGGAAACAGGTATTACAATGAAGCCGAGATGAACAAAAATATGAAGAGGATTTACTTTAAAATCTACAATTTTTCACATGTTCCACTTTCATCTGGTTACATTAAACACTGATTTGACTAAAATAAAGATGTTGTATTAGTCTTGGATCATAACTATTGTGCAATTTAAACAAGTTCTGACCATCTGTAAACCTTATATACAGTTTTGCCTGTATGTCTGTCCAGCTGAATTCTTGCTCTTTTTTTTTAATACAGGACCATGTTTGTGCTGAGATCAAAGGTTTTTGCAACACTAAATAAACAAATTAGAGACTAACTGACGAGAAATGGTCTTTCTCAACTGAGTAAAGTTCAAGTTTTGCATATATTTAGCAGATCTGAGCGGGAAAAAAACCCCAGATGACCACTCTCCTCTCAGTCTGAGAGCAGTGGTCAACATGCTTCATCGGACCTTTCCCACATTTTTGGTTCTCACTCTGTCAACTCTCCACTTCTGCAATGGCCAGTAAGTTATTGTGTTTGAACTGTAGGATCCATTCACTTCTGTCTTTGTTTAGTGCTGGTTTGGGCCTAGTTTGAGTTAGGTCCAGGTGGTCTCGTCCAGATACTAAAAAGTCTAATTTCTGTCCTGAGAATGTGACTTTTTAAACGTTGAGTATCTAGTTTTGATTCTAGTTTTAGTATCGATTAGTATCTGATTTTTGATTCTTTTGACCATCCTACTTTTGGCTTTAGTCCCTGTTTAGTTCCCCTTTTGACGTTTGTGCAAAAGGGCAGATTTTTCAAGCCAGGTGCAGACAAAAATGACTGATATAGAAATGAGCGTATACAGCAGGAACAAACGTGTGTCCCTCTGCTGCCCTATAGAAACACAGTGAGAGGCTGCAGATCCCTCACTGTCTCAGGACGTGAAAGGACATATGCATATGTTTTGCATATTTGCATATTTTTGGCCTTTAAATGTGCACTGAAAAGAATTGTCATTAAACAACCACACATTATTCATGACCTTCAGTGCTCCTCATACTGGCATCTGGTGCAGGACCATCTACTGCCAGCTGTGGAAATGACCATGGGGAAAAAACATTTGACTTGCCAATAATAAACATGTTCAGATATGTTAATATAAGCATGGAGTTGTAAAGTCATAAAAAATATAGCAAACATTTCCACGTTATTGCAAAGAAACACAATAGATTTTGAATCTGTGTGAAGTTGCCCCCATCAAATGCAAACCTACACAAAAACCATGTTAATAGTTTGTGCTTCGTTTGTGCTGCTTTAGTTTTTGAGAAATTAACGATTCTTATATAGGTCAAATTGGGGTCAGCCAGCCTCCAGGAAGCTTCAAAATGCTCTAAAATTCCCCCAAATGGAGTCCATCATTTGTGCTTCATTTGTGCTGTTTTATGCCGTAAAAGGTTTCATTTGTGCAATTTTGGTTTTTAAGATATTGACAGTTTTATTTTGGGCCGATGACATCACCCAGCCCCTCAAAATGTTGAACAGCCTCAAAACAGGCAGAAAATTATGGAAGACGTTTGTATTTGGATTGTGCTGTTTTGTGCTCTGACAGTTTTCATTTGTGCGAGTTATTTCTAAAATTATTCATTAATATTTTTGTGGAAATTATATAATGTCATTTCTGCTCAGCTTTAGCATAACTCCACAAAACTAGTGACCAGAAATGATCTGATCTGAGGCTGTGGAAAAGTCTGTTTCAGTCTTTAGTGATTTGCTTTTGATTCATATTTTATAGAATAATACAGACTTTTCCACAGCCTCAGATCGTTTATCGCCACTAGTTTTGCTGCCATCTGCTGAGCGGAAATGACATAATATAATTTCCACATATATAATAATGAATAATTTTAGAAATATGCTGCACAAATGCAAACTGTGAAAACAGCACAAAACAGCACAAACCAAATACAAAGGTTTTCTATCATTTTCTATTTCACATTTTGAGGGGCTGGATGATGTCATCAGCCAAAAATAAAACAGTTAATATCTAAAAAACAAAATAGTATAAACAAAACTATTTGCAGCACAAAATAGCAGAAACGAAGCACAAACGACTGACTCCATTTGGGGCGTTTTGGAGCATTTTGAAGCTTCCTGATTGACCTCAATTTGACCTGTAAAAGAATCATTAATTTCTCCAAAAGTAAAACTTTTTGCAGCACAAACGATTGACATAGTTTTTGTGTAGGTTTGATATGTGGCCAACTTCACGGAGGTCCAAAATATATTGTTCAAGCTTTCATATACTTGAACAAAAAGTCAACATAGTCATTAAACTTGGCGAATGAGCCATTCTAAAGCAATGTTATTTATAAAGCTCCAATCATGCACAAATTACAGCACTGTTGCCTACACAAACCTGCATTTCAGGGACTCAGTTTCAGAGTTTTTGCACTAATAAATCAGATGGCGCCCTCTAAAGAATTGCATTTATAAATATTTGCATTTTTAATCACTGTGGCAAAATGGCCCTGTTTTGCATATTCGTTAAAAGCGCACTATAAGCACTATAATGTGGTGGGTTCATGTCATGGAATAAAATCACAAACCAGTGATAAATCTTACAGTTTTACATTAAACCAGTCTCTGCCCCATTGAGATTAAAGCCACCTGAGTCAGTCTTTTCATTTTACGTGCCACGGAGGAGCTGGTGATGTCTGCCTGTTACTCGGCCATACACATCCCAGGTCTCCTCCCCCTGCTTCTGCAGCACGTCCCTTTATTTCCTTTATCAAATCAATCATATCAGTACAAAGCATAGTCAGAGAATACCTAGTTTACAACATAGTGAATACATAGGTTACAACATAGTGAAGTATATCATGGCTTTGTTTTACATTTGCTGAGATAAGCTATAAGTTACGACCTGTGAACCGTCTGCAAGGAGGGAAAAGGTCATAAGAGGTCATGCATCTGGTCTCTCAAAGCATTCCTTTTTAACAAAGAACTCTTTTAACCACATGTACATTTTTAATAACTCCATTATAAGCATTTTATTCTAACATTTTACCCCCTGTTTATAAAAATTACATCATATAAGATCAGAACATGAGCCTTCTATATCAATAACTTTAGCACATGTCGCCATAAAAATGTGTAAAATCGTACACTCGGGGATAATGTTGGCTTTTAGTCATTTTACCTGTGTTTCAGTTTGTCTATTTGTGTTCAAAGTCTAGGTCTGGGCTGTCCTTGTCAGAGTCAAAAGTTAAGGTATCTGTTAAGAGAAGTTGAAACTCCTCATTATTTAAGGTCATTGTACTCTGAATAGACTTTTGCATTAGTGCTTTGAAGATTGGAATACAACAACATCCACACACTAGAAGCAAAAGTGCACACATTATTAAGGAGGCTAATATAGTTGCTGCCAATTTCCTGTATCGGCCAAATATATCAAACCAACTGTACCATGAATCAAAATTTCCTCCCTGATCTTTAGCTTGAGCCAATTCCTCTTTGAGGGTGGAAACTCTGTCATGTATTTCAGACCAATTTCCAGCAGAGTCTGGAATAAAGGTACAACAGTGTTCAGAGCCAAATTTAGTACAGATTCCTCCATCTGATGCAAACAGGAAATCTAGAGAGAGCTGGTGTAACATCAGCATTTCTCTCATAGCTTTGCGTTCTGGATCATCACGGAGTTGAGTAGTAATATCATCTAGTATACCAGTTATGTTTTCTAACGCCCACCATACGTCGTTCATTCTTTTTCCGAGATACGCTGTTCCGTAATTTGGCAAGAGTGTCATAAAAAACCCTCTTGTGCCACTTATCAGTGGGGTATGGGTGTTAGATTGCTTTGGCGGTGTGTATGCCCTTTTTACCTTGTTGTAGTGCAGGGTTTTGATCAGTTGAGACTAATTGGAAAACTGTTGGTTGGAGAGAAGCTAAATAACAGCCTCCACACCAGTCTGGTGGCAGGATGAGGTGAGCAGTTTTCCCACACATCCATACCGCTCCTACAGGAGCTGGAATGGCAGATGGTACATTAAGTCTAGTCCAGTCGGCTGGCAGCCCAACTAAGTTTAGGTCTTTAGCTACCTGCGTCCAAATTAAATGTGAATATGCCTATTGTGGGTCCAACTGTTTTACCTCTGTGGGTAAGAGGCAGTGCATACCATGGCCCCCCTTATAGGCTGTGGTTCTCCATCCGGGACTGGGAGCTCTTTACGACCTTGAGTGCTCCCCACCCACTGGAAACCCCTGTCACATTCTCTGGTCACTGTCAGTCCGGGGAACTCGGGCCCTTTCTAACCTGGACACCTTTCCATATGGTCTGGTTAGTGTTGTCAGTCCACTTAGCTGGATCCCTCCAGTCTGAGGCATTTGTCAAATAACCATCACATAGAGAGTAGTTTAACACTCGTCCGCATCGACCAGTACCCTGCCAGTGCACAAAACATGTCTTTAGCTGAAAGAGGGACAGGTGTAAACACCGGTACCTCATTGGCATGGTGAGGGATAAGGAACAGATATAACAGTCCTTTGTGATGTTAAGGTGTTGTGCTGTTATGTTCATGAGGTTAAACCATTTATTATTTAGTATGTGATGTACTTGATGTGGATTTATCACTTCTCTCACGAGTAAGTATATATCGTTATGCATCAATACTTGGGTCAATTTTGTCTTGTCTTTTTTTGTCATTTCAGTCGTAGGATGTGTCACAGTCTCAGAGACAGTGGAGTCGTTGTATTTTGTTTTTGTTACCAGTGTACTCACAACCAAATAAGTGTGTGTATTTTTTATATATATAAAAAAAAATATTGATATGTACACCAATAATAAAATTATTACAAAAAAAACCATATTTAACCATTTTAACTGGGTGTTTTGTGGTTGTTTTACTTCTCTTTTCTCAGACAGTTGCTTCTCCCTTGGGATGAATGGAGCTGTCATCTTTTTCAGTGCCCGAGGTTAACTTCCTCGTAAGAACACCGTTGGAGTGAACGTAGTTTACCTACTGCTCACTCTTGAAGTCCTGGTCTAGGAGTAGTCTAGGCGGTCTCTGAAGGCCTGAGTCAGAGATGTCCTGAGTCTAGGAGGTCTTGGAGATCTCTGAAGGCCTGAGTCAGAGATGTCCTGAGTCTAGGAGGTCTTGGAGATCTCGGCGTCCTGCGTCTGGGAGGTCTTGGAGGCTGGGTCTGGATCTGTCAGGTCCAACTGGTTCCTCAACTTACAGTGTGATTGATGAATCCAGGTGGCTTTGCCCTCGACCTTTACTGCAGTGGGTGTAGCCAAGATGACTCGATACGGTCCCTCCCACCTTGGACTGGTCCAATTCTTCCTCTTTAGAGTCTTTATAAACACGTGGTCTCCCTGGTTTTGCCGTGTTGCCCTGTAGAGAAATAGTTCCTTCTGGCAGTTTATTGCTGTTTACAACATCTCTTGTTAACAGGGTTTTCTCATATAGTCAATAAGATCTTGATCAGAGTCTGGTTGATCTATTGTCTTTAATTGTAAATCCGGAATAGTATACGGTCTTCCATATAATATTTCAAATGGGCTCAACGTATGCCCTTCTGCTGGCAAAATATGCATGTTTAGTTTAACTAGTTCAATGCAATCAGGCCATGGTCTGTTGGTTTCCTTCATTGTCTTGACCAACTTGTTTTTATTGTCCCGTTCGTCCTCTCCACTAGGCCTGCTGACTGTGGGTGATATACACAGTGTCTCTTCAGATCTATGTTAAATCTCTCCCTATCTTTGTGATGACTTCATTAACAAAATGGGTTCCGTTATCTGATCTTATAACTTTTGGAATGCCAAATGTGGGAATTATGCTCTTGCATATTGCTTTCGCCACCGTTAGTGCATCCGGTTTAGCTGTTGGGAATATTTCACCCATTTGGAGAATGCGTCTATAATCACTAGACAATACTCTACACCTTTAGATTTCGTTAATTGAATGAAATCCATGTGTAGTGTATGGAAAGGATGTTCTGGATTAGAAAGCTCCTCTTTTAGGTCTCAGCTGTCCCTGTGCATTATTTTTAATACAGATTAGGCATTGTTTACAAAAAATTTTTTGAATATGTATTAAAGCCTATTGTATTATAATGCTTTTCCACCATATCAATCATACCCCCTGTTGACACATGACATAGTCCATGCGTCAATCTAGAAGCAATTAAATAATGATTTTGGTAGCCATGGTTTATCAGCAGGGCCTACATATAGGTTATTTTTATTGTAGCTCCTTTCCCTATCCAGGCATCTCTCTCAGATTTGGGAGCATTTTGTTGATAATTTAACAACAAATTTTCGGTCTTGATTCGTTATTTCTTCTGAATGTAACATCTGTGTGCTTTGTGCCACAGCTTTAGCTGCGGTATCTGCTAATCTGTTGCCTACCGAGATAGGATCTGTGTTTGATTTGTGTGCTTCACATTTGCAGATGGCTAGCCTTTTAGGTAATTTTATGGCTTCTAAAAGATTTTCTAGTAGGACTTTATGTGCCACTGTTTTGCCGCTGGATGTTTTAAAACCTCTTCTGGCCCATTGTGTACAGAAGTGATGTGTTGATCCATAAGTATATTGACTATCTGTCCATATGGTCAACTCTTCATCTTTGAACAATTTACAAGCTTCCGTGACTGCTATTAATTCTGCAGCCTGTGCTGGTAAGTTTGAAGGTAGTTTCATTTGTTTTAAAATTGTATCCATAGTAGTAATGGCATATCCTACTTGATTTTGGCCTATCTTGTTCTTACTTGCTGAGCCATCTACAAATACTATTGCACCTGCATTCAGTGGAGTATCTTGTAAGTCAGGTCGGGTTTGTGTATTATTTCAGTTTCTTTTATGCAATCGTGTTTCTGCCCATCCTCCGGCAGGGGGAGGAGTGTGGCAGGGTTTAACGCACTGCACCTCTCTATGGTTAAGTGTGGTTGTGATAATAGCACTGTCATGCACATTAAATGTCGTGCAGGTGACAAAAATGCCATATTGGTTTGCATTAAAAGCGCTGATACGGTATGTGAAACCTTAAGGGTCAGCGGGTGAAACAGAACCACTTCTGCTGACTCCTGTATGGCCATTGCAGCAGCTATCACTGCCTGTACACAAGGTGGTGTGGCTCTAGCTACAGGATCTAATTGTTTTGAGTAATAGGCTACTGGTCTTAGTTTTGAGCCATATTTTTGCATTAACACTGAAGTCATAAACCCATTTCGAGTATCACATGTTTGAATGAAAGGTTTTGTGTAATCAGGAAGTGCCAGTACAGTGGTAGTTGCCAATGCCTGTTTCAATTTACAGAAGGCTGTTTCTGCCTCTGCTGTCCAATGTATATGATCTGTCATTGTCATTGGAGTCTCATAAATTAGATTTTGTAAGGGTCGGACCATTTCTGCGTAATCTACAACCCATGCTCTGCAATAATTACAGAGGCCTAAAAACGACATCATCTGTTTTTTTTTTGTGAGTGGTTTTGGGGCAGCTAAAATGGTTGCTTTTCTGGATTCACAGATGGTTCTGCCCTCTGAAGTGAGATTGTGGCCTAAATATTTCACTTCTTTTCTCCATAGTTGTAATTTATCACGGCTCACTTTATTGCCTGTTTGGCCTAGGTATTCAAGTAAGGCTAATGTATCTTGTTTGCATTTTTCCTGATCTGCATTCGTCACTAAGATGTCATCTACATAGACAATAATTTGGCTATCATTTTTTGAGTTAAAACCACTTAGGCAATTTGCAATGTTTTGAGAAAACACTGTGGGAGAAATAGCCAATCCTTGTGGGAGTCGAGCAAAGGTATATTTCTGGCCTTTATAAGTGAATCCAAACCAATCTTGACTCTCTTTTGCAACTGGAATGCTGAAAAAGGCGTTTGCTAAGTCTATAACTGAGAAGAATTTGCTTTCTGGGTTAATAGAATTTAATAAAGTGTGCGGATTAGGCACATTTGGCGTAGTCTGTTGCATTGCATCATTTACTGCACGTAGATCTTGAATCATTCTCCACGAAGTGGGTGGAGCTTTTTTATTGGAAAATTGGTGTATTGCATTTAGCCTCTGGGCATGGAATTATTACACCTGCCTTTTTAAATCTTCTATTACTGGTTCTATCCCTTTTTCTGCATCTGGTTTTAGGGGATATTGTTTAATTCTTGGCCTAAACTCAGTTTTGCCTGTGATTTTTACAGGTTGGGCACCATGCATTAGACCTACATCTGCTGGGCCTGTGCTCCACACTTTTTGTGAGATCTGTTCTAAAGCTTCATTCTCTTTTGGAGTTAGCACGAATGTTTCTGCATCTACATGTCACATTTCACAGTCTATTCCTCCCTCTGTCAAATGTGTCTGTGGTTTTGTTGTCACTCTATAATGTAGTTTTTTCCTTTTCCATCTAGTACTCAGGCTTTTTTCTACACTAGGATCTTCAGTTTCAGTCCAGTCTGTAATTGAGCATTACATGTCTCATATTTATTGCATTGTCTCTCCATTCGTCATTTTTCCCTTTTTGTCAGTGACACGTGTCTTGTGTATGGGGACTGCATTAGTCTAGTCACAGTTTCAGTTACATTTATGTCACAGAAGGAACACCCATCCTTGGCATAAATGTAAGGTAAGGTCACGCTTTGGGGACCTAATTTGTGCACTCGTCATTATAGGGTTGGTCTGGTCCTGGGGTGCGTTTGTACCTAAGTGTACAATGTAATTCGTCTCTTTCTTTTCTGTCATACTCCCCTGTATCATCCCTTCTGCTATCTCTATAAGTGATTTAGCAGTTTGTTGTAGATCCTTCTCTGGGAGATCTAAACTCCACCAATAGTGGAGGGCCCCTGTGCTCTCAATGGGGTGGACCCCTGTGTAATTCAGGGCATCTGCTTTGATTATCATTAGACGTCCCTCTGGCGTAGGAAGCAATGCTAAACCTAACATTAATATTAGATCTCTGCCTAAGAGGTTATGTGGACATCTTGGTGATAATACTACTTCTAACTGTAGTCTCGGCTCTGCTGTCAAACTAAACCCTATTGGGGTACTTATTTTGGGATTGTATATTGCCATTTGCTGAAATAATTCTTATAGTTTTATTTGAGGCGTAAATGGCTTTGTGTCTCTCATAACAGTTCTTTCTGCACCTGTGTCTACCAAGAACAACATAGGTTGCCCATTCACATAAATCGTCATTTCTGGTTTCGTCCTGTAATCTATCTCATTAAATGACAGATACATTTCTGCACTTTGGGGATCTTCTTTCTGTTTGGTGTTTTGGATTTTATTATAATCTGCTCTACGCTGAAACTGTGTACGCCTCCTAGCGAACACTCCATTTGCATGGTCTAGAACAGGTACTATTTCTGCTGCGGGAATCACGCGTCTTCCGTTTCCGTGAGGTTGAGTTGGGTCAAAATCTCCTCTAACTAAAGCCCATTTATGTCCTAAATGCAACATTAGAACTCGTTGACACTCCATCGCGTCAAGGCCATAAGAATTTATTAGATCTTTTAAGTCTGAAATGCATGTCTCTATGTCAGCTTCAGCTCTAGTAACGCCTTCCAATGCTTTTTTTATGTCTGCTACAGCCCATTGTCTGTAAACCTGTATCGTTGCCCCTGTGTGCGGGTCTGGAAGCGAAATTAAAGGATACCCTTCAGCTATTTCTTCTTCTTTCGTGGGACAATCTATTTGAAGCCATGTCTGGTCTGTGGCATATTTACCTTGACCTGTCATCTCTGTCTTACTTCTGGTACGGTGTGATATAGGAGACGGAAATGGCCAGGGGGGTGGAGTTTTTGTATCATATGCGGGTGGAGGGCTCTGCTGGGCCTCTGGGGCAGTGGGAGGAGCCCAAAATGGGTTTTGGCTGACTTGTTTTTTCATACTACTCCTATTTCTGGAAGTTTTGGATAAACCCCCAAGGTCCTAAACTCCTCCTTCTTTTCTTTCTCACCCAATTCCTCCTTTTCACCTTGTTCCTCACCACCCTCTGCCTGCTCTGCCTGTAGAGGGCGCCTTTGCACCACTGTGCCATCATCGTCCTCCGGACGAGACACAGTTAATGCAGTTGTCTTTGTAGTGTTAACATTTTTACGCTTTTTACTTTCTGCTATCCATAGTCTAGCTGTAGTTACCTGTTTACCAGGTGTATATTTTGTCTTTCCTTTAAATTGATCATGAATTGATAAGTTCAACATTAACTGACTTAATTTAATTTCATCAAGAGTTCCATCAAAATTATATTTTACTTTCCATTTTTTTAGGAATTTGCAACTCTCTGGATAAATTCGCTTCATATATTCCGAATCTGTTTCTATTTTTACTGTTTTTTCTGCCATGTTGCACTATGTGTCTAGGTCTGCTTACTGTTGATCTCCTGGAATCTTCTCTGTGTTTTATGACAAGCTTCTACCACAATGGGCGGTCATAAACTTGGTGTTAATTCACACACCGAGAAGGACACTGGATCAATTTTCAGCACACCATCAACCTATGTCCTTAATGAGATTCAACCTTGATACACCTTAACAGTGTTCAATTTGAATCCCCATTCAACAGCTCATTCAACAGTTCATTCATACTCTATACTAGATTCATCTCTAGTTCTGCTTAACTTCACTCTTTAGAAGTTAAATTTCTGACCTCAGGTGCTATAACTGGCTCTGGTCGTCCGGGTCCTTCCACGAAGAGGATGCCCAACAGGGGTTGCCGTCGAGAAAAGACGGATTTCACAGCTCAATGCTGGGTGCGCGCACACTTCCAATCTCTGTTGTTCACCCTCCAGCAGAAGCACACCGATCCGGCTCGTACTGGACCATTTACTGTTATGGAATAAAATCACAAACCAGTGATAAATCTTACAGTTTTACATTAAACCAGTCTCTACCCCATTGAGATTAAAGCCACCTGAGTCAGTCTTTTCATTTTACGTGCCACGGAGGAGCTGGTGATGTCTGCCTGTTACTCGGCCATACACATCCCAGGTCTCCTCCCCTGCTTCTGCAGCACGTCCTTTATTTCCTTTATCAAATCAATCATATCAGTACAAAGCATAGTCAGAGAATACCTAGTTTACAACATAGTGAATACATAGGTTACAACATAGTGAAGTATATCATGGCTTTGTTTTACATTTGCTGAGATAAGCTATAAGTTATGACCTGTGAACCGTCTGCAAGGAGGGAAAAGGTCATAAGAGGTCATGCATCTGGTCTCTCAAAGCATTCCTTTTTAACAAAGAACTCTTTTAACCACATGTACATTTTTAATAACTCCATTATAAGCATTTTATTCTAACAGTTCACTACTTGTTTGTCTACATTAAAGGGACAGTTTGGGTTTTTTGACAAGTTCTTCTCTGAACCACAAAAAAGTCAGACCTCATAATCACTTGGTACTATTTTCTCTCTGCTCAAATCACTGCGCCGCTGCCAGGTGACGACAGCCGCGCCCGAATCCAACACTTTTTTCAGTAGTTTAACAGTGTCCACGTGCTCAGACTGTTGGCTGCCATGATGGGAGAGAGCTAACGAGAGAGCTAGAGCAGACTTGTGATTCTCCAGGCTGGAACAACAAAAATCCAGCTTCAGCTGGTCCCACTCTGTCCCTCCTCTCTCTTTCTGCTGTTCTCACTCCATCTGGTGAATTTAGGCATCAGTATATTCGGGTTCATAAAGATCTCCCCTTGGCTCTGTGCTAAATGCAATGTCTTCGTCGTCGGTGTCGTAGTCACACACGTTGTTCACTTTCCGAGCAGTAAACACAGTGAAACAGGCGCAGCGCCACCTGGCGGCAGCGAGCAGTGATATGAAGAGAGAAAATAGCACCAAGTGATTATGAGGTCTGACTTTTTCATGGTTCACGGACGCTGTCGGGAGGTAAGTCAGTGTTGATGCACGACACTGCTGATGGGGATGCCGTACAGATCCATGTAAAAAAAAAAACAACTATCCCTTTAAGATGTTATTTCTTTGCCTTGAATGTTCCACAGTACGACATTAAACATACAGTATCAAAAACATCTGAAAAAACATGGATTCTTCCCATGGAGAAGCAGGCCCGCGTCTCCATAGATCTGCCCATTAGCCTGTCTCCATTGTGATTACCAAGTTTATTTAAATACTGTGAAGTAATCAAGGCAAAACAGGAATATCAACAAAAGTTACACAGTGTCACCTGAGTAAATTTAGCCAGCGAGCGACACAAATCAAACTGAATATGCGTTTTGCTCCTACATCAGTGTGGCCTATCCATTTTGTGTGTAAATACTTCGTAAATCTTGGGGTTGTATTTTTTTTCCTTGCTGCTAATCTTGAGTTCTTGGTTCAAGGTTCGTGGTTGTGGCTCCAAACCTGATTCGGGCTGACAGCGAGGAGAAGATTTTCCTGCAGGCCAATGGACGTACAGAGAAAATCCGAATTACCATGACGCTAAGAGACTTCAAAACAAACAGAAGACTGCTGGAGAAATACGCATTCCTCAAAGAGGAAAACAAACACCACACGCTAGTACCCATCCTGGTCAGAGCAATGCTTCTTATATCGGGTTAACCTAGAATAACAATATTTTGACATGCCTAAAAAAATCTGCTGTGTTATTCCTACAGTATATTATGCTAAATTGTCTATGATGAGTTTTATTAGAATGTTGTTACTTCATCAATAACATACCTGGTGCTGTGTTTTGTTCACGTGTTTGAGCAGATAAATACAGAATACCCAAATTAAAATGCATTTTGTTACGTATTCTGATAAATGGTCCACTCGGAGTACTGTATTCTGGATACTTAGTAGTAGTTTTACATCAAGTTGCATTTAAACTATGAAAAAAACTTCAGGATCATGTAGAGCGGTTTAATATAAACATTTTAAGACCAAAATGACGAGGCTCAGTGCAGCAGATACGGAGAGAGGGATCTCAATGTAAGTCAATGAGATCCAGGGTCAGAAGGAGCCGGAAGAGCCTCCTGGAGTATTTCCTATTTGGCACACGGCAGATTTGAACGATTTATGTTCGAGCAGCAGCAGTGAGTTGTACTTCCTGATAGAAAGCTTGACAGCGGCGAACTGATATGTTAGAAAATAGTCCCTCAATATGAGACGATTCATGCGATGCAAAGGTTGGTTTCATTTCAAACATTATTCTCTGAACACAGACGTTCACAGGGACAGTCTGGAGTTTTAATAGTTTCCTCGGCTCTGTGGAGTGGGTCAGACTGTTTTTAGTGGCGGGACGACTGTGGCTGTTGACATGCACTAGCCTAACACCAGCACCTCTCCAAATACAAGGACTGAATGGAATATTTTAAAAAGTGTCTCCACACGTTTCTAACACTCTGGCTCACGGGGAAATGAGGCCCTATATCCAAAATTCTGGAAGGTCCCTTTAAAATGACTGTTCAGAATATGTATTCTTTGTGCATGCATTCAGTTACTCACCGTACCTTCATTATTAGTCTGTCTACATTTCCAAAGCTCAAAATGCTCTCTTCCACCTTGTGATGTCATAACTTGGTAGTTTTCAAGTGAACAGCTCCTTTTACCTTTTATTCAGATTGGGAATTCCACGACAGACGTGATCCAAATTATTGTAGTGAAGGCGTTTTCAGAACACAGTGGAATTCTTCCTGTACTGCTACATGACATCACAAAGTGTTTTCTGTTTGAGAGAAGAGCTAAATCTGCAGGGTTTGTGTGCTAAACATGTGTGAATGAAACACGACTACAGGTCTGTTTTTGACAAATAAACAACATTCCAACATTACATAGGCTCTTTAATCCATTGATCAGTAAGTCAGTATTGTAATTATTGTGAAATTGCTTTAAGTTGGACTGTCTTTTGAAATTACAGTTGTCATCATCAAATCTAAGGCGCAATGAGAAAGAAAAGCAGTACGTAAATCTAGAGGTGATGTTTGGTGATCTGCACGTCGAAAGAAGAGTCATCTTGATTTCTTTTCAAGTGGGATACATCTTTATTCAGACAGACAAGCCCATTTACAGACCCGGGGACATAGGTGAGAAGAACTCTTTAACATGCACATGACAGGCCTGACAAATCATCTCATTCAAACACATCATGAAATCGAGTGAGAAATACAGATTTGTACATATCGGGACATAGGTGAATTCATGGATTATTGAGGACAGAATTCACAATTATTTGTTTAGAGGAAAATGTGCTTTAATGGTGCATTGTGTAACATTCCTGGTGAAGGGTCCGTCAAATGCTTTTCTCCATAGAGATGTTATTGCTTTGTCTGCGTTGTTTCACAGTATGGCATTAAACCTTTCTATCTTCATGGAAACCGAACCAGACCAAGTTACGGGTCAGATCTGTGGAGAGGCGAGGCCGCTCACAGTCAGAATGTTTTTCTAGGGATTTTTGAGCTATAAAACCACCTGCAATTAAATAAGTGTCAGGTAGAGCTGTTTAACGTCATACTGTGGAGTAATGACATATCCATAGAAACAAGCAGGTGACGGACACCCAACCAAACACAGTGCACCTTTAAAATAATCTTGATAAAAAACAGAACACAAAATATTTTATTATATTTTTTTTAGCTGCTCAATAATTATTATTTTTGAGCTGCACAATAAAAAACTCAAAAAGCACTATTTATTTCCCCTTTATTTATAGGTTTTCATAATGAACTAAAACGTTAAAAGGGCACAGTACAAAAAAAATAATTAAATAAAATAAGTATATATATGTATACACATACACATACATATACACCATGTCTACACACACACACACACACACACACACGGTCACGGCCCCGAGTGCTCCGATCACCACAGGCACCACCGATGCTTTCACCTTCCAGGCCTCTCCAGCTCTTCTTTGAGCCCCTGGTATTTCTCTAGTTTCTCGTGTTTTTCACAACCTTTGGAGGCGTTTCCCGTGGTAGATCTGGGCCTCCATTGCTCGGGTGCTCAAGGCTCCTGTGCTCCAGGATGAGCCTCTGTGTGTCCTTCAGACCAGCCCTCTCCAGCCATTGGTAGGATTTCTTGATATCAGCCACTTCAGTTATGTTCCGGTGGTTCGCCCCGTGTAGGGGTTTGTCCTCCATGATGGTCCCTCCAGCACCTCTTCCTCTGTGCCCCACTGTCTGAGACATTCTCTGAGCATCATCAGTCTGGGCCTTGTCACTGATGTACTTGTGGAGCTTGGATGTTTCATCCTGGACAGTGGTTCCCACACTCACTAGTCCTCGGCCTCCTTCCTTCCGGCTCGTGTACAGTCTCAGGGTGCTGGACTTGGGATGAACCCTCCTGCAGGTCAGGAGCTTTTATGTCTTAACATCCGTGGTCTGTATCTCCTCCTTTGGCCAGTGCATGATTCCTGCTGGGTATCTGATCACTGGCAGGGCGTAGCTGTTTATTGCCTGTGCCTTGTTCTTCCATTGAGCTTCTTAGGACCTGCCGTACTCTTTGCAGGTATTTGGCTGTCGCCGCTTTCCTTGTTGCCTCGTCAAGGAGCCATTTGCCTGTGGGATACCAAGGTACTTGTAACTCTCCTCAGTGTCTGTTATTGTTCCCTCTGGGAGTGAGACCCCCTCTGTGTGGACTACCTTCCCTCTCTTTGTCACCATCCTACTACACTTCTCGAGCCCGAATGACATTCCAATGTCTGTGCTGTAGATCCTGGTGGTGTGGATCAGTGAGTCGATGTCTCGCTCGCTCTTAGCGTACAGCTTGATGTCATCCATGTAGAGGAGGTGACTGATGGTGGCCCCGTTTCTGAGTCTGTATCCATAACCAGTGTGGTTGATTATTTGGCTGAGGGGGTTCAGACCTTTGCAGAACAGCAGTGGGGACAGTGCATCTCCTTGGTATATGCCACATTTGATGGTCACTTGTGCAAGTGTCTTGCCATTGGCTTCAAGGGTGGTTTTCCACAACCACATTGAGTTTGCAATGAACGCCCTTAGAGTCCTGTTGATATTGTACAGCTCCAGGCATCAGTGATCCATGTGTGTGGCATTGAGTCATAGGCTTTCTTGTAATCAATCCAGGCAGTGCACAGGTTGGTCTGACGGGTTCTGCAGTCACGAGCGACTGTTTGGTCAACCAGGAGTTGGTGTTTGGCTCCCCTGGTGTTTTTGCCGATGCCCTTCTGTGCTGCGCTCATGTATTGATCCATGTGCCACTTATCTTAACCGCGATGATGCCTGACATGAGCTTCCATGTTGTGGAGAGACAGGTTATTGGCCAATAGTTGGATGGGACTGTACCCATTGCGGGATCCTTCAGGATCAGGATCGTACGCCCTTGGGTGAGCCATTCAGGGTGAGTCCCATCCCTTAGCAGCTGGTTCATTTGTGCTGCTAGGCGCTCGTGGAGAGCAGTGAGCTTCTTTAGCCAGTATGCGTGGATCATGTCAGGGCCTGGTGCTGTCCAACTTTTCATGCCTGAGACTCTTTCCTGGATGTCTGCCACTGAGATGGTAACTGGATTCTGTTCAGGGAGGTTGCTGTGCTCTGCTCTCAGAGCCTCCAGCCACTGTGCATCGGTGTTATGTGATGCTTCTCTTTCCCATATGTCTTTCCAGTACCTCTCAGTCTCCAGCCTTGGTGGGTCTGCTCCGCTGTTATTACCCTGTTATTACCCTGCCATTGAGCGCTCGCAGGTTGTGTTGCGAACAGGCGGTTTATTCGTCTGGCTTCATTCTCTCTCATGTACTTGCAGAGGCTATCCAAATTACTGTGACGATAAGAGACTTCAAAACAGAACACATCCCTGAATGGGGAAAACAGAAACCACACGCTAGTACCCATCCTGGTTAGAGCATGTTTTTCATATCGGGTTCACCTAGAATAACAGTATTTTGACTGAGTGCACCTTTAAGAGAGAGAATTTGTTATGGGTAAAACACAACAATCCAGGTGCACATCTCGTAGTTCGCCACCAGTACACGGAAAGACGTGCTTGAAAGGTTCATAAACATTCCCATCTTCACTTTATATAATAAAGTTACTGCGGCACAAAGACAGATGTATAAGGCAGCGGTGGCAAATCTGGGCTGGTGAGGACATGCCAACAAGAACACAATCTGTAATAAAATAATTGGTTAAGACTAGGGTTGGGCGGTATCCAAATGTTGATAGCGTTAAACCTTCTCAGCATTACGGTATTACATTGACTAATTAAAAATTATTTTGTAGCTTGCACCTATGCACCTTTAGAAACAGAAGTGAAGCATTATATTTGAAGACGAGGCACAAGTTCTGATCAACCCAAATTTCACCAGCACGTATCTCCCTCCATTTAATGATCTGGGACACGCCGAGACAAGAAAAGCACAGAAGAGGCAACTAAAAAGTAAAAGGCGACAGTCCACGGCGTCCGACATTTCTCACTCTGAGAAGTTACTGTCTCCTCTGTGAAAATCTGACTCCACCCTCAAGTGGAGAACTTTCTCCTCTTCAGCGCCGGCGTCCCCTCTTGACTCTTGCCCTTCAATAAAACGTCTCCATCGCAAACTTTTCAGCTCAACATCACCCACCAAGCGTCAGTCAGGTTTTTCTTCTTCTTCCTCACTGCATGTGGAATCTCAGAGCGTAATGACGTTTGAAGAGGAGAGGGGAGAAAGTCCAGCTGTGCCCCGTGTCTGAAGCGACTGTGGTGGGATCTCTGGCCTGACGCAGGGTCGTAGTTCTGTCAACATTTGCTGTCTCTCCCCTGTCATTCGGCCTGAAGCCAAAATGCTGCATAATATTATATTAGGTCCTTATGCACTGCAGATTTTTTAAACACACCTCCTGTGTGTGACAGATCCGTTACTGGGATAAACTGGATTACTGGGGACCACACACACACCCTACAGTTGCTGTCAGCATTACACTTGCATTTTGAATAGAAGGACATCAACTCAGTGCTACTTTGTGTATGTTTGTATTTTTCTTCTCAACTTATTTTTCCCACAAACTCCCACTTACCTGATGTAAAACTATGAGAAATATAAACCACAAGTACTATCTCACTAAGTAGTAATAAGAAAAACCTGAAAACCTGCCATATGCTCTTCTACACAATGTTCCTTATGTAAATCTACACCTGAACACTGAAAATCTGTATTTCATTGCAGTCCGAATACGTGCATATGCTGCCTCCACGTTGTTCAAAGCCAGTGATTCAAATGCTGTATCTTTGGATATAAAGGTTGGTACTTTTCTGTGCATTAAATTAAACTTTTCTGGTGGAGAGTCAGTCACCTGCTTGTCTCCATAGAGATGTTAATGGGTCAATGACATGGCGCCTGCATTTTCTGCCCAATTTGCTATTTCCTCAGTTTAAAGGGTTCAAATTTCATAATAATTCAGCACATTTCTGTAGTACCTCTGACCTCCATGGAGTCAAATAATTTTTTTTTTAAATTGTTAGTTATTCAGAGGTTTTTTTGTACTTAAAGACCATGCATCATATGGTGTGATTAATAATAGCAGTAATTCTATGGCTGGAATTACGGACAAAGTAGACTTGAATGAATGGGATTGTTTAGGTATTTCTATTCATTTGATGCATCATACAGGATAGTAGTTTGTTCATTAAAAAGAAAATATCAATATGCATTAAAAATCAAAAGAAATGCCAACAGTTTGTTTCTATGCACTTCATATTACTCAGAACTTAGCTTAGTTTACCCAACCATGTTTTAGAAACTATTTTAAGGTTATTCTCGGTCGCACCACATAACATTTTACATTAAAATGCTTCATATAAATGTTAAACATATATTTATACACCTGACACTGTAAATATTTTAAAGTAATTTAAAAATATATATATTTTAAAATTTGCATGTTGAAAATCCTTATACGTTATTGACCCTAATGCTTTTCCTGGAATGTTCCATGGTATGACATCAAACACATCTATCTAGCATTTATTCATTGCAGGTGTTTCTATTGCTCAAAAATCCAACAATTCTCTCTGTGAATAGGGTTGCATCTCCACAGATCTGACCTGTAATGTAGACTGTAGTTGTATCCCTTGGAAGGATAGGTTTATAATCTCTACCATGAAATATCTAGACAAGGCAATAACATTTACATGAAGACAAGCAGGTGACGAACACTCCACCAGAAATCCTTTAAAACACCTTTAAAATGCGCAGTGCTCCTTTAAAATGCGCAGTGCACCTTTAAAATGCGCAGTGCTCCTTTAAAATGAACAGATGGTCTGATTATGATGATCTGACACACACATGCATTTGTTTTGTGCTTTTAAGAATTCAGATGACGTTATCGTGGAGCTGAAGTATGCCAAAGTACCACATCATGGGATCTTATCTGAATCCTACACTCTTCCTGAAATCGTGAAGCAAGTCTTCTTTACTCTTTTAATGTGTAAATAGCATTTAATCATTTTACAGTGTTGATAACCTGTGTTTTCATAGCAGTGAAGGCAAGTGGACTATAATTGCCAAATTTGACCACTGGCCTCAGAACAACTTCAATACCACCTTTGAAGTAAAAAAATATGGTATGTTAATTGTATTTTTCTCACAATATTTGACATTACTGTTACTAAGCCTCTTAAAGAGGGGGCATTTTAGTTTTTTTATCTGCTGACACATAGCATATTTAGATGACCATGTTATCAATCTATGAATGTCACTTTCATTTTTGACACTTCCTGTGTCACTTCCCCTTCACTACCGTAGACTGTATATATGAATGGACTAAGTGAGTGTGACACCACCCACAGCGGTTGGCTCCCGATGCCATGGTTACAGGAGTGAGTTTGGAGCCAGGCTCCATATTTGGAAATCCGACCACAAGTATCATAGCAACCACAAAAGCCAATCAGATTGAGGTTGTTAAATGTGCAGAGCAGCCATACTCTGCACCATTCTGCACAGACCGCTGTATTTCGGTGATTCTTGAGAAGAATAACGAAACTTTTAACTTTTATCATCGAATTTTAAATAGTAAGTTTAAGTCATTGATTTATGTTCTGTTATGTACAAACAACAGTTAGCTGTCAATCAAACCTGTTGCTAACGCTCCAGCAACCTTGGGGAATGAAGATGTCCATTATTTATGTTCATATCTTGATTTAGGAACAAAATAGAGTAATGAAAAATTCAGGATCACAGCAGGTTCATATGAACATTTTAAGACCAAAATGACGAGGCCACAGCAGCAGTTACAGAGAGAGGGACAATAAGATCTCAATGTAAGTCAATGGGATCCAGGGTGAGAAGGAGCCGAAAGAGCCTCCTGGAGCACTTCCTGTTTGGCATGCGGCGACTAACGGTTTATCTATGTCCATTCATATATATGGTCTATAGTCACTACACAATCACTGTGCAAACCACTGAAGGGATAGTTTGGGTTTTTTGTAAGGATGGGCATGATTAGTCAATTAATCGATAATTGATCATTAAGAATTTAGTCAATTACATTAATTTTAATTGACAAACCAAATGTAGGTTGCTGTGCATAGTGTAAGGAGTCAAGGCTGTGTCTCACAGCGTTGCAGCCTCACAGTTCCACGGCTCTGCTCTGGCTCCTTGGAGATCACTATATCCCCCAATGAGTGCGTTTACCTGCACATCAGTGTCCCGGTTATGATCGTTTTTTTTTTTTTTTTTTTGAGTGTTCTGGTTTCGCATGTTTACGCAGCATCTCCAATGCGACATACGCACAGAACAGACTCACCAGCCTCATCACATCCTCTGTCACAGAAAGAACACTCATATTCCACTGAGACGTGTTCTTTAGTCCAACTGAAGCCGACCACATCAGCACAAGGAAAGAGCTGCTTTTTTCGCTTATGCAAATTAACCAGGTGGTTTTAAGTTTAGTTTCTGTAAAACATAAACAAATGTGCGCAAAGCTGCATTAAACACATTCTGATCTCACACTGATGAGGCTCTGGAGTGATGATGGTTTATATGTTGTAGAGTTGAGTTTATTTATGCAGATTAGTAATAGTAATAATTGTGATGATAATTTTAATGTAAAATGTTAATGATTAATCAAAAATCTATTGTTAATTCTCTCGATGATTGATTAAGAAAATTTAATCGAATGCCCATCCCTAGTTTTTTTTACATGAATCTGTACGGCATCCCCGTCAGCTGTGTCATGCATCAACACTGACTTACCTCCAGACAGCTTCTGGTGAAATGAGTTCTTGCCCGGTTTTGGTGCTGACGAAAGTGTCCGGCAAGTTGGCTGGGGTCATGAAAATAAAGAGCTTTTCTTCTCAAAACAATATGTGTTCAAAAGTATAATACATTTGTATCACAAACGATGAATCACAAAAAGTCCGACCTAATAATCACTAGGTACTATTTTCTCTCTGGTTCATATCACTGCTCGCTGCCGCCAGGTGGCGCCACGCCTGTTTCACTGTGTTTACTACTCGGAAAGTTAACGACAATGTGTGACTACAACATCGACGATGAAGACTGAGAGAGAGGAGGGACAGAGTGGGACAAGCTGAAGCTCGATTTTTGCTGTTACAGCCTGGATAATCACAAGTCAGCACCATTTATATATATATATATATATATATATATATATATATATATATATATATATATATATATATATATAATATATATATATATATATATATATATATATTCTAGAGCTTATACAAGCTTATATACTTATCGCTGTGGCTCTCACGTTCGCTCTCCTGCTCATCAGTTTGAGCACGTAAACACTGCCGAACTACTGAAAAAAGTGTTGGATTCGTGCATGTCTGTGATATGAGCGGAGAGAAAATAGTACCACGAGATTATGAGGTCTGACTTTTTTATGGTTCATGTTTTGTGATGCAAATGTATCACTCTTTGGAACACATTGTTTTGAGAAGAAAAACACATGTCAAAAACCCCAAACCCCTTTAATAAAACTACTGCACATCACATTTGGTTTGTTAAGTTGCTGTGTGCAGTGTTTTATCTTGTTTTTGTATCTTTATGTCATGTGAGACCATGGGTGACGTGTAGACTTGTGGCTGGAGCACTGAACAGAATCTCACAGCTGACCACAAGGAGGGTTTGAATAGGGCCTGGGAGAGATTACTAAATTACTCAAACATGCATGGATGACATCTAAAACCTCATCAGGCGTGTTTTTGACAAGGGAACAATGATATCACATGGTAGAAACCTAAAAAACGAAATAAATAAATAGCATAATAGATGGATTCTACACACAAATAGCATAATACCTCAATTAGTTAAATATAGCCAAGCCCCCATATTTTCTTTCCTGAGTATAAACCATAAAATTGTAATTATAAAATTGTAATTTTGTGAAGCCAATCTCAAACAAACAAATAATGACAAGGTTCAACATTTGTGGATGACAAGTTTGGATATTTCTGTCAAAAACAATGAATCTCCCATAGAGATGTTAAGTGCTGTCACTTCCAGGTCCAATCTGAACTTCACATCTGATTTTTAGCTGTGTTTTTGTTCCTTATTCATCAGACAAGAGGCAGCTCCCTTTCAAAAGCGCATGTTTAACTACAAATTGTATCAAATATGTAAATAACAGGAGTAATAATCTACCATAACACAGGAGTATCAGTGTGTATGTCTCACGAAGTGCTGGTCACTACTAACGCTAAATTCTAACTGTAATCTCCCGTGTACACTTTTAACTGTAATCTCCCGTGTACACTTTTAACTGCAGTCTCCCGTGTACACTTTTAACTGTAATCTCCCGTGTACACTTTTAACTGTAATCTCCCGTGTACACTTTTAACTGTAATCTCCCGTGTACACTTTTAACCGTAATCTCCCGTGTACACTTTTAACTGTAATCTCCCGTGTACACTTTTAACTGTAATCTCCCGTGTACACTTTTAACTGTAATCTCCCGTGTACACTTTTAACTGTAATCTCCCGTGTACACTTTTAACTGTAATCTCCGTGTACACTTTTAACTGTAATCTCCCGTGTACACTTTTAACTGTAATCTCCCGTGTACACTTTTAACTGTAATCTCCCGTGTACACTTTTAACTGTAATCTCCCGTGTACACTTTTAACTGTAATCTCCCGTGTACACTTTTAACTGTAATCTCCCGTGTACACTTTTAACTGTAATCTCCCGTGTACACTTTTAACTGTAATCTCCCGTGTACACTTTTAACTGTAATCTCCCGTGTACACTTTTAACTGTAATCTCCCGTGTACACTTTTAACTGTAATCTCCCGTGTACACTTTTAACCGTAATCTCCCGTGTACACTTTTTGTCAGCTATAACCATAGATTCATGCTTACAACTTTATTAGCTTTAAACAACTGCAATAAATGTGATTTTTAAAGGTGCATCGTGTAACTTTTCTGGATGAGGCTCCATCAAATGCTTTTCTTCATGGAGACGTTATTGCTCTGTCTGGAATGTTTCACAGTGTGGCATTAAACCTTTCTATCTTCATGGACACCAAACTAGACCAAGTTACAGGTCAGATCTGTGGACAGAAAACCCTGTGTAACATTCCCGACAGAGCAATGGCATATCCATGGAAACAAGCAGTTGATGAACCCTCCACCAGAAAAGTTACACAATGCACCTTTAATATGAGATCTGCAGTTGCTAAAAAAAGAGAGGAAACTATAAACCATGTTCACTCTTAACTCTATGAGCCCCTGAAATTATGGTATAATCACATTCTAGCACATGAACTATTACTTCGTCTGACAGCTTTACTACAGTTAATTGGATATTCTTTAAAGGTGCATTATGTAACTTTTGGTTTGCTTGTTTCTATGGAGAAATTCCTCTGTCTGGAATGTTCCACAGTATGACATTAAACAGCTCTACTTTACCTTATTTCGATCACAGGTGGTTTTATAGCTCAAAATACATAGAAAAACAGGTATTCTTATCTGACCTGTAACTTGGTCTGGTTTGGTCTGCCTGAAGATAGAAAGGTTTGATTCCATACTGTGAAACATTTCAGACAAAGCAATATTATCTCCACCAAGAAAAGCATTTGATGGACCCTCCACCAGAAAAGTTACACAATGCACCTTTATGTTTGATTTGGATCTACTGATTTTTATTTCACCACCCTATGAATTTATGCCACCCCTATGAACTAACATCAAGGACCATGAAGTCCACCCTCCTGTGGGCTCACCACCTGCAGAGGGGTTCATAGGGGGTCAGGGGCTATGAGGATTGGGCAGTAAACTGCCCCCGCGACCCAGCCGGATTAAGCAGGAGAAGATGGATGAATGGATGGATTTTTATTTCTTATTTCAGTGCTCCCTGCCTTTGAGCTCACTGTAACACCCACAAGACCATACCTGGATGTGGATGACACTCAACTGACTGTGCATATCAGTGCAAGGTTTGTCAGTCAAAACTGTTTCTTATAATGCGCTATGGAACTTTTCTGGTGGATGGTCTGTCACATGCTTGTCGCCATGGGGATAGAATTACTATGCCTGGAATGTTCCACTGTATGGCATTAAGGAGGCCACCCCTTTCACAGTTAGAATGCATGTTTTACAATGTATTATAAGCAATATGAAACATAAGTAAATGCAACAACAAGCAAATGATGGACCCCCCTCACCCTTTACAAAATGCACTGTTAATAATCTAATAATAACAGAACAGGACAATAACTATTGTGAAGTAATGTTTTCTTGCATTTGTACTTAAGATATCTTTTTGGTAAATCTGTTACTGGAACTGCCTATGTGGTCTATGGACTGAAAAATGGAAAGAAGATCATGAGGGCTCCCACAGTGAAGCAAATAAAACTGGTAAGTCAATTTTCCATGAAACAATAGACTGCATTCAAAATCACAACTCACAAAAACTGAAAAAAATTAAACACAGTTCATCATCTACTAACCAACTAAAAATAAAAACACTAACCTCAAAGTCTGATCTCGTCAAGTCTCTGAAGCTAAGCAAGTTGGGGCCTGGATAGTACTTGAATGGGAGACTGCAGAGTATATGTGGTGCCACAGTGGGGCACCACATATACTTCAGCCAAGTACTAAAGTGTTCTGTGTGTGTGTGTGTGTGTGTGTGTGCATGTGTTCTGTGTGTGTGTGCATGTGTTCTGTGTGCATGTGTTCTGTGTGCGTGTGCATGTGTTCTGTGTGCATGTGTTCTGTGTGTGTGTGCATGTGTTCTGTGTGTGTGTGCATGTGTTCTGTGTGTGTGTGCATGTGTTCTGTGTGCATGTGTTCTGTGTGCGTGTGCATGTGTTCTGTGTGCATGTGTTCTGTGTGTGTGTGCATGTGTTCTGTGTGCATGTGTTCTGTGTGTGTGTGCATGTGTTCTGTGTGTGTGTGCATGTGTGTGCGTGTGTTCTGTGTGTGTGTGCATGTGTTCTGTGTGTGTGTGTGTGTGCATGTGTTCTGTGTGTGTGTGCATGTGTGTGCGTGTGTTCTGTGTGTGTGTGCGTGTGCATGTGCATGTGTTCTGTGTGTGTGTGCGTGTGTGTGTGCATGTGTTCTGTGTGTGTGCATGTGTTCTGTGTGCATGTGTGCGCGCGTGCGTGTGCATGTGTTCTGTGTGTGTGTGCATGTGTTCTGTGTGCGTGTGCATGTGTTCTGTGTGCGTGTGCATGTGTTCTGTGTGCGTATGCATGTGTCCTGTGTGTGTGTGTGCATGTGTTCTGTGTGCATGTGTTCTGTGTGCGTGTGCATGTGTTCTGTGTGCGTATGCATGTGTCCTGTGTGTGTGTGCATGTGTTCTGTGTGCATGTGTTCTGTGTGCGTGTGCATGTGTTCTGTGTGCATGTGTTCTGTGTGTGTGTGTGCATGTGTTCTGTGTGTGTGTGTTCTGTGTGTGTGTGCATGTGTTCTGTGTGTGTGTGTGTGTGCATGTGTTCTGTGTGTGTGTGCATGTGTGTGCGTGTGTTCTGTGTGTGTGTGTGCGTGTGTGTGTGCATGTGTTCTGTGTGCATGTGCATGTGTTCTATGTGCATGTGTTCTGTGTGCATGTGCTCTGTGTGTGTGCATGTGTTCTGTGTGTGTGTGCATGTGTTCTGTGTGCGTGTGCATGTGTTCTGTGTGCATGTGCATGTGTTCTGTGTGCATGGGCATGTGTTCTGTGTGCGTGTGCATGTGTTCTGTGTGCATGTGCATGTGTTCTGTGTGCGTGTGCATGTGTTCTGTGTGCGTGTGCATGTGTTCTGTGTGCGTGTGCATGTGTTCTGTGTGCATGTGCATGTGTTCTGTGTGTGTGTGCATGTGTTCTGTGTGCATGTGTTCTGTGTGTGTGTGCATGTGTTCTGTGTGTGTGTGTGTGCATGTGTTCTGTGTGTGTGTGCATGTGTTCTGTGTGTGTGTGTGTGTGCATGTGTTCTGTGTGCATGTGCATGTGTTCTGTGTGCATGTGCATGTGTTCTGTGTGCGTGTGCATGTGTTCTGTGTGCATGTGCATGTGTTCTGTGTGTGTGTGCATGTGTTCTGTGTGCGTGTGCATGTGTTCTGTGTGCGTGTGCATGTGTTCTGTGTGCATGGGCATGTGTTCTGTGTGTGTGTGCATGTGTTCTGTGTGTGTGTGCATGTGTTCTGTGTGTGTGCATGTGTTCTGTGTGCGCGTGTGCGTGTGCATGTGTTCTGTGTGTGTGTGCATGTGTTCTGTGTGCATGTGTTCTGTGTGTGTGTGCATGTGTTCTGTGCATGTGCATGTGTCCTGTGTGTGTGTGCATATGTTCTGTGTGCATGTGTTCTGTGTGTGTGCATGTGTTCTGTGTGCATGTGTGCGCGTGTGCGTGTGCATGTGTTCTGTGTGTGTGTGCATGTGTTCTGTGTGCATGTGTTCTGTGTGTGTGTGCATGTGTTCTGTGTGTGTGCATGTGTTCTGTGTGCATGTGCATGTGTTCTGTGTGCGTGTCCATGTGTTCTGTGTGCGTGTGCATGTGTCCTGTGTGTGTGTGCATATGTTCTGTGTGCATGTGTTCTGTGTGTGTGCATGTGTTCTGTGTGCGTGTGCATGTGTTTTGTGCGTGTGCATGTGTTCTGTGTGCATGTGCATGTGTTCTATGTGTGTGTGCATGTGTTCTGTGTGTGTGCGTGTGCATGTGTTCTGTGTGTGTGTGCATGTGTTCTGTGTGCATGTGTTCTGTGTGTGTGTGCATGTGTTCTGTGTGTGTGCATGTGTTCTGTGTGCATGTGTTCTGTGTGTGTGTGCATGTGTTCTGTGTGTGTGCATGTGTTCTGTGTGCATGTGTGCACGTGTGCGTGTGCATGTGTTCTGTGTGCATGTGTTCTGTGTGTGTGTACATGTGTTCTGTGTGTGTGCATGTGTTCTGTGTGCGTGTGCATGTGTTCTGTGTGCGTGTGCATGTGTTCTGTGTGCATGTGCATGTGTCCTGTGTGTGTGTGCATATGTTCTGTGTGCATGTGTTCTGTGTGCGTGTGCATGTGTTCTGTGTGTGTTCGTGTGCATGTGTTCTGTGTGCATGTGCATGTGTTCTGTGTGTGTGTGCATGTGTTCTGTGTGTGTGCGTGTGCATGTGTTCTGTGTGCATGTGTTCTGTGTGTGTGTGCATGTGTTCTGTGTGTGTGCATGTGTTCTGTGTGCATGTGTTCTGTGTGCATGTGTTCTGTGTGTGTGCATGTGTTCTGTGTGCATGTGTTCTGTGTGCGTGTGTTCTGTGTGTGTGCATGTGTTCTGTGTGCATGTGTTCTGTGTGCGTGTGCATGTGTTCTGTGTGCGTGTGCATGTGTTCTGTGTGCGTGTGCATGTGTTCTGTGTGCATGTGTTCTGTGTGCGTGTGTTCTGTGTGTGTGCATGTGTTCTGTGTGTGTGCATGTGTTCTGTGTGCATGTGTTCTGTGTGTGTGTGCATGTGTTCTGTGTGCGTGCGCTTGTGCATGTGTTCTGTGTGCGTGTGCATGTGTTCTGTGTGCGTGTGCATGTGTTCTGTGTGGTGCATGTGTTCTGTGTGCATGTGTTCTGTGTGTGTGTGCATGTGTTCTGTGTGCATGTGTTCTGTGTGCGTGTGCATGTGTTCTGTGTGCGTGTGCATGTGTTCTGTGTGCGTGTGCATGTGTTCTGTGTGTGTGCATGTGTTCTGTGTGCGTGTGCATGTGTTCTGTGTGTGTGTGCATGTGTTCTGTGTGTGTGCGTGTGTCCTGTGTGTGTGTGTGCATGTGTTCTGTGTGCATGTGTTCAGTGTGTGTGCATGTGTTCTGTGTGCGTGTGCATGTGTTCTGTGTGTGTGCTTGTGTTCTGTGTGTGTGTGCATGTGTTCTGTGTGTGTGTGTCATGTGTTCTGTGTGTGTGTGTGCATGTGTTCTGTGTGTGTGTGCATGTGTTCTGTGTGCATGTGTTCTGTGTGCGTGTGCATGTGTTCTGTGTGTGTGCATGTGTTCTGTGTGTGTGCATGTGTTCTGTGTGTGTGCATGTGTTCTGTGTGTGTGTGCATGTGTTCTGTGTGTGTGTGCATGTGTTCTGTGTCCATGTGTTCTGTGTGTGTGTGCATGTGTTCTGTGTGTGTGCGTGTGCATGTGTTCTGTGTGTGTGTGTGCATGTGTTCTGTGTGCATGTGTTCTGTGTGTGTGCATGTGTTCTGTGTGCATGTGTTCTGTGTGCGTGTGCATGTGTTCTGTGTGTGTGCATGTGTTCTGTGTGCGTGTGCATGTGTTCTGTGTGTGTGCATGTGTTCTGTGTGTGTGTGCATGTGTTCTGTGTGCGTGTGCATGTGTTCTGTGTGTGTGCATGTGTTCTGTGTGCATGTGTTCTGTGTGTGTGTGCATGTGTTCTGTGTGCGTGTCCATGTGTTCTGTGTGCATGTGTTCTGTGTGCGTGCGCGTGTGCGTGTGTGTGTGCATGTGTTCTGTGTGCGTGTGCGTGTGTGTGTGCATGTGTTCTGTGTGCGTGTGTGCGTGTGCATGTGTTCTGTGTGCGTGCGCGTGTGCATGTGTTCTGTGTGCGTGTGCGTGTGTGTGTGCATGTGTTCTGTGTGTGTGTGTGCATGTGTTCTGTGTGCATGTGTTCTGTGTGTGTGCATGTGTTCTGTGTGTGTGCATGTGTTCTGTGTGCATGTGTTCTGTGTGTGTGCATGTGTTCTGTGTGCGTGTGCATGTGTTCTGTGCGTGTGTGGGTGCGCGTGTGCGCGTGTGCGTGTGCATGTGTTCTGTGTGCGTGTGTGTGTGCATGTGTTCTGTGTGTGTGCATGTGTTCTGTGTGTGTGCATGTGTTCTGTGTGCGTGTGCGTGTGCATGTGTTCTGTGCGTGTGTGCGTGCGCGTGCGCGTGTGTGTGCATGTGTTCTGTGTGTGCGCATGTGTTCTGTGTGCATGTGTTCTGTGTGCATGTGTTCTGTGTGTGTGTGCATGTGTTCTGTGTGCGTGTGTTCTGTGTGTGTGTGCATGTGTTCTGTGTGTGTGCATGTGTTCTGTGTGCGTGTGCATGTGTTCTGTGTGCGTGTGCATGTGTTCTGTGTGCGTGTGCATGTGTCCTGTGTGTGTGTGTGCATATGTTCTGTGTGCATGTGTTCTGTGTGTGTGTGCATGTGTTCTGTGTGCATGTGTTCTGTGTGTGTGCATGTGTTCTGTGTGCGTGTGCATGTGTTCTGTGTGTGTGCGTGTGTCCTGTGTGTGTGTGCATGTGTTCTGTGTGTGTGTGCATGTGTTCTGTGTGCATGTGTTCTGTGTGTGTGTGCATGTGTTCTGTGTGTGTGTGTGTGCATGTGTTCTGTGGGCATGTGCATGTGTTCTGTGTGCGTGTGCATGTGTTCTGTGTGCGTGTGCATGTGTTCTGTGTGTGTGTGCGTGTGTGTGTGCATGTGTTCTGTGTGTGTGTGTGTGTGTGTGTGCATGTGTTCTGTGTGTGTGTGCATGTGTTCTGTGTGTGTGCATGTGCATGTGTTCTGTGTGTGTGTGCGCATGTGTTCTGTGTGTGTGTGTGGTTGTGTTCTGTGTGTGTGTGCATGTGTTCTGTGTGTGTGTGCTGTGTGTGCATGTGTTCTGTGTGCGTGTGCATGTGTTCTGTGTGTGTGCATGTGTTCTGTGTGCGTGTGCATGTGTTCTGTGTGTGTGCATGTGTTCTGTGTGTGTGCATGTGTTCTGTGTGTGTGTGCATGTGTTCTGTGTGTGTGTGCATGTGTTCTGTGTGCGTGTGCATGTGTTCTGTGTGCGTGTGCATGTGTTCTGTGTGTGTGTGCATGTGTTCTGTGTGCGTGTGCATGTGTTCTGTGTGCGCGTGTGCATGTGTCCTGTGTGTGTGTGTGCATATGTTCTGTGTGCATGTGTTCTGTGTGTGTGCATGTGTTCTGTGTGTGTGCATGTGTTCTGTGTGCGTGTGCATGTGTTCTGTGTGTGTGTGCATGTGTTCTGTGTGTGTGTGCATGTGTTCTGTGTGTGTGTGCATGTGTTCTGTGTGCATGTGTTCTGTGTGTGTGCATGTGTTCTGTGTGCGTGTGCGTGTGCATGTGTTCTGTGAGTGTGTGCGTGCGCGTGCGCGTGTGTGTGCATGTGTTCTGTGTGTGCGCATGTGTTCTGTGTGCATGTGTTCTGTGTGTGTGCATGTGTTCTGTGTGCGTGTGCATGTGTTCTGTGCGCGTGTGCGCGTGTGTGTGCATGTGTTCTGTGTGTGTGTACATGTGTTCTGTGTGTGTGCATGTGTTCTGTGTGCGTGTGCATGTGTTCTGTGTGCGTGTGCATGTGTTCTGTGTGCATGTGCATGTGTCCTGTGTGTGTGTGCATATGTTCTGTGTGCATGTGTTCTGTGTGCGTGTGCGTGTGTGTGTGCATGTGTTCTGTGTGCGTGTGCGTGTGCATGTGTTCTGTGTGCATGTGTTCTGTGTGTGTGTACATGTGTTCTGTGTGTGTGCATGTGTTCTGTGTGCGTGTGCATGTGTTCTGTGTGCGTGTGCATGTGTTCTGTGTGCATGTGCATGTGTCCTGTGTGTGTGCATGTGTTCTGTGTGCATGTGTTCTGTGTGCATGTGCATGTGTCCTGTGTGTGTGCATATGTTCTGTGTGCATGTGCTCTGTGTGCGTGTGCATGTGTTCTGTGTGTGTGCGTGTGCATGTGTTCTGTGTGCATGTGCATGTGTTCTGTGTGTGTGTGCATGTGTTCTGTGTGTGTGCGTGTGCATGTGTTCTGTGTGCATGTGTTCTGTGTGTGTGTGCATGTGTTCTGTGTGCATGTGTTCTGTGTGCATGTGTTATGTGTGTGTGACGGTGGTCTGTGTGAGAGTGTTCTGTGTGTGTGCATGTGTTCTGTGTGCATGTGTTCTGTGTGCGTGTGCTTGTGTTCTGTGTGCGTGTGCATGTGTTCTGTGTGCGTGTGCATGTGTTCTGTGTGCATGTGTTCTGTGTGCGTGTGTTCTGTGTGTGTGCATGTGTTCTGTGTTCGTGTGCATGTGTTCTGTGTGCGTGTACATGTGTTAGGTGTGTGTGCATGTGCATGTGTTCTGTGTGCGTGTGCATGTGTTCTGTGTGTGTGCGTGTGCATGTGTTCTGTGTGTGTGCATGTGTTCTGTGTGCATGTGTTCTGTGTGTGTGTGCATGTGTTCTGTGTGCATGTGTTCTGTGTGCGTGTGCATGTGTTCTGTGTGCATGTGTTCTGTGTGCGTGTGCATGTGTTCTGTGTGTGTGCATGTGTTCTGTGTGTGTGTGCATGTGTTCTGTGTGCATGTGTTCTGTGTGCGTGTGCATGTGTTCTGTGTGCATGTGTTCTGTGTGTGTGTGCATGTGTTCTGTGTGTGTGCATGTCTTCTGTGTGTGTGTGCATGTGTTCTGTGTGTGTGTGTGCATGTGTTCTGTGTGTGTGTGCATGTGTTCTGTGTGTGTGTGCATGTGTTCTGTGTGTGTGCATGTGTTCTGTGTGTGTGTGCATGTGTTCTGTGTGTGTGTGTGCATGTGTTCTGTGTGTGTGTGCATGTGTTCTGTGTGTGTGTGCATGTGTTCTGTGTGTGTGTGCATGTGTTCTGTGTGTGTGTGCATGTGTTCTGTGTGCATGTGCATGTGTTCTGTGTGCGTGTGCATGTGTTCTGTGTGTGTGTGCATGTGTTCTGTGTGTGTGTGTGCATGTGTTCTGTGTGTGTGTGCATGTGTTCTGTGTGTGTGTGCATGTGTTCTGTGTGTGTGTGCATGTGTTCTGTGTGTGTGTGTGCATGTGTTCTGTGTGTGTGTGCATGTGTTCTGTGTGTGTGTGCATGTGTTCTGTGTGCATGTGCATGTGTTCTGCGTGCGTGTGCATGTGTTCTGTGTGTGTGCATGTGTTCTGTGTGCGTGTGCATGTGTTCTGTGTGTGTGCATGTGTTCTGTGTGCATGTGTTCTGTGTGTGTGTGTGTGTGTGCATGTGTTCTGTGTGTGTGTGCATGTGTTCTGTGTGTGTGTGCATGTGTTCTGTGTGTGTGCATGTGCATGTGTTCTGTGTGCGTGTGCATGTGTTCTGTGTGTGTGCATGTGTTCTGTGTGTGTGCATGTGTTCTGTGTGCATGTGTTCTGTGTGCGTGTGCATGTGTTCTGTGTGTGTGCATGTGTTCTGTGTACGTGTGCATGTGTTCTGTGTGTGTGCATGTGTTCTGTGTGTGTGTGCATGTGTTCTGTGTGCGTGCGCTTGTGCATGTGTTCTGTGCGCGTGTGCGTGCGCGTGTGCATGTGTTCTGTGTGCGTGTGTGCGTGTGCATGTGTTCTGTGTGCGTGCACGTGTGTGTGTGCATGTGTTCTGTGTGCGTGTGTGTGTGCATGTGTTCTGTGTGCGTGTGTGCGTGTGCATGTGTTCTGTGTGCGTGCGCGTGTGCGTGTGTGTGTGCATGTGTTCTGTGTGCGTGTGCGTGTGTGTGTGCATGTGTTCTGTGTGCGCGTGTGCGCGTGTGTGTGCATGTGTTCTGTGTGTGTGCATGTGTTCTGTGTGCATGTGTTCTGTGTGTGTGCATGTGTTCTGTGTGCGTGTGCATGTGTTCTGTGCGCGTGTGCGCGTGTGTGTGCATGTGTTCTGTGTGTGTGTGTGTTCTGTGTGTGTGCGAGTGTTCTGTGTGTGTGTGCATGTGTTCTGTGTGCATGTGCATGTGTTCTGTGTGCATGTGCATGTGTTCTGTGTGTGTGTGCGTGTGTGTGTGCATGTGTTCTGTGTGTGTGTGTGTGTGTGTGTGCATGTGTTATGTGTGCGTGTGCGTGTGCGTGTGTCCTGTGTGTGTGTGTGCATGTGTTCTGTGTGCATGTGTTCTGTGTGTGTGCATGTGTTCTGTGTGCGTGTGCGTGTGCGTGTGCATGTGTTCTGTGCGTGTGTGCGTGCGCGTGTGCGTGTGTGCGTGTGCATGTGTTCTGTGTGCGTGCGCGTGTGCGCGTGTGTGTGCATGTGTTCTGTGTGTGTGCATGTGTTCTGTGTGCATGTGTTCTGTGTGTGTGCATGTGTTCTGTGTGCATGTGTTCTGTGTGTGTGCATGTGTTCTGTGTGCGTGTGCATGTGTTCTGTGTGCGTGCGCGTGTGCGCGTGTGTGTGCATGTGTTCTGTGTGTGTGCATGTGTTCTGTGTGCATGTGTTCTGTGTGCGTGCGCGTGTGCGTGTGTGTGTGCATGTGTTCTGTGTGCGTGTGTTCTGTGTGTGTGCATGTGTTCTGTGTGCATGTGTTCTGTGTGCGTGTGCATGTGTTCTGTGTGCGTGTGCATGTGTTCTGTGTGCGTGTGCATGTGTTCTGTGTGCATGTGTTCTGTGTGCGTGTGTTCTGTGTGTGTGCATGTGTTCTGTGTTCGTGTGCATGTGTTCTGTGTGCGTGTACATGTGTTAGGTGTGTGTGCATGTGCATGTGTTCTGTGTGCGTGTGCATGTGTTCTGTGTGTGTGCGTGTGCATGTGTTCTGTGTGTGTGCATGTGTTCTGTGTGCATGTGTTCTGTGTGTGTGTGCATGTGTTCTGTGTGCATGTGTTCTGTGTGCGTGTGCATGTGTTCTGTGTGCATGTGTTCTGTGTGCGTGTGCATGTGTTCTGTGTGTGTGCATGTGTTCTGTGTGTGTGTGCATGTGTTCTGTGTGCATGTGTTCTGTGTGCGTGTGCATGTGTTCTGTGTGCATGTGTTCTGTGTGTGTGTGCATGTGTTCTGTGTGTGTGCATGTGTTCTGTGTGTGTGTGCATGTGTTCTGTGTGTGTGTGTGCATGTGTTCTGTGTGTGTGTGCATGTGTTCTGTGTGTGTGTGCATGTGTTCTGTGTGTGTGCATGTGTTCTGTGTGTGTGTGCATGTGTTCTGTGTGTGTGTGTGCATGTGTTCTGTGTGTGTGTGCATGTGTTCTGTGTGTGTGTGCATGTGTTCTGTGTGTGTGTGTGCATGTGTTCTGTGTGTGTGTGCATGTGTTCTGTGTGCATGTGTTCTGTGTGCGTGTGCATGTGTTCTGTGTGCGTGTGCATGTGTTCTGTGTGCATGTGTTCTGTGTGTGTGTGCATGTGTTCTGTGTGTGTGCATGTGTTCTGTGTGTGTGTGCATGTGTTCTGTGTGTGTGTGCATGTGTTCTGTGTGTGTGTGTGCATGTGTTCTGTGTGTGTGTGTGCATGTGTTCTGTGTGTGTACATGTGCATGTGTTCTGTGTGTGTGCATGTGCATGTGTTCTGTGTGCGTGTGCATGTGTTCTGTGTGTGTGCATGTGTTCTGTGTGTGTGCATGTGTTCTGTGTGCATGTGTTCTGTGTGCGTGTGCATGTGTTCTGTGTGTGTGCATGTGTTCTGTGTACGTGTGCATGTGTTCTGTGTGTGTGCATGTGTTCTGTGTGTGTGTGTGCATGTGTTCTGTGTGCGTGCGCTTGTGCATGTGTTCTGTGCGCGTGTGCGTGCGCGTGTGCATGTGTTCTGTGTGCGTGTGTGCGTGTGCATGTGTTCTGTGTGCGTGCACGTGTGTGTGTGCATGTGTTCTGTGTGCGTGTGTGTGTGCATGTGTTCTGTGTGCGTGTGTGCGTGTGCATGTGTTCTGTGTGCGTGCGCGTGTGCATGTGTTCTGTGTGCGTGTGCGTGTGTGTGTGCATGTGTTCTGTGTGCGTGCGCGTGTGCGCGTGTGTGTGCATGTGTTCTGTGTGTGTGCATGTGTTCTGTGTGCATGTGTTCTGTGTGTGTGCATGTGTTCTGTGTGCGTGTGCATGTGTTCTGTGCGTGTGTGCGTGCGCGTGTGCGTGTGCATGTGTTCTGTGTGCGTGTGTGTGTGCATGTGTTCTGTGTGTGTGCATGTGTTCTGTGTGCATGTGTTCTGTGTGTGTGCATGTGTTCTGTGTGCGTGTGCGTGTGCATGTGTTCTGTGTGCGTGTGCATGTGTTCTGTGTGTGTGCATGTGTTCTGTGTGCGTGTGCATGTGTTCTGTGTGTGTGCGTGTGCATGTGTTCTGTGTGTGTGTGCATGTGTTCTGTGTGTGTGTGCATGTGTTCTGTGTGTGTGTGTGTTCTGTGTGTGTGTGCATGTGTTCTGTGTGTGTGTGTGCATGTGTTCTGTGTGTGTGTGCATGTGTTCTGTGTGTGTGTGCATGTGTTCTGTGTGTGTGTGTGCATGTGTTCTGTGTGTGTGTGCATGTGTTCTGTGTGCATGTGTTCTGTGTGCGTGTGCATGTGTTCTGTGTGCGTGTGCATGTGTTCTGTGTGCATGTGTTCTGTGTGTGTGTGCATGTGTTCTGTGTGTGTGCATGTGTTCTGTGTGTGTGTGCATGTGTTCTGTGTGTGTGTGCATGTGTTCTGTGTGTGTGTGTGCATGTGTTCTGTGTGTGTGTGTGCATGTGTTCTGTGTGTGTACATGTGCATGTGTTCTGTGTGTGTGCATGTGCATGTGTTCTGTGTGCGTGTGCATGTGTTCTGTGTGTGTGCATGTGTTCTGTGTGTGTGCATGTGTTCTGTGTGCATGTGTTCTGTGTGCGTGTGCATGTGTTCTGTGTGTGTGCATGTGTTCTGTGTACGTGTGCATGTGTTCTGTGTGTGTGCATGTGTTCTGTGTGTGTGTGCATGTGTTCTGTGTGCGTGCGCTTGTGCATGTGTTCTGTGCGCGTGTGCGTGCGCGTGTGCATGTGTTCTGTGTGCGTGTGTGCGTGTGCATGTGTTCTGTGTGCGTGCACGTGTGTGTGTGCATGTGTTCTGTGTGCATGTGTTCTGTGTGCATGTGTTCTGTGTGCGTGTGTGCGTGTGCATGTGTTCTGTGTGCGTGCGCGTGTGCATGTGTTCTGTGTGTGTGCATGTGTTCTGTGTGCATGTGTTCTGTGTGCGTGCGCGTGTGCGTGTGTGTGTGCATGTGTTCTGTGTGCGTGTGCGTATGCATGTGTTCTGTGTGCATGTGTGTGTGTGCATGTGTTCTGTGCGCGTATGCGTGTGCATGTGTTCTGTGCGTGTGTGCGTGCGCGTGTGCGTGTGTGCGTGTGCGTGAATGTTGGTGGTGGGTGTGGCCAATGGTGCAGAAAGTTACTGTGCAGTGTGAATATGCCCTTTGTACTTTGACTTCTTTTACTTATTTACTTGTTCTTGTTTGTAGACGGGAGACCAAGAAACTCTTATACTGACCATGGATGAAATAAAACAGACTTGTAAAGTGCAGTCGGGCAGTGGGACGTCGGACTGCCCTGTCTCATCTTTGGTGGACCAATACGTGTATCTCAAAGTCACTGTGCTCACACAATCAGGTAAAGTGTGGTGAAAATCACATTCCAACACTGAAATGACACATAAAGAACTGGCCGTCCAAAGGAACTTTTTCAATGATGTTAAAATGTTATAATTCAGAGGGGAATTGAGAACTGTGGTCTATTCCTTGTGTAAAGCTTTACCTTGTGGAGTTGATGTGGACCTCCTCCTCTCTTCTGCGCTGCTGTACCTTGTGCTTTTGTTTCAGGTGGTGACCTGGTTGAGGTTGAGTTAAGCAACATTAAAATAGTGAATTCACCTTATGTCTTAGCCCTAAAAGACATGCAAAAATACTTCAAACCTGGCCTGCCCTTCCATTTTAAAGTAAGTTTTTGCACTTTCTAGTTATTTTAAGTCCACAGTTAAGATAAACTGAGTCAAAATGGTCTCTAATGCTCTGGGAAGTGCAAATATCCGATAGAATTTTTATTTGTAAAACCCAAAATGACAACAGCAGTTGCCTCTTAGGCCTTAATTATGGTCTTAGTAGACTAAGGGCAAGATAAAAGCAATTCTATGTGACTTTCTGGAAGTATCTAGAACATTCTAGATATATCATATATCAGGTTTGTGGAGATGTGAACTTGCTCACAATAAGATGTGCATCTTATCTTAATTCAGTCTGTTTGGATAAAAAGTTACAAGCTTCAAGGTAGATATAATTTAAATCTTAAATCTTACACCCACATCTCTAAACTGGATTTGTAGGACTTGCAGGAGTGTAAATCATGTTTAGTACAGGTGCAGTTAGAAGTGTCTTTTTCTCTTTCAGATCCATGTGACTCATCACGATGGAAGTCCAGCTAACAATATCAACCTGAAGGTCAACCTGTATGAGAACCCTCTGATAAGCTTCTCTGGGATTGCCCCAGTGTCCATCAACATGCCCCCAGACACCAGCCCCCAGACCATCATTGTAACTATCAAACACATTGGCTTTTTGTGCCATTGTCATAGACTCTATACACTGTGGATCTTTTAAAATAACTGATAGGGTACTGCTAGATTAGACCCATCGTGAGTTGGACTAGTTTTTCATTCTTTGGTACCACAGCAAAAAAAAAAAATCCTGGCCAGCCCCATGATCCTGTTTTATTTCACTATTCTGTCCATAAATCCAGATATGAACTTTAATAACGGACCAATGAGGAGCCATCTTTCCCTGAGGTAACACCCATGAGTGTTGCAACAGGTTTGAGTAACAGCGTTGCTAAGCACACGCCTCCTCCCAAATGAGTGGTGCAGGTGTGAATGAGCTTCAACACCGGTGCTTCTGATTGGCCACACAGATTTCCAAATACTTGGCTCCAAATGCTGCTATAACTCCTGACCTCGATGGCTTCATTTGCTGCAACAAAACACTATGAGTGTCATCACACTCCTTCAGTCCACTTCTGTATACATTACTGTACACATGTTTACGATGCTCTGCTTTTTCTCTCAAGGTGACTACTAACCAAACGGGTCTAAGAGCAGAGAAACAGGCCACAATACAAGTGAGAGTGGATCCTTACAGGCCTGAACATCCAGGGAAACCTAACTACCTGTATATCCACTCTAAAGACCAAGAAATCGAAATGAGATCACTATCCCTGGACCTGACCATAAAGTCTGACAGCACAATTGAAGAAGTCACATATCTGGTGAGAAATTCCCAGATTATTACCATTATCAGTAAGAGTAACTGTAAAACTAGGAACTGTAAGAAATATACATTAAAATAAGGGCATGCATTAAAAATAAGGTCAATAAATAGATGTTGACAGAATATTTGTGAGCATGAAACAAGTACATTATGCAGTTTTAAAGGACGACTGCTGTTTGCACACTGCTGTTTGCACACTGCTGTCTGCACACTGCTGTCTGCACACTGCTGTCTGCACACTGCTGTCTGCACACTGCTGTCTGCACACTGCTGTCTGCATACTGCTGTTTGCACACTGCTGTCTGCACACTGCTGTCTGCACACTGCTGTCTGCACACTGCTGTCTGCACACTGCTGTCTGCACACTGCTGTCTGCACACTGCTGTCTGCACACTGCTGTCTGCACACTGCTGTCTGCACACTGCTGTTTGCACACTGCTGTCTGCACACTGCTGTCTGCACACTGCTGTCTGCACACTGCTGTCTGCACACTGCTGTTTGCACACTGCTGTTTGCACACTGCTGTCTGCACACTGCTGTCTGCACACTGCTGTCTGCACACTGCTGTCTGCACACTGCACTCTGTTCTCGTCTGGTCCTAATTTTAGCCCAAGACTAAAATGTACTTCCCCACTAAAAAATTGACATTACTGCCATGATCTGTGTTCCATCCCAGCTCGATCTGATGTAAAATCATGAATTTAAGTGCTGATAAACTAAAATATAAATAATGTATTTCAACAATTGACTAAAACTTCATCAGAAAACAGTGTTTATTTTGAAGTATCAGTGTATTTGCAGTACTCCAGTCTGTATGAATATAACAAAGGTTCAGGTGCTCAGCCTCCACTTTCTAGAACTCCCTCCCACCTGAACTTAGACAAACCTCTTTTCAAGTCCAAACCCTCCTTTTCAGATGAGCTTATTCTGTTTAAAGGTCCTATATTATGCAAAACTAACTCTTGTGAGCTTTAAACCATATTATAGTGCTGTCACTTCCTCACAAACATATTTTGAGTTGTGTTTTGTTTCATTCACACATTTCGTTTAAGTAACCCTTTATTATCCACATCTCCAAAGCTCAAAATGCTCTGTTCCACCTTGTGGTGTCATAAAGTAGTTAGTAAAGTTGTAAAGTAGTTTTCAAGTTATCAGCTCCTCAGTTACCTTTAGCTCAGTAGAGACTGACAATTCCATTGAAATAATTGTGGAGCACTTCCGATATTACCACATGACATTACAAGGTGGTGTTTTCAGACTGAGAGACGAACTTAGCCCAAATATGTGTGTTAAACATGTGAATGAAACAAAACACAACTCCAGGTGTTTTGATGAGGAAACAAAAGAACCAAGATCAGGAAGCAGTGGAATCTGGGCCCTTTAATGTTAATTGTATTAATGCTCACAGGAGTTAGTTTTGCTCAATATAAGACATTTAAACAGAATAAGCTCATCTGAGAAGGTTTGGACCTGAAAAGAGTTTTGTCTAAGTTCAGCTTGAGCTTAAGCCTCAAGTCGTTCCATGATAGAAATAAGTCGGAGTCTGACTAAAGCTAATTCAGGCCCAGAGTTTAAGCTGCACTTTATGTGTGACTCTGAGAAGGCCTCAGAGAAAGAACCGACATCACAGAAAGAACCGACATCACAGAAAGAACCGACATCACAGAAAGAACCGACATCACGGAAAGAACCGACATCACGGAAAATGCAAAAACTTAGATGTTTTTTATGACCTCCTCTCCTGTCCTCTCTCCCTCCTCTCCTGTCCTCTCTCCCTCCTCTCCCTCCTCTCCTGTCCTCTCTCCCTCCTCTCCTGTACTCTCCTGTCCTCTCTCCCTCCTCTCCCTCCTCTCCTGTCCTCTCTCCCTCCTCTCCCTCCTCTCCTGTCCTCTCCTGTCCTCACTACCTCCTCTCCCTCCTCTCCTGTCCTCTCCTGTCCTCACTACCTCCACTCCTGTCCTCTCTCCCTCCTCTCCCTCCTCTCCTGTCCTCTCTCCCTCCTCTCCCTCCTCTCCTGTCCTCTCTCCCTCCTCTCCTGTCCTCTCTCCCTCCTCTCCTGTCCTCTCTCCCTCCTCTCCTGTCCTCTCTCCCTCCTCTCCTGTCCTCTCTCCCTCCTCTCCTGTCCTCTCTCCCTCCTCTCCTGTCCTCTCTCCCTCCTCTCCTGTCCTCTCTCCCTCCTCTCCCAGTCGCTCTGTGGAAAGAGAGGAGGTTGACAGCAGAGTGCAGACTCCAGAGTCTGGTTAATATTCCTGAATATGCTTCAGATAATAAGTTGCCTGACCCCTTCCTGATGCACAGTAGTGCGTGCGAAGCTTAAGTTCTGCTGAGTGTGAAAGTAAAGCTGTAACAGAACTCACAAAGCCTAACAAGAAATGATAACATCCACTTGACGTGATGAAGAAGTGCACATACAGAACCCAATGTCATCATCAGAGTCCAAACCAGCGTCTGTCTGTGTGTGAAAGCTGCTCTGCTCCTCACAACAGCCGCACGTGCAAGATCAGAATGAAATAAGCCTTTTTAGGCTTTTATGTTTTGTGTCTTTTTGATGATTCCACACATACACGTGTCCTGTGTCCACACACACATGTCCCATGTGTCGGAGTCTCAAGCGACACGTGACTTTAAAAGTCACTTTTTAGATGGTATCACACAGAGACAGGTGTTTTGACAAAGCTGTGGGTGCACACGGTGAAACTTCTGACCAAACTGTTCCTTTAGACTTTTTGGAGACAGAGCTAAAATAATCTTGAACGTCAGTTTGGTCCTGACCAGGTTTGTGCTCAGGTACTTGTTACGGCAGTAACTCAGTGCCACCTCTGGTGAGTCACTTTGGTGGAACAGAACTGAGGCTTTGATAAGCCTGGATTGCCCAGTAAACCAGGATTTCACTTTAGCTCACTTCATGGAATACCCGCTTGAGCGTTGGCAATTGTAAATAAAAAAAAACATTTCTGATTACCACTGCCAGTTAGAGTTTGGTTAAATTCTCTTTTGTGGCTGTAAACTGTATGATTCTGACATCTCCACAGGTCCTGAGCAAAGGAAAGATTTTGGATGCCAGGCGTGTACCAGTGAGAGACCATCTGGTCACCAGCGTCACAATCCAAGTCACCTCTGATATGATGCCGGCTTTTCGTTTTGTGGCCTTTTACATCATAGGAGGAGAGGTGGTGTCAGACTCTATAAAACTGCCTGTGTCTCAGACATGTGTCCATCCAGTGAGTATTAAACGGTCTCTATTACAATATTTCTGATCTATGTTATAATGTTGTTTAGTCAAAAAAAGTTCTTTCATTCACACATTCAACACAAAAACCCGGCATATTTTGGCTTCTTTCAAACAGAAAACAGACACTGTTCCTGTTTGTGATGTGATGGTAAAAAAGGAATAGTTCCACTGTGTTTTTAAACTCCATACACCTTCATTAGAATCATTTGGATCATTTCAGCCCTGGATTTTTTCCGTTTTTTCTGTAACGGTTAACTTAAAAACTACTACTACATGACATCAGAAGGTGGAACAGAGCATTTAGAATTTTGGAGATGTAGATAAACTCATAATAAAAGTTTATTCAAACATGTGAAAGAAACAAAATACAACTACAGCTATGTTTTTGAGAAGGTAACATTTAGCATAATATCGGACCTTTAAATATGAAGAATCTATTTCTTAAGTGGGCCAGCTAGTTCCTCCTACATTCTGTCAATCCAGAAAAGTCTGGAATTGGACTATATAACGTGACAACTAACTTGGGACGGTCCGGCCACATCCGGTTTTTTGTAGCATGTCAAATGATGAAGACGTCTCCTCTTCTCATATCATTCAGAACAATATAAACTTGTTTTACCTCAGGGATTTTGCAGAAATCCACAGTCAGTCCTCTGTGCTATTTTATTTCCTTTTTAACATGTAAACCACCGTTACATTTCTCTGATTAATGTCTTTCTCTGGTTAATCCAGGGTTTATGCAGGTTTCAACCAACCACATTGAATGCTATTTAAGTATTAAGTATCAGTATTTTTAATGCTATTAACATATGCGAAAAGAAAGACATTTAAGCTTTCATCTTTTCAAAGAGAGACATTGTTCTGTAATCACTCAGGAGACTAACAAGAACCTATAGACAGTTATTACAATGCAAAACATTTATAAAGCTTATTTACTGCAATATAAGTGGGTATTTTGAACCTATTTCCACCAAATATCATTTGTATTCAAATGTTTCCAGCTTAAATTACTGCTCCAGATTCATTATAATGTTGGAAACACAAATTTAAAGAAACAAATAAAGCCACACATTCAGCCTGTGTGAACTGCCCTTAATCGAAGGATACCTTTAAAATACTCCTCACGGAGCAGTGGGTCTCAAACCTTGTAGTCACATACCCCCTGTGACTGTTGATGACCCCTACTGTGACTGTGGACACATTGTACCTAATAGTAAGAATATTTATAATTTTATTAAAACATATGCAGTTTTAAAGGGGCCCATTCTTGTCACTCCAAATGTGTCAAATACACATATAGGCATAGACGTGGCACATTGTGGGAGTGCAGGTCATTAGACTTTGCATAGACTAGCCTACATTTGTTGCGCAGTATACCACAGTACATTCAGTGTTGTGCAAAATTTAGATAAAGCCGTTTTGCTTATGTGGCCACTGCACCTGAATGTAAGCAGCACACACATCTAATGAAACAAGGAAATGAAAGGCCAAAGCTCTCTGGATTAGCTCCTTCATCTGCACATGTTTAACAGTCAATGCTATGTACTATATATATTGTAATAAATGTTTAACTCGATAGCCTACTAGAAATGTTCTTGGCACAACTGCCCATATTTTGAGTTAAATGTAATTCTTTGTAATGCCTTGTGGAAACCCTGTAATCCGCCTTTCAATCACACCCAGCTGAAATCGGGGTCACAGGTACATGTCTTTATACAGTTTGAGGTGTTGGCTGGCCACATAATCTATTTGGGAATGTGAAGTACAATTTTTAATCAGGTAAAAATAATTTACTGGTACTAAAAATGTGAAACGCGCATCATGAATTATATGTGAGAATTCATCACACCTGATTTAAAAAATAAATAATTGAATTCAAAGGGACAATATGTAACATTTGTGAATGTGAATGTGATTTTTTTAAATAAAAAAAATGAACCTCACCATTCAGCAAAAAGGGCAGCAACAGACTAAATGTGTTTTTTTGTTTGTTTGGTTTTTTGCTGTTTTTTTAGCATGATTTTTGTCCATGGATCTTTTTAGTTTTACTCGCTCTACTAAGGAGAGAACAGAAGCATACATACTATAAAATATTTTTATAACTTTTTTCTTGTATCTAATGAAAACTACAGCCAGTTGTCAGCGAACAGGAGACTATGTCAATGCCATATATGCCGGGCAACCAACTGAGACTGAAGATCCAAGGTGAACCGAAGGCCAAAATCAGTCTGGTGGCAGTGGACCAAGCTGTGTACCTGCTCAGCAAGTCGCGCTTCAACCAAAGACACGTCAGTTTGTCCTTTAAAAACACTATGTCTTTAAATATGCACTGTACATCCCCAAAACATTGTGATATTTCTCAAATCATCTTACATTTACATTTCTTGTTGTGAGTTAAGATTTTGGATGAGGTGGACAGCAGAGACATGGGCTGCACCCATGGAAGCGGGAAGAATGCAATGGGAGTTTTCAGTGACGCTGGGCTGCTTTTTGCAATGAATAGTGGGTCCTCTACAGACAGTAGGCAAGGTAACCCAACATCAATGAAAAAAAGGGAAAATTAAGTTACATCTAGATGAAATTTGCACATTAATATTGTAATGATGCACTGACAGAACTGAAGTGTTCAGACCACATCAGGGGGAGGCGATCTGTTCTAATGGAGCACCAGGCACAGCTATGTGAGACAGTAAACTCCATTTGGAATTAAAATCACACTATAAATGAGTGCTGACATGGCCTGTTACTTCTAATCCTGGCAGTAGAACAAATCCAGGAGAAACTCCAGCGGCGCTGTTGCCGGGACGGCTTGAGGAGGGTGCTAATGCCGTACTCCTGTGAGCAGCGCGCACTGTACATCACAGAGGGACCAGAGTGTGTCAAGACTTTCATTAAGTGTTGCAACATTTACAAAAAGCACATTGACTCTCAGAGCTCAGACAGCCAGGATCTGGGAAGAACCCACAGCAGTGAGTCCGCCTTTGACATCTCAGGTAAGCAGCAGATTAACCTTGTGCACCAAGTTGAATTCTCATGATATTTGTGAGATCACAAGAATCCATCTTGGCATGTTCTCACTCGATAGGGCCCAGTCACTGGTGGCCGAAGATTGGGCCAATCTGTAACACTCTCTCTGCATGTGCTATAGTCTGTGTACCTAAATACTGCATACGTTTACCACAGTCCACAGACACAAAGGACAAAACTGAACACACAGGAATTATAATATGAAGAGATTTTATAGACAAACATAGAAACACCAGTACCAAAATGTAAAAGACTCCTGTAATGGAAACCTGTGGGAACCAAGTTTTCACTCAGAGACTTCACAGTCAGACAGTTTAGATACCAACTGCTAAAAAGCATAGATCACAAAGAATCCATCTTGGCATGCGCCTGTTGGTGCAATAGAGGCTGGGCTTTGATGGCCAAAGATTGGACCAGTTACTGGTGGTGGAAGCCAAAGGCGAAGCTCTCAGAAAAACATGGTGATTCTGACAGATGTACTTCAGTCCATTTTAGCAAAAATACATAGTTTTATTTTTTTTAAAACATTTAGTGGCGCTTTGTGCATTTGTGGAGGGAAAGAATGTCTGTGCTTTTCTCTCATCTGAATGAACAGATATTATTTTTTTGACTTTAGAACACCTCAACCAACTATTTGTCCTGGTTAATTTCAATGAGAGCCATGCGTCACATACTGTATCTATCTGGCATTAGCCATCATACAGAACGATCCCAAAAGAGGTTGAATCTTTTGACAGATTCTGGTGACAGCGAAGCTCTCGGGGGATCAGGAGAGAGTGATGACGAAGGTTATGACGATGATGAAGATCCCTATATGCGTAAACAATTCGAAGATTCGTGGCTTTGGTTGGATAAGGTCATGCCTGATAAAGCCGACCAAGATGGGTAAGGCCTCCCCGTGCTGAGCTCACTCATTAGGCAGGACTTAACATTAAAGGGGAACTCCGGCACATTTGAAGCTAAAGTCCATTGCTAGAGGTGGTGGAATACTGTCAGAAGTCAAAAAACAGCACAGATCAGTATTGCCATGGCGAAGATCTCGCTGTGGCAGTGAGTTTGTCAAGGCAACAAACTAGTGTAGTGATGGGGGCAAGTTCTTAACTTCCACGTAAAACACCAATTTGATTCACACTGAAGGTGAACACCACTTTCTAACCCATCGTACAACAGCCACGAGTCTAACAAACCTGCCTTATTGAACCACTCGCTGCAGCAATCCATCAAAATAACTGCATTCATGGAATCAAATCATGCGACATTGAACACAAAATTAGTCTCTATGCAGACGACATATTCCTGTTCCTCCAAAACCCACCATCATCACTTCACAACACAATAAGACTGATTGAATCATTCTCTACAATATCCCAGTATTCAATACACTGGACTAAATCAGCTATTCTCCCTCTACAACCTGACAATTGGGATGTGGCAGCAGTAAATACCCCAATTCCACTCATCACTAACCATATCAACTACCTGGGAATAAAAATTTCCCCCAGGCTGTCAGAGCTGTTCACCCTAAACTTCTCCCCACTTCTCAAACAAATAGAAAGTGATCTACAACGTTGGAATAATCTCCCCATATCAATCACAGGCAGAATATCCCTAATAAAAATGTCAGTTCTTCCCAAAGTTAATTACTTATTATCAATAAACACAACCCACCATATCCTGGTTCAAAACACTTGACTCTGTTATTAGCACCTTCTACTGGAAAAAATAAAACCCCACAGATAAAACTCACCACTCTTCAGAAACCAAAATCACAAGGAGGGCTCAATGCACCAAATTTTTACCACTACTCATTAGCAAACCACCTACAGTTTATCCATAAATGGGTTCAATAAGACACAACACACAATTCAATCTGGTTAGACATTGAACAGTCCATTTGTAAAGACATCAAAATCTCAGACCTACCATTTTTAAGTCCATCTATAAAGAAAAACCCACTATGTAAAGCCCCAACAATAGTAACAGCTCTCAGCCTGGTGGAAATTCCACGAAATAAATAACATTCCACTAATTCCGTCCAAACACACACCAATCTGGCACAACCCCGATTTCATATGCATTAAGAAACCACTCAACTTTCAGCACTGGGCAGACAAGGGCATCACCCACTTAGAACACATCCTCAGTAATAACACACTAACACCATTCACAGATCTGGTCCGGGAATACGGCATTGGGAGCAAATACTTCCTTGATTATCTACAATTAAAATCTATAATACACAAAAAGGTCATCATTCAGTCAATTAATCTCAACTTCCCAGATATAATTTCAGAATTTTCCAACACAACCTCATCCAAAATGAACTCCAATATATATAAAATTATCACTAAGTCAGACAGTACAAATTTTCTACCTACTTCAATGTGGCAAGACTTAGCATTTTCTCCCAATGCCGTTTTCTGGACCCAGGTATATAAAAACCATTTATTCAGTGTCCAACAATTCCAACCTACAACTCGTATAGTTCAAAGTCCTCCACAGATTTCATTACACAGGCTACAAATGATCAAAATCAGAATCAGAATCAGAATTACTTTTATTCATCCCTGATGGGAAATTTCCTTTGTTACAGATGCAGACCAAGAGCCTGTAGATCGAAACAAGTTACAAAAATAAGATAAGATAAATACAATAAGATAAAAGATAAAATAGTTCTCTCTGGGAAATTATTTACATCAGTGACATATTTATGACTATATACATGTGTGAGCAGGAATAGGATAAAAAGGATTGAGTAGTTTGTGATTTAAAGTGCAGAGTTCAACAGTTTGATGGCGACAGGACAGATTTCCTGTGTCTCTCAGTGGAGCAGCGGCAGCCGCAGTCTATGGCTGAAAGAGCTCCTCTGATTGGCCAGCACCTCGTGGAGGGGGCGGGAGGGAGAGTCCAGAATAGTCCAGATTTTGTCCAGTATTCTCCTGTCCAACACCACCGCCAGAGAGTCCAGCTCCTCCCCCACAACATGTCCAGCCTTCCTAATGATCTTCTCGAGTCTATTAGTGTCCCTCAGGCGCAGACTGCTGCCCCAGCAGACTACAGCGTACATGATGCACTGGCCTCCATATACTCATAGAACATCCTGAGCATTGTCCTGCAGATGTCAAAGGACCTCAGCCTCCTCAGGAAATAGAGGCGGCTCTGGCCCTTCTTGTAAACGGCGTCCACGTTCCTGCTCCAGTCCAGTTTATTGTCCAAGTTCACCCCCAGGTACTTGTCCTCTTCCACCACGTCCACACTGACCCCCTGGATGAAGATGGGGGTCACAGCAGCTTTGGTCCTCCTCAGGGCCACCACCAGTTCCTTTGTCTTCGTCACATTGAGCTGGAGGTGGTTCTTCTCACTCCAGGTGACAAAGTTGTCCACTACAGTCCTGTACTCCTCCTCGTCACCACCGCTGATGCATCCCACCACTGCAGAGTCGTCAGAAAACTTCTGAAGGTGGCAATACTCGCTGCTGTAGTTGAAGTCTGTGGTGTAGAGGGTGAAGAGGAAGGGAGACAGGACTGTCCCCTGTGGAGCCCCAGTGTTGCTGACCACTCTGTCCGACACACAGCTCTGCAAACGCACATACTGTGGTCTTCCAGTGAGGTAATCCACAATCCAGGACACCAAGGAGGCTCCACCTGCATCACTGCCAGCTTCTCAGCCAGCAGAGATGACACCTGATGGTGTCGAACGCACTGGAGAACTCAAAAAACATGATCCTCACAGTGGCAGCCGGCTTGTCCAGGTGGGAGTAGACTCTGTGGAGTAGGGTCAGGATGGCGTCGTCTACTCCAAGGTGGGGCTGGTAGGCAAACTGGAGCGGGTCTTGCAAATGTTGGACCATAGGCCTCAGCTGCTCCAGGACGAGTCGCTCCAGAGTCTTCATGATGTGGGAGGTCAGTGCCACGGGCCTGTAGTCCTTAGGGTCGCTGGGACACGGCGTCTTCGGGACAGGGACGAGGCACGAGGTCTTTCACAGCAGGGGGACTCTCTGAAGACTCAGGCTCAGGCTGAAGATCTGGTGCAGGACACCACTGAGCTGGGGAGCACAGCCCTTCAGGACTCTGGGGCTCACTCCATCAGGTCCTGGTGCTTTCCCGGCCTTCAGTCTCTGCAGTTGACCCCTCACCTGCTCCTCACTGACAGTCAGTGTGGAGGTGTCGGGAGGGGGAGGGGTGGTGTCGTCTGAGGTGTGAGCTGGGTCTTCCACAGGAGACGGGGGAGGGAGGGGGAGGGGGGTGACTGCTGCTGGCTGGAGGTGGACAGTTCCTGCAGTATCAAAGCGATTGAAGAAGATGTTGAACTCATTGGCTGTGTTCACGTCTCCCTCAACGCTTCCCCCTCGGGTCGGCTTGTGTCCCGTGATGGTCCTCATGCCGCTCCACACTTCCCGCATGTTGTTCTGCTGAAGTTTCCACTCCAGCTTCCTCCCATGTCTCTGTCTGGCCTGGCTCAGCTGCACCTTCAGTTTCTTCTGAGCAGCCCGGGCCTCCTTGTTTCCCGAGCTGCAGGCCTTCCTCTTCCCGATGAGTGTGGCTTTAATGTCCTTGGTTATCCATGGCTTGTTGTTTGGATAACAGCTCACAGTCTTTGTTGGGACAACTGAGTCCACACAGAAGTTTATGTAGCTGGTGCTGCAGTCAGTCAGCCCGTCGAGGTCTTCTCCATGGGGCTCAGTGAGTGCAGCCCAGTCTGTCACCTCAAAGCAGCTCTGTAACACCTCCAGAGACTCATCTGTCCACTTCCTCACAGACCGGGGGGAGGGGGAAGGCGCTTCACCAGAGGTGTGTAAGATGTCGTGAGGTGCACCAGGATGTGGTCTGAACGGCCGAGTGGGGGCAGGGGGGCCACCAGGTATGCGCCACGAACATTAGCATAGAGATGGTCTAATGTTTTTCCCTCCCTGGTGGAGCAGTTCACAAACTGGAAGAAAGTGGGGAGAGTTTTGGCCAAACTGACATGATTGAAGTCCCCGAGATGGCGATGAAGGCTGTAGGGCAGGGGTCTCAGACTCGCGGCCCGGGGGCCAAGTGCGGCCCGCAGTACAATATTTTGTGGCCCGCACCTTAATATGAAAGTATAATATTAGTGTGGCTCGCCGTCCCTTGTCGGGGCTGGGCTAAGCTACATCAGCTTCGTGCACTTCATGCTTGCAACAACAGCACTTGCCTTCTATCGTACTTTCTACCGGCGACTGTTACCGGGCTGTTTATCGTCTACGCTGCTGTTACAGATAGAAGCGACGGAGCACCTGTAGCTGCCCGGACATTCCCCGACCGGCACCTCTCGCTCTGGCTCGAGAGCGCGGCAGAGCGCACGGAGCGCTCTGCCGGTTAAGGCTCCGTCACAAAGCGTTATGCGTTAAGATGTTCTCTGTAGCTAAACACTTGTTTGAAACATGAAACAAGAGCGCCACTAAGCGGAATCAATTAGATTTTGTTATACCCCAGTCATGTCTTCATCAAAGCCTGTACTGAAGAGAAAGGTTGGTGACGAGCACAGACAATTTCAGATTTGCAGACTTCAAGACGCACAGAGCCACTTTTCAAATTTTTGTGGACCCCTTTACCTTTGATGTGCAAGATGCCCCTCCTACGCTTCAAATGGAGCTCATTGACCTGCAATGCAGCTCTGACCTCAAAGCCAAGTTCAGGGAGATGAGTGGAAAAGCAGACAAGCATGGGCAATTTTTGAGAGAATTGCCCCCCAACTTCCCTGAGCTTTCCCGAATGTTCAAGCGGACCATGTGCCTTTTTAGCAACACATATTTGTGTGAAAAGTTCTTCTCCACCTTGAACTTCAATAAGTCCAAGTAAAGGTCCAGACTTACTGATGATCATCTTCAAGCCACACTGAGGGTCTCAACTGCTTCCTCTCTCAAGCCAAATGTGGTTCAGATTTGTGAGAAGAAGCGCTGTCAAGTCTCTGGCAGCAAGGAGTAGGCAAGAGAAGCCATGTTCAGAAGAACCGTTCATGATTTCAGAAATCATTAAAACTGTTCATGACATTTGAGGACTTTTTTTTAAAAACTTTTTTTGTGTGGAATTCCTTATGCGGCCCACCCTCACCCAGACTCTGCCTCCAGCGGCCCCCAGGTAAATTGACTTTGAGACCCCTGCTGTAGGGTGAGCGTTCTGAATCCGGGCTACCGCAGCGTGGATAGAGTCACAGGCGCTGTGGGCGTTGGCTGACGGAGGCACGTAGACAGCAACAAACACAACACGAGAGAACTCCCTCGGTAGATAATAAGGCCGTAGTCCGACAGTACATAGTTCCACATCGCGGCCGCAGATCCGTTCCTTGACGGTGATGTGTGATGGATGGCACCAGCGGTGGTTGACGAGCACAGCGACCCCGCCGCCTCTGCTCTTTCCGCAGCTGGCGCGCTCTCTGTCGGCCCGTACAGTGGAGAAGCCCGCGATAGAAACGTTGTCATCAGGCACATCTTCATGCAGCCATGTTTCGGAGAAACACATTAAACTGCACTCCCGATATTCCTTCTGACTCTGGGCTAGCGCTGTCAGTTCGTCCATCTTATTTACGAGGGATCTCACGTTACCCATCACAATAGAGGGGAGACACGGCTTGAACTTAAGTCTCTGATGTTTTACTGCTATCCTCTTCCGTCGCAGTTTTTTATTTCCTCTGCAGCCCCTGTGTGTCCTTCTCCTGCAGTCCGCGGGGATGTCAGGTGAGCTCCCGGTGGTTCCTATAGAAGCCGCTCCAGCGTCTCTCAGCGCCATCAGCTGTTCCCGAGTGTAACAAAGCTGCATTGTAACCCCGTGTCAGTCAGAAACAGTCTTAAGGGTCACTCAAAGTTGCCAAAAAAAAACTCCCTCGGCTGACTCTAGTGTTGTTAAGAACTATGTCACAAAGTAGGTGCTCAAATAGAAAGGTAAAAAGTACAAAAAAAGCGAAGAAAGGATCGGAGCTCTGTACACAGGCTGCACACGCGAACTCGCGCATGCGCACAATGGGTTATTAAATGGGTTATTCCTCAGACATATGCACACACTGTACACAACAAACCAGAGATGACTACCTTCATGCACTCTAGCACTGCACACCAGTTAAATCTTTCTGGGAAATAGTCACTGATTCACTCTCAGTAATATTTAGCTGCCACATCCTAATGGATCCCTCGTCCTTGGAAACACATCTACTGTAATTCAACTTTCAAAATACAGTACAACAGAAATCTCCTCCTGGTGTTGCTAACTATCGCCAAGAAAGTAATTCTGATCAACTGGAAAACAAGAAAAAAAATACATATTTCAATATGGAAAAACCTCATGTCTGAACATATCTCCCTCCAAAACGACACAACACACCTGGAAGACACCACAACAAACCCATTTACCAAATAACAATAATAATAGTAATAATAATAATAATAATAATAATAATAATAATAATAATAATTATTATTATTATTATTATTATTATTATTCCCCTCCTCGAACCGCCACCTTAACGTGGTGGAGGGGTTTGAGTGCCCGAATGATCCCAGGAGCTATGTTGTCGGGGGCTTTATGCCCCTGGTAGGGTCCGGGGGACGGGTCAGAAGAAGAGCGGTTCAGAATCCCTTATGATGAGTCACACTCAGAGGCCGGTGGCGAGGGCCTTCTCCCACGGGGCCCGGCCGGGCACAGCCCGAAAGGACAACGTGGGACCGCCCTCCCCTGGACCCACCATCCGCGGGAGGAGCCATAGGGGCCGGGTGCAGAGAGAACTGGGCTGCACTGGAAGGCGGGGGCCTCGGCGACCAGATCTCCGGACATGGAGACTAGCTCTGGGGACATGGAAAGTCACCTCGCTGGGGGGAAGGAGCCTGAGCTTGTGCAGGAGGTCGAGCGTTACCGGCTAGATATAGTCGGCCTAACCTCCATGCACACCCCACAGCTCAGCCGCTGTATGTTGGAGTTCACCCCGGTGAACGAGAGGGTTGCGTCCCTGCGCCTTCGGGTCAGGGACAGGTCTCTCACTGTGAGTCTCTGGGAGGGGGACTGGACAGTGCACTGACCGGGGACTCCGTAGTTCTACTGGGGACTTCAACGCCCACGTGGGCAACGACAGTGACACTTGGAGAGGGGTGATTGGGAGGAACGGCCTCCCCGATCTGAACCCGAGCGGTGTTCTGTTATTGGACTTCTGTGCTAGTCACAGTTTGTCCATAACGAACACCATGTTCGAGCACAAGGGGGTCCATCGGTGCACGTGGCACCAGGACTCCCGAGGCCGGAGGTCGATGATCGACTTGTTGTCTTGTCATCTGACCTCCGGCCGTGTGTCTTGGACACTCGGGTGAAGAGAAGGGCAGAGCTGTCAACTGGGGTGGATGAGATCTGTCCTTAGTACCTTAAGTCTCTGGATGTTGTGGGGCTGTTTTGGCTGACATGCCTCCGCAGCATAGCGTGGTGGTCGAGAACAGTACCTCTGGACTGGCAGACCGGGGTGGTGGTCCCTCTGTATAAGAAGGGGGACAGGAGGGTGTCTTCCAACTACAGTGGAATCACACTCCTCAGCCTCCCTCCAAAATATATGTTGCATGTATGGGTATAAAAAAGTTGCGCGACAGCGCCACCTGCAAAAGTCAAAATACATTGTGCCTATGGGAGACGTCCCGACGTAAAGTTTGTCGTACAGTCACAAAATTCGGTACAGACATTCCTCATGTCAAGACAGAAAAAAAATATTATTATGGCCACGCCCTCTGACAAACCAGAAGGCGGCCATCTTGGATTGAAATTTTAAAAAATGCAGACTCAGCATTTTCGCTCACGTCGCATTTGAACGAACTCCTCTGAAGGCGTTTCACCCACTGGGGTGAAAATCGGCGTACGTCAACTAGAGAAGTCGGGCATCAAACAATAGCTGAATTTTTTTGATAACTCTCACGGTTTACGCACGGCGAAGCTGCAAAATTTGTTCAGATTTTTTGCAATTTTCAAATGTCAAAATTTGCTCCCGTTCGGCCATACAAAGTCCGATTCAGCTCAAATTTTAATCACTTGTAAAACTTTCGTGCCAAAGCCCACTAATTGTGACACGAGCAAAAATGGTGTGATAGCGCCCCCTGCAGGACACAACAAAATTTTGCATGGAGGGCCAAATTTTAGTTTCTCTAAAATGTACCAAATTTGGCCCAAAATTACTTTGGGCCATCTCAATCAAAAAAGCCAATGTAAACCATATGGTATTTTAAACCGTGTTGCCATGGTGATGCCCAAAATCTCCAATGTTATCCTAATGGGAAATATCAGATAAATTCCCATTCATGACAAATATTTTACTTTCACAGAATATTCTCAAATTTGGCACAATGACTCTTCATGTCATCCCGATCAAAAAAGTCAATGACAACCATATGGTATATTTCACTGGGTTGCCATGGCGATGCGCCAAAGCCTCCATTTTATCCTTATGGGAAAATTTCAACTATTTCTTACATTTCAAAGTGATATAACGTCTTCATAGTTTTATTGAAGAATGTGAAATTTGGCACAGTGATTCTTCTTCAGGTCAGTCCAAACAAAAAAGTCCGGGGGGGCAAAGTTGTATTTTGCACGGTGTTGCCATGGCGATGTCCCAAAGTGCCCATATTCATCAATGTTAACACATCAGTATCTCCAGTGTGTGTGGACTTTATGTGTTTAGTGACAAGTTCAGCGCAAAGCCACAAACACACAGAGACAAGAGGCTCATCAGCGCCACCCGGGGGAGCGTCAGCGCCACCCGGGGGAGCGTCAGCGCCACCCGGGGGAGCGTCAGCGCCACCCGGGGGAGCGTCAGCGCCACCCGGGGGAGCGTCAGCGCCACCCGGGGGAGCGTCAGCGCCACCCGGGGGAGCGTCAGCATTGCTGAGTCAGCATTTTTGCACCCATGCACATGCACGCATACACACACGGGTGTTTGTAAATGGCAAATAAAAAGGCTCTGCCTGGCTCACTCATTAGTGGTTTGGAAACCTTATAAAACAACTTTATAAACAGCATTAGCCTTACCTTTGATTTCCCACTGCCCATGCCAAAGTCCAAAAGACTGGATGGCAATCTTAAAAATGTTGTAAAATTGTATTTATTTATTTATTTATTTATTTTTACAAATTACTAAAATTATATTAAATGGTGCTTTACAGAAAAGCCACTTTAACTAATCAGCCTCCAGTTGCAATACCAGACAGCATTACTCAGTGGTCCGTCCTTGCAGTGAGCTCCTCCAAGGAAACAGGTAAGACAAAAACACGTCCAATACAAAACTGATATTTTTGATGTAAAATTGTACAAATGGCTGTGTCATTCACTTTACATTGTTATCATACTAAAATTTCAAACTTGATTTTATAGACTTGACACTCAATACAGATTTCAATACCACAATAATAATAAAACATTCTCTTTTTTTGACAAGAGAATGTGATTTTCAACATAAGAGTACTTTCTTTTCTATTCACATGAGGTCTTATATCTGTGTACTCTTTCAGTGGTCCAAGTAGGTTCCATCGTGGTCCATCGGTGTACACTAGTCTATGTGCTCTTCTACTTGTTCTAATACAGCTCCAGATCATTCTAAAGACATTCAGGAAAGGTCCTTTCTGTCCTGTGGATGTAACTTTTTAGTATTGTGCTAGTTTTAGCAACTGATTTTCCCTCCTTTTGACAAAGCAACATTCATTGCAGGATTTTGTGTTGGTGAGCCATGGACATTTGTGGTGATGCCTTCGTTCTTTGTGGATCTGAAGCTGCCATATTCGGTGGCCAGAAATGAACAGGTGGAAATTAAAGCAGTGTTGTACAACTATCTGAACAACGCGTTGCAGGTAAGGAAACTCAGTCAGTCCATTATCTCTTACTAAAGCTTTTTAGATCTTTTAACTGAGATAGGACACAAAATCAACTTTTACTCAAAGTTGTATTTTTTATAATAATAATAATAATGCATCAGTTTTATACAGCACTTTTCTGGACACTCAAAGACTCTTTACAGCATTATTCATTCACTCCAGACCCGGTGGTGGTAAACTACTATTGTAGCCACAGCTGCCCTGGGGCAGAGTGACAGAAGCGAAAAAATACATTATGGACATGGTGAATTTTTCACTGTTGGCCACCAGGGGCACAAAGACTCCTCAAAAATCATTTAAAGGTGCACTATGTAATTTTTCTGATGTAGGATGTGTTGGCCTGGGAAATTTGAATCACTAATAAGTGATCTCGGCTTAAATATAATACACTATAAAGCATATGAAAAGTATGGTTGGGGTTTATGGTTATAAGGGTTAGTGTGGGGCATTAGTGTGGGGCATTAGTGTGGGGCATTAGTGTGGGGCATTAGTGTGGGGCATTAGTGTGGGGCATTGCATTTGCTGGGCGCAGCATTTGCGCGGAGCAATGTGTCGGGCACGTCCTTTGCATCGTTTGCAGGGCACGTCGTTTTGCAGGGGTGCAGCGTAGGCGCACGCGAGGGCCGATCATCGCCGCTTGCAGCTATATTTCATCTAGATTTTTGCTGTCATTGTAGAACCGGGGTCATACTGACTGTATAGAAGTGGACTGCAGGATTGTGATGCTACCCATACCGTTTGACTCCAGCCAAGTGAAGCTAATCAAGGCTAGGGGCTTGGCAACCAGGCTTGATAGCTGTCAATCAAACCTGTTGCTAATGCTAGCTAGCTGGAATAAAGGTGCCTCATTGTCTGAGGACCCCCATAGTTAGACTGTTGTCTGTTATTAATGTTCTTTTCTAAAGCTATGCTGCTACTTGACTAATATTTTACTGACATGATAATACCTGAGGTCTACATTTGACAGAAGCTTTATGTTGACCATACTAAATATCAAAATGTACAAATAGTATGTAGTTTTTCTCTTTTTTGTGGTTTATTCCTTGAAAATACCACTTCAGTAATTTCTTGGCCCAGTTTGTTCGTGGTTCAGTTTGGCCATGGGCCAAATGTTGGGGTAAAATTCCAGGGCTTTTTTGGTCCCAGTCCGTCCCTGCCCGCCTCTGTTCACTGGAGCATTTTCCACATATGCACACAGTCTTGTGGCATGAGCTCTTATCCAATCAGGTTTAGTCATATTTTATTACCATATAGGAGAGAATAATATTTCATCTTCTGTTTTCTTCCTATTAGGTGAAAGTGGTTTTGTCGAAGACACGGGACATGTGCAGTGTGGCTTTCAAGACGGCGAAATCACAGAGGGTTACAGTGCAGGGGAAGTCTTCCAAGGTTTTGTCCTATACCATTGTGCCATTAAAAGCTGGAAAACTACCCATCGAGGTGTTGGCCTTCACTAAGAACATGCACAGCGATGCTATTAGGAAGACACTTAATGTTGTGGTAAGTTGTTTTTTTTCTCTAGAATGTGCCCATGAGTCAATTTTGACAAGAATTTTTTTAAATTTTGTTTTAGTCTAAGGGCCTCATTATCAAATGTTTACACCATAGAACTATAATAAAATCTGGAAGGAGAACCCAAGATGGTGTTGTATTGTTTTCAATGGCCTGAGTTAATTGGCACATGCGCCCAAAAATATTTTTCTCTTCCCCATTTATTTCCTCAGTACAGGCAGGCTCCTCCCACCCATGTGACGTCGGTAATGTGCACAGCGTGGAGCGTTTGGACCAATCAGAGGGAAGACAGAGTGGAGATAGCAAAGGCTCAGAGTGGGGCTAGGATAAGTCTTACAGAGCTAACTTTTAGGCACAGAGAATTTAAAAATGTTAAAAAGATTAAGATACAAAATCGATCTTTGTGAAAGTTGCGGATGCCCTGTCAGCCAAACACGGGCAGTTTGAATTCCCCAAAAAATTCATGGCGGTCTGTGGGAGAATTCTTTGTGGGCTCAAGCTCCCCGGAGCTGCAGTACCTGGAGTGGCCACTGGTCGGTCTTGAGCCGGAACAGAGAGGGAGTGTCTTATCCAGTTCTTAATATAGATCCATGCTCTGCTCATATGCTAAACAGCTAACCACAAGAAAAATGGAGCAAAACATGATGATATAATAACATGTTGATTTCACAGCAGGAGTAATAAAATATAAACTCTTTACCTGCGACACTTTGGCCTTGACTTCCACAAGTCACCGACTGAACCTGAGCGGTCCACGTCAGCAGCCTAATCAAACTCACACTACTGTCCCATGTCCTAAAGCCTGTCCCATGTCCTAAAGCCTGTCCCATGTCCTAAAGCCTGTCCCATGTCCTAAAGACTGTCCCATGTCCTAAAGACTGTCCCATGTCCTAAAGACTGTCCCATGTCCTAAAGCCTGTCCCATGTCCTAAAGACTGTCCCATGTCCTAAAGCCTGTCCCATGTCCTAAAGACTGTCCCATGTCCTAAAGCCTGTCCCATGTCCTAAAGACTGTCCCATGTCCTAAAGCCTGTCCCATGTCCTAAAGCCTGTCCCATGTCCTAAAGCCTGTCCCATGTCCTAAAGACTGTCCCATGTCCTAAAGACTGTCCCATGTCCTAAAGCCTGTCCCATGTCCTAAAGACTGTCCCATGTCCTAAAGACTGTCCCATGTCCTAAAGCCTGTCCCATGTCCTAAAGTCTGTCCCATGTCCTAAAGACTGTCCTATGTCCTAAAGCCTGTCCCATGTCCTAAAGACTGTCCCATGTCCTAAAGCCTGTCCCATGTCCTATAGACTGTCCTGTGTCCTAAAGGCTGTCCTATGTCCTAAAGACTGTCCCATGTCCTAAAGGCTGTCCTATGTCCTATAGACTGTCCTGTGTCCTAAAGTCTGTCCCATGTCCTAAAGGCTGTCCTATGTCCTAAAGGCTGTCCTATGTCCTATAGACTGTCCTATGTCCTAAAGGCTGTCCTATGTCCTAAAGACTGTCCTATGTCCTAAAGTCTGTCCCATGTCCTAAAGACTGTCCCATGTCCTAAAGCCTGTCCCATGTCCTAAAGACTGTCCCATGTCCTAAAGCCTGTCCCATGTCCTAAAGACTGTCCCATGTCCTAAAGCCTGTCCCATGTCCTAAAGCCTGTCCCATGTCCTAAAGCCTGTCCCATGTCCTAAAGACTGTCCCATGTCCTAAAGCCTGTCCCATGTCCTAAAGCCTGTCCCATGTCCTAAAGACTGTCCCATGTCCTAAAGCCTGTCCCATGTCCTAAAGACTGTCCCATGTCCTAAAGCCTGTCCCATGTCCTAAAGCCTGTCCCATGTCCTAAAGACTGTCCCATGTCCTAAAGCCTGTCCCATGTCCTAAAGACTGTCCCATGTCCTAAAGCCTGTCCCATGTCCTAAAGACTGTCCCATGTCCTAAAGCCTGTCCCATGTCCTAAAGCCTGTCCCATGTCCTAAAGACTGTCCCATGTCCTAAAGCCTGTCCCATGTCCTAAAGACTGTCCCATGTCCTAAAGCCTGTCCCATGTCCTAAAGCCTGTCCCATGTCCTAAAGACTGTCCCATGTCCTAAAGCCTGTCCCATGTCCTAAAGCCTGTCCCATGTCCTAAAGACTGTCCCATGTCCTAAAGCCTGTCCCATGTCCTAAAGCCTGTCCCATGTCCTAAAGCCTGTCCCATGTCCTAAAGACTGTCCCATGTCCTAAAGACTGTCCCATGTCCTAAAGCCTGTCCCATGTCCTAAAGACTGTCCCATGTCCTAAAGACTGTCCCATGTCCTAAAGCCTGTCCCATGTCCTAAAGACTGTCCCATGTCCTAAAGCCTGTCCCATGTCCTAAAGCCTGTCCCATGTCCTAAAGACTGTCCCATGTCCTAAAGCCTGTCCCATGTCCTAAAGCCTGTCCCATGTCCTAAAGCCTGTCCCATGTCCTAAAGACTGTCCCATGTCCTAAAGACTGTCCCATGTCCTAAAGCCTGTCCCATGTCCTAAAGACTGTCCCATGTCCTAAAGACTGTCCCATGTCCTAAAGCCTGTCCCATGTCCTAAAGCCTGTCCCATGTCCTAAAGCCTGTCCCATGTCCTAAAGCCTGTCCCATGTCCTAAAGCCTGTCCCATGTCCTATAGACTGTCCTGTGTCCTAAAGGCTGTCCTATGTCCTAAAGACTGTCCTATGTCCTAAAGGCTGTCCTATGTCCTATAGACTGTCCTGTGTCCTAAAGTCTGTCCCATGTCCTAAAGGCTGTCCTATGTCCTAAAGGCTGTCCTATGTCCTATAGACTGTCCTATGTCCTAAAGGCTGTCCTATGTCCTAAAGACTGTCCTATGTCCTAAAGTCTGTCCCATGTCCTAAAGTCTGTCCCATGTCCTAAAGTCTGTCCTATGTCCTAAAGACTGTCCTATGTCCTATAGACTGTCCTATGTCCTAAAGACTGTCCTATGTCCTATAGACTGTCCTATGTCCTAAAGTCTGTCCTATGTCCTAAAGACTGTCCTATGTCCTATAGACTGTCCTATGTCCTAAAGGCTGTCCTATGTCCTAAAGACTGTCCTATGTCCTATAGACTGTCCTATGTCCTAAAGACTGTCCTATGTCCTATAGACTGTCCTATGTCCTAAAGTCTGTCCTATGTCCTAAAGACTGTCCTATGTCCTAAAGTCTGTCCTATGTCCTAAAGACTGTCCTATGTCCTATAGACTGTCCTATGTCCTAAAGGCTGTCCTATGTCCTAAAGACTGTCCTATGTCCTATAGACTGTCCTATGTCCTAAAGACTGTCCTATGTCCTATAGACTGTCCTATGTCCTAAAGGCTGTCCTATGTCCTAAAGCCTGTCCCATGTCCTAAAGACTGTCCCATGTCCTAAAGTCTGTCCCATGTCCTAAAGTCTGTCCCATGTCCTAAAGTCTGTCCTATGTCCTAAAGACTGTCCTATGTCCTATAGACTGTCCTATGTCCTAAAGGCTGTCCTATGTCCTAAAGACTGTCCTATGTCCTAAAGACTGTCCCATGTCCTAAAGTCTGTCCCATGTCCTAAAGTCTGTCCTATGTCCTAAAGACTGTCCTATGTCCTATAGACTGTCCTATGTCCTAAAGGCTGTCCTATGTCCTAAAGACTGTCCTATGTCCTATAGACTGTCCTGTGTCCTAAAGGCTGTCCTATGTCCTAAAGACTGTCCTATGTCCTATAGACTGTCCTATGTCCAAAAGGCTGTCCCATGTCCTAAAGTCTGTCCCATGTCCTAAAGTCTGTCCCATGTCCTAAAGTCTGTCCCATGTCCTAAAGACTGTCCTATGTCCTATAGACTGTCCTATGTCCTAAAGGCTGTCCTATGTCCTTAACACTGTCCTATGTCCTAAAGACTGTCCCATGTCCTAAAGTCTGTCCTATGTCCTAAAGTCTGTCCCATGTCCTAAAGCCTGTCCCATGTCCTAAAGCCTGTCCCATGTCCTAAAGTCTGTCCCATGTCCTAAAGTCTGTCCCATGTCCTAAAGTCTGTCCCATGTCCTAAAGACTGTCCTATGTCCTAAAGTCTGTCCTATGTCCTAAAGACTGTCCTATGTCCTATAGACTGTCTTATGTCCTTAACACTGTCCTATGTCCTAAAGACTGTCCTATGTCCTTAACACTGTCCTATGTCCTAAAGACTGTCCTATGTCCTAAAGGCTGTCCCATGTCCTAAAGGCTGTCCTATGTCCTTAACACTGTCCTATGTCCTAAAGACTGTCCTATGTCCTATAGACTGTCCTATGTCCTATAGACTGTCTTATGTCCTTAACACTGTCCTATGTCCTAAAGACTGTCCTATGTCCTTAACACTGTCCTATGTCCTAAAGACTGTCCTATGTCCTAAAGGCTGTCCTATGTCCTTAACACTGTCCTATGTCCTAAAGACTGTCCTATGTCCTATAGACTGTCCTATGTCCTATAGACTGTCCTATGTCCTAAAGACTGTCCTATGTCCTTAACACTGTCCTATGTCCTAAAGACTGTCCTATGTCCTAAAGGCTGTCCTATGTCCTTAACACTGTCCTATGTCCTAAAGACTGTCCTATGTCCTATAGACTGTCCTATGTCCTATAGACTGTCTTATGTCCTTAACACTGTCCTATGTCCTAAAGACTGTCCTATGTCCTAAAGGCTGTCCTATGTCCTTAACACTGTCCTATGTCCTAAAGACTGTCCTATGTCCTAAAGGCTGTCCTATGTCCTTAACACTGTCCTATGTCCTAAAGACAGTCCTATGTCCTATAGACAGTCCTATGTCCTATAGACTGTCCTATGTCCTAAAGGCTGTCCTATGTCCTTAACACTGTCCTATGTCCTAAAGACTGTCCTATGTCCTAAAGGCTGTCCTATGTCCTATAGACTGTCCTATGTCCTATAGACTGTCTTATGTCCTTAACACTGTCCTATGTCCTAAAGACTGTCCTATGTCCTAAAGGCTGTCCTATGTCCTTAACACTGTCCTATGTCCTAAAGACTGTCCTATGTCCTATAGACTGTCCTATGTCCTATAGACTGTCTTATGTCCTTAACACTGTCCTATGTCCTAAAGACTGTCCTATGTCCTAAAGGCTGTCCTATGTCCTTAACACTGTCCTATGTCCTAAAGACTGTCCTATGTCCTAAAGGCTGTCCTATGTCCTTAACACTGTCCTATGTCCTTAACACTGTCCTATGTCCTAAAGACTGTCCTATGTCCTATAGACTGTCCTATGTCCTAAAGGCTGTCCTATGTCCTTAACACTGTCCTATGTCCTTAACACTGTCCTATGTCCTAAAGACTGTCCTATGTCCTATAGACTGTCCTATGTCCTATAGACTGTCTTATGTCCTTAACACTGTCCTATGTCCTATAGACTGTCTTATGTCCTTAACACTGTCCTATGTCCTAAAGCCTGTCCCATGTCCTAAAGACTGTCCTATGTCCTATAGACTGTCCTATGTCCTAAAGACTGTCCTATGTCCTATAGACTGTCCTGTGTCCTAAAGTCTGTCCTATGTCCTAAAGGCTGTCCTATGTCCTATAGACTGTCCTGTGTCCTAAAGTCTGTCCCATGTCCTAAAGGCTGTCCTATGTCCTAAAGACTGTCCTATGTCCTATAGACTGTCCTATGTCCTAAAGGCTGTCCTATGTCCTAAAGACTGTCCTATGTCCTATAGACTGTCCTGTGTCCTAAAGTCTGTCCCATGTCCTAAAGGCTGTCCTATGTCCTAAAGACTGTCCTATGTCCTATAGACTGTCCTATGTCCTAAAGGCTGTCCTATGTCCTAAAGACTGTCCTATGTCCTATAGACTGTCCTATGTCCTAAAGTCTGTCCCATGTCCTAAAGTCTGTCCCATGTCCTAAAGTCTGTCCTATGTCCTAAAGACTGTCCTATGTCCTATAGACTGTCCTATGTCCTAAAGGCTGTCCTATGTCCTAAAGACTGTCCTATGTCCTATAGACTGTCCTATGTCCTAAAGACTGTCCTATGTCCTATAGACTGTCCTATGTCCTAAAGGCTGTCCTATGTCCTAAAGCCTGTCCCATGTCCTAAAGACTGTCCTATGTCCTAAAGGCTGTCCCATGTCCTAAAGACTGTCCCATGTCCTAAAGTCTGTCCCATGTCCTAAAGTCTGTCCCATGTCCTAAAGTCTGTCCTATGTCCTAAAGACTGTCCTATGTCCTATAGACTGTCCTATGTCCTAAAGGCTGTCCTATGTCCTAAAGACTGTCCTATGTCCTAAAGACTATCCCATGTCCTAAAGTCTGTCCCATATCCTAAAGTCTGTCCCATGTCCTAAAGTCTGTCCTATGTCCTAAAGACTGTCCTATGTCCTATAGACTGTCCTATGTCCTAAAGGCTGTCCTATGTCCTAAAGACTGTCCTATGTCCTAAAGGCTGTCCCATGTCCTAAAGTCTGTCCCATATCCTAAAGTCTGTCCCATGTCCTAAAGTCTGTCCTATGTCCTAAAGACTGTCCTATGTCCTATAGACTGTCCTATGTCCTAAAGGCTGTCCTATGTCCTAAAGACTGTCCTATGTCCTATAGACTGTCCTGTGTCCTAAAGGCTGTCCTATGTCCTAAAGACTGTCCTATGTCCTATAGACTGTCCTATGTCCAAAAGGCTGTCCCATGTCCTAAAGTCTGTCCTATGTCCTATAGCCTGTCCCATGTCCTAAAGGCTGTCCTATGTCCTTAACACTGTCCTATGTCCTAAAGACTGTCCCATGTCCTAAAGTCTGTCCCATGTCCTAAAGTCTGTCCTATGTCCTAAAGGCTGTCCTATGTCCTATAGACTGTCCTGTGTCCTAAAGTCTGTCCCATGTCCTAAAGGCTGTCCTATGTCCTAAAGACTGTCCTATGTCCTATAGACTGTCCTATGTCCTAAAGGCTGTCCTATGTCCTAAAGACTGTCCTATGTCCTATAGACTGTCCTGTGTCCTAAAGTCTGTCCCATGTCCTAAAGGCTGTCCTATGTCCTAAAGACTGTCCTATGTCCTATAGACTGTCCTATGTCCTAAAGGCTGTCCTATGTCCTAAAGACTGTCCTATGTCCTATAGACTGTCCTATGTCCTAAAGTCTGTCCCATGTCCTAAAGTCTGTCCCATGTCCTAAAGTCTGTCCTATGTCCTAAAGACTGTCCTATGTCCTATAGACTGTCCTATGTCCTAAAGGCTGTCCTATGTCCTAAAGACTGTCCTATGTCCTATAGACTGTCCTATGTCCTAAAGACTGTCCTATGTCCTATAGACTGTCCTATGTCCTAAAGGCTGTCCTATGTCCTAAAGCCTGTCCCATGTCCTAAAGACTGTCCTATGTCCTAAAGGCTGTCCCATGTCCTAAAGACTGTCCCATGTCCTAAAGTCTGTCCCATGTCCTAAAGTCTGTCCCATGTCCTAAAGTCTGTCCTATGTCCTAAAGACTGTCCTATGTCCTTAACACTGTCCGATGTCCTAAAGACTGTCCTATGTCCTAAAGGCTGTCCCATGTCCTTAACACTGTCCTATGTCCCAAAGACAGTCCTATGTCCTTAACACTGTCCTATGTCCTAAAGACTGTCCTATGTCCTAAAGGCTGTCCTATGTCCTTAACACTGTCCTATGTCCTTAACACTGTCCTATGTCCTAAAGACTGTCCTATGTCCTATAGACTGTCCTATGTCCTATAGACTGTCTTATGTCCTTAACACTGTCCTATGTCCTATAGACTGTCTTATGTCCTTAACACTGTCCTATGTCCTAAAGCCTGTCCCATGTCCTAAAGACTGTCCTATGTCCTATAGACTGTCCTATGTCCTAAAGACTGTCCTATGTCCTATAGACTGTCCTGTGTCCTAAAGTCTGTCCTATGTCCTAAAGGCTGTCCTATGTCCTATAGACTGTCCTGTGTCCTAAAGTCTGTCCCATGTCCTAAAGGCTGTCCTATGTCCTAAAGACTGTCCTATGTCCTATAGACTGTCCTATGTCCTAAAGGCTGTCCTATGTCCTAAAGACTGTCCTATGTCCTATAGACTGTCCTGTGTCCTAAAGTCTGTCCCATGTCCTAAAGGCTGTCCTATGTCCTAAAGACTGTCCTATGTCCTATAGACTGTCCTATGTCCTAAAGGCTGTCCTATGTCCTAAAGACTGTCCTATGTCCTATAGACTGTCCTATGTCCTAAAGTCTGTCCCATGTCCTAAAGTCTGTCCCATGTCCTAAAGTCTGTCCTATGTCCTAAAGACTGTCCTATGTCCTATAGACTGTCCTATGTCCTAAAGGCTGTCCTATGTCCTAAAGACTGTCCTATGTCCTATAGACTGTCCTATGTCCTAAAGACTGTCCTATGTCCTATAGACTGTCCTATGTCCTAAAGGCTGTCCTATGTCCTAAAGCCTGTCCCATGTCCTAAAGACTGTCCTATGTCCTAAAGGCTGTCCCATGTCCTAAAGACTGTCCCATGTCCTAAAGTCTGTCCCATGTCCTAAAGTCTGTCCCATGTCCTAAAGTCTGTCCTATGTCCTAAAGACTGTCCTATGTCCTATAGACTGTCCTATGTCCTAAAGGCTGTCCTATGTCCTAAAGACTGTCCTATGTCCTAAAGACTATCCCATGTCCTAAAGTCTGTCCCATATCCTAAAGTCTGTCCCATGTCCTAAAGTCTGTCCTATGTCCTAAAGACTGTCCTATGTCCTATAGACTGTCCTATGTCCTAAAGGCTGTCCTATGTCCTAAAGACTGTCCTATGTCCTAAAGGCTGTCCCATGTCCTAAAGTCTGTCCCATATCCTAAAGTCTGTCCCATGTCCTAAAGTCTGTCCTATGTCCTAAAGACTGTCCTATGTCCTATAGACTGTCCTATGTCCTAAAGGCTGTCCTATGTCCTAAAGACTGTCCTATGTCCTATAGACTGTCCTGTGTCCTAAAGGCTGTCCTATGTCCTAAAGACTGTCCTATGTCCTATAGACTGTCCTATGTCCAAAAGGCTGTCCCATGTCCTAAAGTCTGTCCTATGTCCTATAGCCTGTCCCATGTCCTAAAGGCTGTCCTATGTCCTTAACACTGTCCTATGTCCTAAAGACTGTCCCATGTCCTAAAGTCTGTCCCATGTCCTAAAGTCTGTCCTATGTCCTAAAGGCTGTCCTATGTCCTATAGACTGTCCTGTGTCCTAAAGTCTGTCCCATGTCCTAAAGGCTGTCCTATGTCCTAAAGACTGTCCTATGTCCTATAGACTGTCCTATGTCCTAAAGGCTGTCCTATGTCCTAAAGACTGTCCTATGTCCTATAGACTGTCCTGTGTCCTAAAGTCTGTCCCATGTCCTAAAGGCTGTCCTATGTCCTAAAGACTGTCCTATGTCCTATAGACTGTCCTATGTCCTAAAGGCTGTCCTATGTCCTAAAGACTGTCCTATGTCCTATAGACTGTCCTATGTCCTAAAGTCTGTCCCATGTCCTAAAGTCTGTCCCATGTCCTAAAGTCTGTCCTATGTCCTAAAGACTGTCCTATGTCCTATAGACTGTCCTATGTCCTAAAGGCTGTCCTATGTCCTAAAGACTGTCCTATGTCCTATAGACTGTCCTATGTCCTAAAGACTGTCCTATGTCCTATAGACTGTCCTATGTCCTAAAGGCTGTCCTATGTCCTAAAGCCTGTCCTATGTCCTAAAGACTGTCCTATGTCCTAAAGTCTGTCCCATGTCCTAAAGACTGTCCCATGTCCTAAAGTCTGTCCCATGTCCTAAAGTCTGTCCCATGTCCTAAAGTCTGTCCTATGTCCTAAAGACTGTCCTATGTCCTATAGACTGTCCTATGTCCTAAAGGCTGTCCTATGTCCTAAAGACTGTCCTATGTCCTAAAGACTGTCCCATGTCCTAAAGTCTGTCCCATATCCTAAAGTCTGTCCCATGTCCTAAAGTCTGTCCTATGTCCTAAAGACTGTCCTATGTCCTATAGACTGTCCTATGTCCTAAAGGCTGTCCTATGTCCTAAAGACTGTCCTATGTCCTATAGACTGTCCTGTGTCCTAAAGGCTGTCCTATGTCCTAAAGACTGTCCTGTGTCCTAAAGGCTGTCCTATGTCCTAAAGACTGTCCTATGTCCTATAGACTGTCCTATGTCCAAAAGGCTGTCCCATGTCCTAAAGGCTGTCCTATGTCCTTAACACTGTCCTATGTCCTAAAGACTGTCCCATGTCCTAAAGTCTGTCCCATGTCCTAAAGCCTGTCCCATGTCCTAAAGTCTGTCCCATGTCCTAAAGTCTGTCCCATGTCCTAAAGTCTGTCCCATGTCCTAAAGTCTGTCCCATGTCCTAAAGACTGTCCTATGTCCTTAAGTCTGTCCCATGTCCTAAAGTCTGTCCCATGTCCTAAAGTCTGTCCCATGTCCTAAAGTCTGTCCCATGTCCTAAAGTCTGTCCCATGTCCTAAAGTCTGTCCCATGTCCTGTGTGCTAAAGTGGAGTCCAGTCACCTCATACAGGGATCCTGGATGAACCCAGTTGTGCATTAGCATGAGAGCCGTGCAGAGACAGTGATTATTACATTCTCTGATTTCAAAAGTGAAAAGCAGAACGTTGGTTAACCTCCTTTTAAAGTTTTCACGGGTCCTCATCAGACACTCCACGGTCCAAACGAGAATGTTCGGAGGTCGGGAAACCGTCAATTTGCAACCAAACTTCAACAATTCAAGAGCACACAGGAATAGATGCACTCGCTGAATACTCTCATCAGTACTCTCATACAGATCAGTTTTGCAGGAGAAACAGTATGTGCTGAACACGGCCACAAACTGCACAAGCTATTCCTCAGTTTATACTCACAGTTTAGCCTCTGGAATGATAACTGAGGCCCTTAGTGGATAGTATGAAAACTGGGCATTCTTTTGTTTTTTGACCTGATCAGATGGAGGGAGTGCAGACGGTTGAAAGCAAGATCATCCCCTTGGAGCCTGCTGCACATAACGGTAAACCAACTTTCAGTGTGGAACTTTTACAAAAATAGACTAAACTGAAACCATTTTTTGCGTTATTTTGTTTTTGTTTTTCATTTGGTTGTGTTAATTGCAAAAAACATGTGTCCTTACTCTGAGCGGGCTTGATATCCACAAACCTTACTCTTGTTTCGGAAGGTTTCCTCTTGGTTTCCATGAAAATTATGGCATAGAAATATCAGAAATCTCTATTGAGAATGTTCCAAAGTATAGTTTTAAATTTCTGTTTCCATGTCAGTGACTTGCCAGGTGCCACCTTCAGAAAGGTAGGCCTAATAATATAGAACCTTTAAGTAATGTTTTGACCGTCATCTCCTGTTTTTTATCTACAGGCAAACAAATTGTGCGAACGATTAAACCTGACCTGACAGGAGTGGTGGTGCCCAACTCTGAGCTAGACACAAAGATCAGGTTGACAGGTAAATAAGAACACATGTTTAAACCAGAAATATCCCTAAAATCACATGCCAACAAAAACGTAGCATGTGTTCTGTTTTAGGAAACATATTGGCCGAAAGCATTGAGAATGCCATCCACGATGACCCACTAGCACGGTTAATCCGAATGCCTGGAGGCTGTGTGGAGCAGAACCTGGCAGCCGTCACTTTTCCAGTGATTGCCTCACTGTATCTGGACCAGACTGATGGCTGGGAAACAGTAAACGTTCAGCTCAAGAATGATGCTAACCAATTCATAAAAAGAGGTGTGGACCTTCTAAATGGCATGTAGGCCAAGATGCAGTCTTTTTTAGCTACTTTCAAACACCTGCCTTTCTAGTTTCTACAACTATCATCAGAATTTCGTAAAGACAAGTTAATCACTGAGCCCATACAAACACAGGAAAGTAAAACTGCACTTACAGTTAAAAAATGCATTTTGAAAGTATTAATCTTATTACTGATTATTTATTAAAATGACACATTTTCAATAAACATAAGACCTGCAGTCCTGGCCTTGTGTCATCAGACTGTGTCAGCGCAGTTTGGGAAGAGGAACAACTCTCAGGACAAAAGACTCCTCTTTTTTTATTTGGGATATTTTTATGGGAGTGAAAATCAGAACAACATACATCCTTCCTCTGAGCTTTCATCTGCATAAAAATGACTCTTACCTGAATGTGAATGTTCTGATGGTTAAAATGTCTATTTCCATGGAGCATGCAGGTGATGTGCCGTCTCTGGAAAGTTGCAAGGTGGTGCACGCAACTTTCTCCTGTTCTTTGATATGTAAAGTTAATTTGAGAGATTCTTTTAAGCCAATGTAATATTTTAACATTTACTCTTTCAGGAATATCCAATCAGTTGAATTTCAAACGGAGTGATGGATCTTACCCCGCCTACAACAAGCACGGCCCGAGCACATGGTATGGGCCAGACTGACACATTTAATCAGTTAATGAAATATGTCTATGTTTTCTTAGTAGAAACTCACTGTATATATGGACATAGCTAAAATGCTAACCACTATATTAAAAATAGGAAGTGTTGATGGACACTCTTCGACCCTGGCTCCAATTGATTTTACATTAAAAAATGTCACTCCTCCCTCTGTAACTGCTTCCGTGAGCCTTGTCATTTTGGTCTTAAAATGTTACTGTTAACCGGCTTACATGATCCTGATGTTTTTATTTGACTATTTTTTTCTTTTAATAAATTTCTATCCCTAAAATGGAGCTCTGAACGCTATGGGTGACGTCACACTCACTCAGTTCACTTCTTTATACAGTCTATGCCCAGGACTTGTTCATTTGAGCATTATTGGCTGTTTAAACCTTTGGCAGAGCTTTAAGCACTTTTCAGCATACGTAATTAACATTATATTTTGCAAGATGAATTTTAGGCTGTTTTTTATTTTGTAATCTTTCGGATGGACACCGGCAGCTGATATGATATATGTAGAGGTACTTCCAGTTCTATTAGCTAGGAATCATAATGTTAACAGAGGGCGCACTAGTCTAAATTACACAAGTTATGAATAGACTAATAATAATAATAATAATAATAGATAACAAGACCTTAATTTTGTTAAAAGGGTTAAACCAGTAAGAATGGATCATTCAGCTTTGATATATTTAGTAAAACAGACTTCACTCTGTTCTTTCTGAATCCAGGGTCACAGCGTATGTGCTGAAGATCTTTACTATGGTCTACAACTTGTTCGACCACAGACGTCAACATCCGGAGTTTCACACGGATGAAATCTGCCATCCTCTGAAATATATTCTGAGTCATGCACAGTCCAAAGATGGGAGTTTCTCTGAGACTAATCCTGTAAGCAACCAGTATATGACGGTAAGTGGACACCTGCCGATAACCTGAAACAGACATCTTCAAAACACAGAAAATAAACACGTAGGGAACACAGTTAGAGAATCTCTTCATTAGCAGTTTTTCAAATGGCAGCAGTCACGGGGTGAAAAAGTGCATTTGCCATCAAAATAATATCAGACATCTGCGTGTGTGTGTGACCAACTTCTTAACTATGTTTCCAGGGTGGTCTACGAGGCTCTGATACAGAAGCAACATTGACTGCATTTGTCTCAATTGCACTGGCTGAAGTTAAAGAATCAAAAATTGACTGTGGAATAAATATACAGGTAACTGAATCAATTTAAAGACGGGGTATTATGCACATTTTCTTTCTACCATGTTACTATGCTATAATGCTCCTTCATCAGAAACACACCTGAAGGATGCATTCATGTTTGAGTAATTTATCAATCTCTCCTGGGCCCTATTCAAACACTGCTTACATGTAGCTGTAAGATTCTGTCCAATTCTCAGCTGTACGTCACCGCTCCCACACAACAATTCTCCATAAATATACAAAAGCAGGAGACACAACTTTACACTGCAACTTGACAAGTTTCATTAGGAGAAGCTGGTTGTGTCCTGATAGTGCTCTGAAGGTGTAATTTAGTGCAGGGAGCAAAAGCAAAAAGCAAAAGTGAAACTTCTAAAACATGTGCATATGTTGTTTTTGGCATTTTCAAAACAATAAAATAAAACCTGGTGATCTGAATATGGTAGCAGTTAAATGGACAGTTGTGAATTTTGGACATATGGCCTAATTCCTAGTGAGCCAGAGTGTTGGAGACGTGTGGACGTGTACAGTCCTTGTATTTGCAGAGGTGCTGGTGCTAGGCTAGTGCATGTCAATGGCCATAGTCGTCCTGCCACTAAAAACAGTCTGACCCACTCCACAGTGCACCCGAAGCAAATAATTAAAACTCCAGACAGAAAACCTTCAAACTGCAAGGTTGGTTTTTCTTTCAACACAGACATTCACGTGGACAGTCTGGAGTTATAATAGGTGGCCTCAGGTGCACTGTGGAGTGGGTCAGACTGTTTATAGTGGCAGACCAACGGACCATTGACATGCACTAGCCTAGCACCAGCAACCTCTCCAAATACAAGGACATTTAAAAAAATGTCTCCACATGTCTCCAACACTCTGGCTAACTAGGGAAGGAGGCCCTATGTTAAAAATTTCCAACTATCCCTTTAATACCCGATAGAAGTAAAATACCCCATCTTTAAATATGAAATATAAGTCAATGCTGTTTTTTTCAATACATTTTTACTGGTAACGATTGTACATTTTGCCATTTTACTTCCTTGCAGGCTGCTATAGACAAAGCAGTACCATACCTGAAACAGAAGCTTCTGAAGAGCCCTCCACCAAGACCATACACCACAGCCATTATTTCATATGCCCTGGCTTTGCTCACTAATAAAGGCTATGACCCAACCGGGAGTTTACTGCAAAGATCAACAGGTAACCAACAATAAACTATAAAAGGCAAACCATCTGGCCACAGTAATAGTTATTAAGCTATGTAGCAGTTGATAATCATGGGCAGTAATGTACTAATTTTTACGTAATAAAGCCAATAATGTAATAACTTGCCGGTAATGTAGGAAAATGTCTGAAAAAAAAACTGCTGCTAAGAAATCATGAATCTTAAAATGACCCTGATATATCACCAAACACTGAGGAATCATGATAAGTTCAAATACTTTTATCACTGACAACAGTAATCCAGCCTGAATATTCCTTTTCCCATATAAATTGCAACCCTCAACTTATGTTTTGTTGTCATTATGTGTATATTATGTGTTTTAGCTGATTGCGCCAGCCGGGTTTGCCAAAATCAGGCCAGCTAGGTTGCCTGATTTTGGCAAACCTGGCTGGCGACCTCTTGTCTGGAGGAGAGGATGCTATACTAGGGTCTGCAGTATTTCATATGTGATTGAAGTACCAGTTTTGGCCACAAACTTACATGCTTTAACCCTTTAAGATGTATTAATTGCATTTAAACTGTCACACTTTGAGATTTATTATTTTTTGTCTCTTTCAAAGAGCTGCTTAAACACCTGATCACTTACACAAAGGACCTACACTCTCTTTCAGGATCTTTCTATAGTTGGCCTGTGCCTCTTTACAGGGAACATTTATTATTATTAGAGGTTCAATATATATTTTCCTCCTTATATATCTTATTAGGGGTTTGATATATATCTTCCTCCTTAGAAATTAGGACTATTTGTTTATTTAACTTGATGGTTACAATTACTTCTATCAGCTCCAACCATTCAGGTGCAGATATACAGTCCCTGACAAAAGTCTTGTCTCTGATCCATTTTGTAGAAACAAAAGTTTATAACCTGACTTTAAATTAATCGATTGGTTTTAGAAATGTCTCATATTAAAGCTAAAACCCTCCCAAATTATGCTCAATATACTGAAATAAATTTGCTTCACTGAAGAAACATTGATCATTTAATGAACACACAAAGTTCAGATTTTGGCAAGACAAAAGTTTTGTCGCCTACAGAAAATTGAACAAATAATTTACTTCAAATACAAAAATCTGTTGCATAACATCAGTGAATTAAGTAGTGGTGCTGTGAGCTCCATATTTAATATCTCGTATGACTTCCATGAGCTGAAGGACTGAATCCATGTGGTTCAACAATGATTCATACAGTTTGTTGATGAAGTCATCAGGAACAGCAAAGAAAGCGTCTCACAGCCTCCAGAGTTCATCAGGTTCTTTGGTTGTTCCTTCCATGTTTCCTCTTTCATTCTACCCCAGACCTGCTCAGTGATGTTCATGTCTGGTGACTGGGCCAGTCCTGGAGCACCTTGATCTTCTTCTCCTTGAGGAACTTTGATGTAGAGATAGAAGTATGTGATGGAGCCCCATCCTGCTGCAAAATGTGACCCCTTTTATGGTTGGGAATGTAAGAGGTGCTAATACTTCTTGATATTTTAGGCTATTGATATTTCCTTCACCCTGCAAATGTCTCGCACACCCCCATACTGGATGGAACCCCAGACCAGGATTTTTCCGCCACCAAACTTAACTGCTTTCTGGGTGAATCTTGGATCCATGTGGGCTCCAGTAGGTCTCTTGTAATATTTGCGGCGGCTGTGATGTAATTCAACCGAGGATTCATCTGAGAAATCCACCTTCTGCCACTTTTCCAGTGTCCATCCTTTTAGCAGGCTGTGGGCCTTGGCAAATGCCACACGGTTTTTTAATTGCCTTTTGTTTAGTGCTGGTTTCTGTGCACTGATTCGACCATGGAGGCCATTTCGAGACAGAATTCTACAAACTGTTCTGGTTGACACAGGGACTTGAGGTGACCAGGCCTGGTGGAGCTCTGCTGCAGTGGAAAAGGGGCCTTGGATTTTCCAATCAACAAACGGTCCTCCTGAGCAGTTGTCTTGTGGGGTCTGCCGGACCTGCGCTTGTCAAAAACATCTCCAGTCTTTTCAGATCTTTTTCTTATTCTTTGTACTTGACGCTGAGACACATTGAAGGTGTCGGCCACCTCAGCAGTGGATCTGGTCTTCAGCCTCTTGATAATTAACGCTTTGGTCTCAGGGTGGATCTTAGGCAGGTTGTCAGAGGTCAAGTTGCAGTTGATGTGAGGGTCTGGTGTGCTGGGGTTCTTTTATACACACCCACTAAGTGACTGATCAGTAACTGATCACAGGTGAGGCTGGAATCTAGGACTGGGTGCATCATATGACAAGGAGACAAGACTTTTGTCCTGCCAAAATCTGACCTTTGTGTTCATTAAATGATCAATGTTTCTTCAGTGAAGCAAATTTATTTTAGTATATTGAGCAGAATTTGGGAGGTTTTAGCTTTTATATGAGACATTTCTAAAACCAATCGATTAATTTAAAGTCAGGTTATAAACTTTTGTTTCTACAAAATGGATCAGAGACAAGACTTTTGTCAGGGACTGTACAGGTGTATGTTTACATATTCAAAGTATTACCCACATATAAAGAGTACAATGAAATCTAAATGTGAGGATTCTCAAATAATGAACACAACTTTTCATTTTAATCCAACCTTTTAATTGAACCACACATGTTTTTCCAAAATGTTTTCTAATTCAAATTCAAACTATTCAAGTAACTGACAGGGTTACGACACTTGTCCACTTTTTAACATCTTTATACAAAACTATGACCCGTAAAACAGAAAATAATTCCAGTCGTCCCATTACTCGACTGTACAACCAAACTAAAGCAAAAGGCTCAATAAACTTCCATCTATTCACTGAAAAGCAGCCCTCATGACCACAGGTTTACTCATTTATATGAATTTGGGTAGAGGCTCATTTCGCCAGACTTATGTTTTCCATCAAATAAGTCTAAGAGAACTATATATAGTTCTATATATAAGAGAAAGAAACTACTGGAAACACTGAAACCTTTATATTAAATAGCGGTAAACAACATAATATTTAACGCTAATATCATAGGCTACAGTGTGAATTTCCTCTTATAATATAGTGATATTTTATTTATACAACACCTTTTTAAACAAAGTTACAAGGTTTTCTACACATGGAAACAAAATAATCAGTGGATTTTCAAACTTAGAACTTCTAACAAAAAATGTAGTAAATCCACATGGAACATTTGAACATTAAGTATTTTGTGTTCTGTCCGAATCAGCGTGAAAAACTAAAGGCCAAATTAAGGCCAATTTATGGTTCTGCGTCAAAACTGTGTCGACCGCTGCACCCATGGGTGTAAAATAAGATTTTATTACAGTTCTCTGCCTGCAATTTTCTAACTATGCGTCAAAACAACACAGACAATAAGGACTGTGACTGGTTTTAGACCTGGTTTAGACCTGGTTTAGTCCTGATTAAGACCAGGACTAAAACCAGGTCTAAACCAGGTCTAAAACTAAACCAGGACTAAAATCAGGACTCAAACCAGGTCTAAACCAGGTCTAAACCAGATCTAAACCAGGTCTATAACAGGACTAAAACCAGGACTAAACCAGGACTAAACCAGGTCTAAACCATGTCTAAAACTAAACCAGGACTAAACCAGGACTAAACCAGATGTAATGGACGCTCCACTCCGATCATTAGCCGTGGATGTCAGGGTGGAGGTGTGTGGATGTCAGGGTGGTGGTGTGTGGATGTCAGGGTGGTGGTGTGTGGATGTCAGGGTGGTGGTGTGTGGATGTCAGGGTGGTGGTGTGTGGATGTCAGGGTGGAGGTGTGTGGATGTCAGGGTGGAGGTGTGTGGATGTCAGGGTGGTGGTGTGTGGATGTCAGGGTGGTGGTGTGTGGATGTCAGGGTGGTGGTGTGTGGATGTCAGGGTGGTGGTGTGTGGATGTCAGGGTGGAGGTGTGTGGATGTCAGGGTGGTGGTGTGTGGATGTCAGGGTGGTGGTGTGTGGATGTCAGGGTGGTGGTGTGTGGATGTCAGGGTGGTGGTGTGTGGATGTCAGGGTGGTGGTGTGTGGATGTCAGGGTGGTGGTGTGTGGGAATAGCAGCTGTAATAGAGCTCCATCCCAACACAAAACAGTGCGGCGCGGGACACATTCTGAAAGCTCATTGCGTCCGTGGGCGGGAGCGCGACCGCACGATGCGGGAGCGCGACCGCACGATGCGGGAGCGCGACCGCACGATGCGGGAGCGCGACCGCACGATGCGGGAGCGCGACCGCACGATGCGGGAGCGCGACCGCACGATGCGGGAGCGCGACCGCACGATGCGGGAGCGCGACCGCACGATGCGGGAGCGGGCGGGACGATAAAAAACAGTCCCGCAAACTAAACAGTCAAATAAAAGTAAGACCAAAAGTAAGTAGGCCTATAGAAGTAAAATATACAGTCCACGTGCTGTGTGTTCAGGCTCCAGCTCCATCCGAGGGCGTTCAGCGTATGTGGTCACAGACTGGAGGAGAGACACTGAAGCCCTCAGTGAACAACGGAGACTCAAGCCTCAATAGGCTCATTTTAGGAATGTTCATGGCCCATTATAGACCTATGGAAATGTCACATGTCAGTTACTAAGGCTGAGCAATAAATGTTACCCAGTTACCACTTAAGGAATTATGTGCACGGTGTTTTTTTCTCCTGGCCAATGAAACAACCTTCCGTAAGCGTCTTGCGGGGTTTGCGGGTGGGAGCGGGACTGAAAATTCTGTCCCGCGCAGACCTCTAGCCTGTAACCGGTCAGGTGGCGCTGGAGAACACAGCTTCACAGCAAAGCACAGGCCAATGAAATACTGCGTGGATCCGGAACGCCATGGAAAAAAAGCTAGAGAGAGATTTTTGTGTCGGTCCGGATGTCATTGAGTTTGGGTCCGGACCGGAGTCAGCCAATTGAGTACAAACTATATGAACATTTTACATAATCTTCCATTAAATATAGAATTATTAGTTATTACATTATTGGGTGCTACAAGCCATAAGTAACATTATCAGGTAGATTAGCGTTACTCGCATTTTTACACTTCCATTGAAACCAAAAGCAAACAATGGAATCAGTAAAGGGGGTATTTTACTTTAGTTATTTTGCACATAATATTTAGATGTGTTACCTTATACTGTTTTGAAAATTCTATATTCATTGAAATCAGTGTATTAACATGTTTTATAAGTTTTATAAGAGTCTCTCCTTTTGCTCTCTGCGGTAAGTCACTCCCCCTTCAGAGCACTATCACAGCAATCTCAGTGTGCATCCCATCAAACTGCAGCACATCACGTCAGGTTTGTCAGGCTGCTGTGAACAGTTCTGGATCACGTTTTTGTATATTTGTGGAGAACTATCGTGTGGGAGTGTGGCTGATGTGGGCAGAGCTTTGCACAGAATCTACAGCTAAACATAAGGATGGTCTGAATAAGTTAAATTACTGAAACGTGGATGGCATCTAAAACCTCTTCAGGCAGGTTTTTGATGAGGGAACAACATTAAAACGTAATGGTAGAAAAAGAAAAGTTTGCATAACACCCCCTTTAAGTTTCAACACACAATTGAATCAATCTTTTGTTTAACTGACAACATAAATGATTGTTCTAATTCAGTTACAATGAACACAAGCAAATGCTGCATGTAACACATTCGATATCAAAGATAAATATATTTTGTTATTAAGTGAAAAGTTATTCAGAGACCTTCAACTAAAGATAAATGTGTGGGCCTTGAATCAGCTTTTAAAAGATGCATATCTGCAAATATTGGTTATCGCTAACAGCAGCAAGCCAAGTATTGAATATCGGTATTCAATTTATTTTGTAGCGCCCAAAATCGCAACAACAGTTTCCTCTAAGGCCGTTCCAAGATATGGATGAGCCAAACATACACAGAGACATATGAAAACAGGAAAAAACAACATTCATGTAAAGCAGCAAATGAAACATGGTCCAGTCATCCCCTGTCCTTAGACCCTCCTTCTCACATCAAAAAATCCAAATGGCCCATCACTACATCTTATTAAACACATAGATTTAAAAATGCTGTGTGGAGTTTTAGTTTACATCTTCTTTTTTGCAGATGGCACTTACTGGCACGATAGTGACTCCCTGTCCAAACTAGAGGCCACTGGCTATGCTCTTCTAACGCTGGTGAAGATGGGGCGACTGCCAGAAGCCAAGAAACCCTTTGATTTTCTGAGAGAGAACAGAAATATTGGAGGTGGTTCTGGAAACACTCAGGTAGCTTTTTTATATTGTACTGAATATTGATCAGTGCATTCCTCCTGCTAGTTTATGCTGTAAGGATTAAATAAGGTTCATGTGAGGGACGTTACCTGGAGAAATAAGAGGGTTAAAGCTGTATAACGCTTAATCAAATCAGACAGAAAACACATTACAGATGTGCAAACCCAAGGATCAGCAACTTCAAAAATGAAAAAAAATAAGTTATTTTATAAATTTGGACATTTTACATTGACGACTTCCACATTAGAAAACTGCGATGCCAAATGGGAACAGACGTCAGCGTGAACGTCATCACAACAAAGAGCCAGCACCTCCTATGGACAGAGCTGTACCAAAATGCCAAATCCTACATGTACCACCGATTAAGAAAATGTAACTGAAGAAGGAAGGAAGTATAGAGCAGTGGTTGTGTACTGATGGCGGTGAAAATGGGGCAAATGATTGGCAATATGGTGTTTTGAAAAGAAGTGATTTCTCAAGCACAAATGACTTGAAATACAATCTCGAGGGTAAGTGGTGAGGGGGAAAAACTGAGGCTGTGCCAAAAATCAAAACATCGAAAGATCAATAGATTGTGAGCTCTACTTTAATGGATGTTGATGATAATGCACGTGCAACAGCCAGTCATGTGACAGTAAGAGTGTGAAGCTGATGAGGATTTACACTCTCTTGTTTATGAAAAAGTCGCCTGAGCCACAGCGTGTCCCTTTGTCTCCTCACATGTTCACATGGTTTAACTTAAATCTTTAAAAACTGGACTAAAATTCCAGTCTTTCTAGTTAGTCCTGTGTGTCTGTGTGTGACACCCTGCTCTTTATCCCTGAAGTATGTCTGTCTGTGTTAATAAGAGGGAAGAAGATCGAATCAAAGTTCGATCAATAAAAAATCTTTTTTTTCACCATATCTCCCAGTCCTGGAAAAACTGTTACATGGCTAAAAGATCTGAAAAGTTCATTTTGCATAATACTGTAGGTCTGCTTTAATCTGACAACCAGTTCACTCTCTGTGAATGTCTGAGGCATTAGTCTGAGGCATTAGTCTGAGGCATTAGTCTGAGGCATTAGTCTGAGGCATTAGTCTGAGGCATTAGTCTGAGGCATTAGTCTGAGGCATTAGTCTGAGGCATTAGTCTGAGGCATTAGTCTGAGGCATTAGTCTGAGGCATTAGTCTGAGGCATTAGTCTGAGGCATTAGTCTGAGGCATTAGTCTGAGGCATTAGTCTGAGGCATTAGTCTGAGGCATTAGTCTGAGGCATTAGTCTGAGGCATTAGTCTGAGGCATTAGTCTGAGGCATTAGTCTGAGGCATTAGTCTGAGGCATTAGTCTGAGGCATTAGTCTGAGGCATTAGTCTGAGGCATTAGTCTGAGGCATTAGTCTGAGGCATTAGTCTGAGGCATTAGTCTGAGGCATTAGTCTGAGGCATTAGTCTGAGGCATTAGTCTGAGGCATTAGTTGTTGCAGCTTTACATCAATTAGTGTAATGCTGAAAGATTTGAACTCAAAACAAGTCAGGTGTAATACTAGACAGGAAACAGCTGACGTTAATGTAGTGAGCACAAGTGTGCAATCTCTTTTAAAATCTCACAAATATTACTTATTTCACTCTAAAATGAGTTTATCTTGAGGAAGGAGGAAATCTTGCACCTTGTTATTTTTCACTGTACATTTTCTTGCCTCTGTTGACATGTCCCAAATAGTTGCTGCCTGTAGTGTGAAAAGAAGTGCACTTAAGCAGATCTGACAAGTAAAAACATGCTTTGTTTTCATTTTTGTAGTCCACCATGGTGGTACTTCACGCTCTGTCCAACTACCTCATCGCTCAGCCTCCTGCAGCCACAGCCAATCTCACCGTCAGTTTCAAAATTGGCGCACGTTCGGATTCCCTGAGCTTCAGGCCTGCAATGAGCTTCCAGACACGGTCTTTCAATGTGAGTCCCATACGCTCGTCAACTGTGTTAACAAGTGCTAAGGAATAAACAAGCATTCCTCAGCAATGCTGTCAATCAAACCTGATCCTAATACTACCCAGGCACCCTCTGGAAAAGAATGGCACCTCATTAGGGACAGGACGAGACACAAGACGAGATATGAGACTGGGTCCACAAGAATGAGATAAGATGAGATTTAACATAATTCCCAATAGTTTCCAATTTTGGACTCACAAATTTTGATTTATTAAATTTCATATTATTCTAGCATTGCCTTTTGGAACTGTAAGAGATGTAACTTGCCAACACGTAACCCTTTTTTGTCCAATCCAAATGTAAACACTTGGAAAAAGGTTTTACAAGATTTTACAATTTTTCTCATGTGTGTAAGATCTTGTGCCACTTTTGTCTCACAATATCTTGTGGCATAAGATCTTGCACCATCCCTATCGGCTGTTAATGTTCATATCTTAATTTACTGATGAAATATCAGAGAAAGAGGTCACAATTTTTCCTCAGGCTTTCTGTGAAATGGCCCAATTGATCATGGGCATTGATTTTAACAGCAAAATTAAGTAATTCTACCACTATAACCTCAATAACATTAAATTAATGTTATAGGTCTTATTAAAGATGTGGCAGCTCTGTCAAAGCTCCATTATCCAGATGTCGACACTGACTATTACAGGATTATTCTTATAATAATACACACAGAATATTAAAAGCAAGATTTATACCGACTTCTCGTGGAGACTTTACAGTATACAAAAGACAAGTGCATAATGCAGTTTCTAGAAGTCGGGTTCACTGATATATTGTGTAACTGTTCGGCTGGAGGGTTCACCACCTGCTTGTATGGGGGATGGAGATATGTCATTGCTGTGCCTGCAGTGTTCCACTGTATAGCATTAAACTTGTATAATCTCCATGGAGATAAGATGATGCTACAAAGCCATATTACAAGTCAAGTGCAGTGGAGAGAGGACCCCACTCCACTCATTTTAGGTCTACATCTAATTGAAAAAATAAAAGACAGATACAGCACGTTTAATGTCATATTGTGAAACATTCCAGGCAAAGCAATTACATTTCCAGGAGAGCAAATGACGGACCCCTCAGTGTAAAAGTTGCATAGGTCACCTTTAACACTGAGCTGGTAGGCTGATCAGAACTGATCATTATCCAATCTGGGCAGGAAAGTCAAAGTGGCTGTTGTCAGCTGAAAGGATCATCAGAGGGGGTGTTACACTTCTAAGGGGTGTGAACATCTAACAAATCACATATTTAGATCACCTCTGAAAATGCTATATTCATGAAAACAACCTCGTAACATGTTTTATAAGTTTTGTTTTTGATTCTCTGAGTCTCCCCTTCCTTTGCTCTCTGCACTAAGTCACTCCCCCTTTAGAGCACTATGATACTACTGTACATTGCATCAGGTTTGTGAAGTTGTAGTGAATTGTTTTGTATCATGTTTTTATATATTTATAGAGAATTGTCATGTCGGAGCATGGGTGACGTAGGCTTGTGTGTAGCACAAGGCTACGCAAGGAGAGATTGAATAGGCCCCGGGAGAGTTTGAATAGGCTGCATGCATGGCTGACATATACAACCTCTTCAGGCAGGTTTTCGGTGACGAAACAATGTTACATGGTATAAACATCAAAAAAGTAATAACATCCTCTCTTTAAGTCCCAGGATTAATATATCAAATGTGTGACCCATAGACCATATATATCAATGGACTAAGCTAACCCATTAGCCGCCGCGTGCCAAACAGGAAGTGCTCCAGGAGGCTCTTCCGGCTCCATCTCTCCCTTTTTCCCATTGACTTACACTGGGTTCAGGTTGTCGCCCCTCTCTCTGTAAGTGCCGCTCTGCGTGATCCGGATCCTCCTGCGCATCTCAAGCCTCATTTGAGCGGCGCTGAACACTATGGGTGACGTCACACTTGCTAAGTCCACTTTTATATACGGTCTGTGGTGTGACCCCAATTCCTAATAGATAATTATAAGATGCAACATACAGTATGTGCATTTTACGTATGTGTTTTAGGTGCCGAAAGATACCAACTTTGTGGTGGAGGCTGAGGGAAACGGCATCGGAACACTAGAGGTGAAGTTTATGTCATTGAGTTTCAGTGTAAATTATTGAAATTGGAACCTGTTGTTTTGATGGTTTGCCTTAAAGTGCATTTGACAGATTCATATATTTTTCTATTTTTGACCTGCTAAATATTTGGTGGTAAATATTTATCATAGTTTTTTTTGTGTGTGTGTGGAAAAGTTGAAAAAAAAAAGTTGAAAAATAGCATTCCGTTACCTATGTCATCAACACGGAAAATTCCATCAAAAACACACAGTTTATGCACAATGAAGGCATTTTTTCCGACAGTTTAAACATTAATTTAACAAAATAAAGGTGTTGCCATTTATTTTTCTTTGTCAAATCTTAACTAGTAATTGAGTAAATTTGACTTTTTTGCCCCTATTCACTATTTAACAAGTGAAGTAACTACTTGCTTACTGAGCTTTAGTCTATATTACTCATGTCAGTACTGTTTTGTTCAAAGGTGGTGACATTTTACAACCAGCTTCCAAATCCTAAAAGCTGTGAAACGTTTGAAATGCAAGTCTCCATTCAGAAATCCCAAGGTACTGTCATTTTAAGTTGTTTTAAGTTTAAGTTTATTTTAAGTTTTAAGTTGTTGTACACATGTCATATGTTGTATTTTTTATGTACTTGCATCAGTGTTGGAAGGTAACAAAGTACAAAAGTAAAAGTGTAATTTTGAAGTAACTGTACTTTACTTAACTACGTTTTAAACTGTTTACTACTTTTACTTCATTACATTTGGGGGCATGTATCTGTACTTTCTACTCAACTACATTTTAGATCTGGACTGAAAAGTAAAAAGTACTTTTCTTAATGGTTTGAGACTTACCCGCCAAAAAAGCTTACCGTATTTTTCCGACATAAGGTGCGTCGGATTATAAGGCGCAGTATCAGTGAATGGGTCTATTTTCATACATAAGGCACATTGGATTATAAGGTGCATTAAGCGAGACTGAAACCTTAGCCCGGGCATCCACGATCCATTGGCAGATTATGGCGTAACTCGCCCGGCTTGTCGACCAATGCTCCTACACAGCTCGAAACTTAACTTCAACTGAACGACCTGTTGACACCGATATCTAGCGGCTGAAGTTCTTTGGTTACTCCACCTGGAATGATGGCAAGCACCAAATTTGGGCATGTAAGCCTGTCTCTTAACCGGGGCCATTTCGGCCCCTTATACACGCACCATAATATGATGTGGAAGCACAGTACATATCACTCCACAAGGCTCCTGACTGCGGGAACCGTAATGCTCCAACAGTCTGGAGCACGAAGGCTTTTGGAGGTGTTTGTGTGCATGGAGTCCTGATTCAGTCCGTTAACGCCGCGGTAATCGTAATTTTCATTTTGTGATTGTAATTCTCAATGTCGTAACTTTTCAGTTCATATTCTGATGGGTAAAATACACACAATACATTTTATGTACGACTGGACTCATTCAAGAGTTTGCAGATGTTTGTTTTGTGTTCAGCTGCAGCCAAATATGCACAGATTTCTGTCCTATGCACGATTGTCTCTGAGATCTTTTGTGCTTCAATTTTCAATTCAATTCAATTTATTTTTGTAGCGCCCAAAATCGCAACAACAGTTTCCTCTAAGGTCGTTCCAAGATATGGATGAGCCAAACATACACACAGACATATCAGAACAGGAATAAACAACATTCATGTAAAGCAGCAAATGAAACATGGTCCAGTCATCCCCTGTCCTTAGACCCTCCTTCTCAGCAAGGAAAAACTCCAAAAAACCCAGGGTCCTGGGAAAAAGAAGAAACCTCGGGGAGAACTCCATACAATGATCCATCCAGCGGTGCGGCTTCGTAGCTTACAAAATTACTAAAACATTTTGACAGATTTTTGAGCGCCGTGTACAATAGAAAATCAGTTTGAGCTTCGAGGTCAGTAAGCACAGCCAGAATGAATACATAAGGCATAAGTGTGTTTTATAACCCGAAAAATACAGTAGTCTTCTTTGTAGCAGATTTAATTTAACAGTTAACATCTCTGTGAGCAAACCAAATACACAAAAAAGCTAGAAAAAAAATAAAAAAAATACATTTGAGGCTTTAATTGTTCTAAACATCTTAAAATTGATTTTTAAGTACTAATTACTTTTTAAGTAAATAAGTTTTTTTATGTAGATTTTCATATACACTTTTACTTGAGTAATCATTTGCCCCTGTATCTGTACTTGTGCAAAGGAACAAAGTTGAATATTTCATCCACCACTGCTGAACATCATTATATGGCTAAGGCAGCCCTTCCATAGAGCTCACTGACGACCAAAGATATTTCATCTCATGTCTTCATAACAAAATCTGAGAGTTCTTTTACCTGTTGTTTCAGACCATGTGTTTCTCTGATTGGATAATCCACCTGTCCAAAAGTGTGTAGTCTTGGACAGGTAAAAGGGGGTCGAAAATTTGAAATGACGACTAAACTTAAAAGAACCATTGTAAGATTTTGATTTTAAATTCCTTAAACATTATAACTGTGTCCCCAAATAAGGGTCAAATATCGATTTTATTGATAACAACTGTAGTCCTCATTTATTCTTGATTACAGAAACACTGGACATGATGGGCAAGTTGTTTATGTTATCGTTTTTGTTCTGAAGACATTTATCCAATCAGAAAGCAGAATAAGCCTCACATGACTCTCTCATTTGAGTCGCCTGTTTCGATGCTGAAATCCAGTGGGTTTGAACCTAAAATGCCTCTCTCTGTTCTGAACGGTCACTCCCTAAACCCCAGCACCTGCACAATCCTGAATCAGTGCTAGTGCAGCCTTTGCAGCTCAGGGAGGGAATTCTGGAGGTTCTGAGCTTTCACATGAGGCCTGAACATAAACCGAGAATGAGGAAAACCTGTATGTGTCCTCGATCTGCAGGTTAGACACAGGCAGCCCAGGTTCAGCTGCAGCTTTTGAACACCATAAGAGTCCATGTTATATACAGTTCCCTTAAATAACATGTTTTTCACTGTTAAACAGAGAGTCCTGAATCTGAATCTACACCAGATATTATCAACGTCTTTGAACTCAGCATCTCCGTCAAGTAAGAGTCCTCATACAATAATTTAGCAATTTTGTGCTGTTTTTACAGTAATGTAAAGTTTATCTCTAGATTAAAGTGTGTCCTATAAAATAAATGAGGTTTCTTTTCCTTTAGGGCTCTTGGAGAAGTCCCTGCAGTTTCTGTGGTTTTGGACATAAGTCTCCCCACTGGCTTCACTGTTAAAACCACAGATTTGGACAATGTGAGACTTTTATGGGACATTATAATTATCACTTGAACAATTTGGGGAAACTTTAAATACAATTTCTCTGAAGCCTTGAATTTGGTATTAGATTTGTGACGTGTGGAAAAGCATTAAGACTAATACATTATTATTGTTATTGAATAAATACACGAGCCTGTACAAAAAGGACTAAAATACAAACTGACAAACTAATATAAGAATCACATTTCAGAGCTTGTTCATACAGATCTAAACTACAGGCTTAGCAGGATATTTTATTGTTTGTGGATTAAATTACTGTATAGTACTTAAAAAATAGAGCCTTTGTGACTTGCTAATGGCCATTATCATTTCTGATTTGACTGTTTAATTTTGCAGCCTTAACTTGTAGTTCTGATCAGTTTCCTGTTGTAAATAATGTGATATAAACCTTCTTTTCTCTCCTTCTTTGATTGGTGCAGCTCTTAAATACTGTGGAGAGATTCATTGACCACTTTTACTTTGATGATAAACTGAGTGACAGAAGCTCCCTGATCATCCACATGTACAAGGTGAGCAACAGCAAATACAGGAAATACCAAGAATGTTATAGCGCCCTCTAGAGGAATTGTACTATTACAAAGAAATCGTGACATATCGAAAAATATTGCTAGAGGCTAAATTAGGGTGACCAGATTTTCAAAATAAAAACTGCGGTGGTTGGTAATAATAAATTAGTGAAACAAGTGCAGAATTAAGGGGAATTGTTCTGCACTTGGCCCACTGATGACAACCATGTGAGTCAGTATAGTCACATTTTCTTTGTGGTTTGGTCATTTTGAAGCCGTTTTTCCATATTTCACCTAAACAAACTGTTGGCAGGGATCAGATTGATCCAAAATAGAGACACCTGGGACAAATCACTGGTTTTGGATAAATCTGCTGGGACAAGGGACACGGGACTCAAAAGGTGGACTGTCCCGGGTAAAGAGGGACGTCTGGTCACCTGAGGCTAAATGTTTAAATCCTCATTGTCAGTTCCTGATCTGGTCAGATTTCTGAAACTAAGCAGGGCTGGGCCTGGTTAAAACACTGGGAATAAGTGGAGTAATAGTGGCAAGTGGAAAATCATAGTTGTGTCCTTGGGCAAGACACTTCGCCCTGTTTGCTAACAATAACAGGTCAATATTCTAAACATGAATTTGTTTTTAATGTTTTGCCTGGTAAAATAAAGGTAAAAAAGAATGTGATTTAGTGGTGCTCCGAGGGGCAGATGAGGCAGATTGGCCTCTCCTCCATCAGTGTGTCCCAGGACAGCTGTGGCCACAGCAGAAGGTCTCTACCAGTGAGTATGGAGCGAATGAATGAAAAGCAAGAGGGAGAGAGAGAAGGAAAAAAACAAGTATTTCTTGCTACATTCTTGGAAGGGGATGTTGTCGATGATTTGCCTAGGGGCCCTTTTAGTATCAGTAAACAGTGGTGACGTAGGCACGGTTGCACACACATTTTGGCAACAGAAGTACGGCAGAACTCAGCAGTTTGTCGAGCTCTGCGAAAGGATCATCATCAAAAGATCACGAATACTTTTTCAACAAGCGACTTTGACAAACGTGTCCAACTGGCAGATCCTTGTGCCATGAGTGAGTAAAACTTTCAAACTTTAGTCCGATCTTTAGTAGAATATCGATTCTGACAACCACAGACATTTTGGTGCTGGGAATGTTTTTTATCTTCATCTTCTTCGTTCCATGTTCAGGCTGAATAAATTGGAATGAATGGGGAACAATGCCACTTCCATTGCCAAAATGCGTCCACAGCTATTCAAATTCCATTCAAATTGCATAAGTGAAATCTTAGTAGCTCTGTTTTGTTTTGCAGGTTTCAAACACATGGCCGCAGACTGTGACCTTCAGGCTTTTACAGCAGTTTAATGTGGGCCGCCTCCAGCCGTCATCAGTCACAGTCTACGAGTATTACAAAGAGAAAGGTGAGGATGCCAGACTCAAAAACGGATTCTTGTGAGTTTATAGCCATGTTACAATGCTGTTACCTCATCAAAAACATGAGTTGTGTTTTGCTTCATTCAGACACATTTGAGTAATTCTGGTTTATTAGTCTGTCTACATCTTCAGAGCTCAAAATGCTCTGTTCCACCCCGTGATGTCATGAAGCAGTAGTTTGAAGTGAACAGCTGCCTGACACCTTTAGCTCAGTAGAGACGGCCAATTCCAGAGCTGAAATCATCCACATGATTCTGGTGAAGGTGAAGTTTAAAAACACAGTAGAACACTTGATGTATTACCACTTGACAGCCTAAATATGTTTGTGTGTTAAACATGTGTGAATGAAACACAAATTCTGGTATGTTTTAATGAGGAAACTATATTATAACACAGATCAGAAAATAGTGCAATATGAGCCCTTAAAAGCAAAAGTGAAATTAAATGGTATTTGAATATAAAATGTTCTTAGTGCATTTTACAAGGAAATACAAGGAAATATAACATTTAAAGCTACCATCTGTAAATGTATATATATTTTTTTTTTATCAGTATGTAAAACCTGAATTCTCGGATGGAATTTGCTGGAAGTGCTGACGCCCCTAATGATCACAGCCTCCTGAAAATGTGCTGTTTGAATCTATTTTGTCTTTCTTCCAAAACCTAAAAACTTATCAGGCTGTGTTTGCAAATATGTGCATTGTGTCACCAATGGCTAAACATTCCACCATAGACATACATGGAGCACCCCCAGCGCTGTCACTGCAGAGTATCAATAGGCCACTTCTTATTCATATGATATCATTTTTTGTTTTGAAGGTGCACTGCACAGTATTTCTAGTGGGCAACATGTCTGCTTGTCTCCATGGAAATGTTGTTGCTTTGTTTAGAATGTTCCATAGTATAGATTAGATCACAAGATATTACAACACATTACAATTCAGATCTGTGGAGAGTTGTTTTTATTCTTAGTAGGAATTCATGTATTTTTGAGCAATAGAAACAACTGTAATGAATAAAGGCTACATGAACATGTTTAATGTCATACCATGGAACATTCCAGGCAAAGCAAGAACATCTCCATGAAGGAAAGCAGGGAGAGGACCCACCCCCAGAAAAGTTGCACAATGTTCATCTCTATGGCAACTGCCTTTTTACTTCTCTGTCTTTTTAAAGACAGTACAGCAAAGTGTATTTACCTTGTTGACGTGTTTGGTCGTATATCAGCTGTTGTTACTTCCTGTGGGCGCGGTCAGGTGTGTGGAAGCCATCGTGGTTAATGCTGACCGCACCTTGTTTCCTGAGTTCACTGTCCTTCCTGATCCAGCGTTTGAACTTGTTGTTTTCCGACCCAAAGACCTGGGCAGCAGCTGAAATATGTCAACAAGCTAAATACACTTCACTGTGGTGTCTTTAAAAAATAACCCAAGATGTATAACCCCAAAATGAAAATTTTTGGGCAACTGTCCTTATTTTCTCTTATTCTGAAACCCGTTTTCTGTTTGCTTGTTTTGTGTGGTCAGGTCAGCGCTGCACACGGCTCTACTCTCTTCCCCAGGACCAGATTGAACTCACCACCATCTGCGCCAAGGACAACATCTGTGTGTGCGCAGAAGGTCAGTCTCAGGCCATGAGCTATAATACTGAACGCCATGATGCCACTGACACATTAACCCTAAAGCAGAATTATCTATGCAAGAATGCTCAGAATGTACAATATGATGACACTGGAGCTGCAATTGGTGGGTTTCAGATGACATGGCAGCGATCTATAGGCCAATAATAATCAATACAGATGGGGAACAGCTGAAATTAATATTGTTAAAATGCAAAAACATTGTAACACAGTGAATTCTTAGCTTTAGTCAGTAACGGAAAATACCAGGATCAACATTTGTGCATTTACCTTTGGAATATTTCATTGTTTGGGTGTTTCCTACGACTTATACTCAGGTGCGACTTATATATAAAAGATGAGAGGGCGCTCTAGCCTTATGTGCCAGTATCTGCTATGCGTATCAGGCTATTCCTCCTGTACCACTGTTACTTCTCGCTCTACTGCATGTCTCCTGCAGAAGAGTCGCTGCATTGCTGCAAATAGTGAAATCTGCAGCTGGAAACGGTAATCGAGCAGCAGAAAGAAAGTTTGGAGTGAGCAAGAAAGTTGTGTTTGACTGGAGAAAAGCAGAGGAACTGAACTGCAATGAAGAAAACAAAAAAGCTAATGGCGGGCTAAAAACTGGATTTATCTATAGTCGGAGGAGTTGCTCAGAAATGACACAGAGGACGAGGAATTCAATGAATTTAGTGATTTGGAAAGAGATGGAGAGTTTGGTAAACTTGTTCTGTTCTGTTGTTTATGCGTCCAGCACGACTTATATATGGGTTTTTTTCTTCTTCATTGTGCATTTTTTGGCTGGTGTGATTTATATTCCGGAGCGACGTATAGTCCAGAAAATACGGTAATCAATAGTGAAATCTGGCTCTTGCCCCCCATTCTAGAATCTGAAAACCACCAATAAAAATAGCCAGAGGTGGGTAGAGTAGCCAGAAATGTAACTTCAAAATAATATTACTGAAGTAGATTTGATTGGTCTAGTGATACTCATAACTCCTCCCCTGTAGCCAGGTATTTTCAGCCAGTCTTAATCAGAGTAGTCCTGTGCGATGTCACGTAGTACTTGAAATACTGCAAATTTACCTAGTTTGCCTTAAAATGGGTATTTTGAACGATATACATTATATAGGCCCATTATATCACAATAAATATGATGTGTAGATCATTTATCTGTTTGCTTAATATTTTTTATCTTTATTATTGATAATACTGAACAGTGCAAGTCAGTTTACATAATTACATAATAACAGAAGAAAATCAAATGTTGAATGTGTCAGCAATTGCAATAATGTGAAATTACTCAAGTAATCCATTCATTTTGATAAATAAACACAGAGACACAACAATTAACAGAATCTAACACGTTTTAAACAAATAAAGGATAATAATAATAGACAAACGCATGATGAAACACATGACAATTTACGTGTTAAATTTGATTTAAACTATTGATTATTATGATTGTTGTGGCATTCTGCTCCTCTAGCTTAGCCAAATATTACTTTAAGTACTGTATATGGTAACTGTGTAGATTTATCGTCTGTAAATGCTTGTAACAGATAGAAACAGCACCTCTTTATTTTTGCTACAGTGCAAAGAGGTTCTGTGTGAAGAACTGTGCTCAAATATAATAGATATGTTGTGCATCAGTCCTTTTACTCAGGGGACATGTGTAAAGTAGAATTAGGAGGTTTCCCTCACTGATTGAAATGATGAAAACCTGACTGAGGCTGTGGCCATCTTCTGCAGGAGGGAGGCCCATCCCTGCAGGTGCAATATCCTCTCCTTGAAGTTGTGAAGCAGTGGCTTTAGAAAACCAAAAGCATTGCAACAACATAGGGCAGTATGTTACACCTGTGAAAAAATTCTAGAGAAGGTAATAATAATAATGCATCAGTTTTATATAGCACTTTTCTGGACACAAAGACCCTTTACAGAGCATTATTCATTCACTCCACACCCGGTGGTGGTGCTACTATTGTAGCCACAGCTGCCCTGGGGCAGACTGACAGAAGCGAGACTCCAATCTGCACCATCCAACCATCACCATCACTCATGCACACACCACTTACATACTAGAAGGTGTAATGTTGTCTGAAGGTTACTTAAGTTAGGGTCATTGGTCACCATCTTGTCGGGGTCCGCCATTGACTCCCAGTGAATTCCATTAATTTTAGCAGCTCTAAATATGGCCCATGCCTTTGCCATGGGGGCCTGGATACAGCTTGATGTCAAGAGTGTGTTTGGGGCACAGGAGCTTCACGCTACTTTTGTCAACATTGAGTCAATGGGCTTTGCGAAGCGCTCAACTTCGTAAGACAGTTGACAAAAAGCAAGAGGCCCTACGCCCTGTAGGGGCTCGGGCCTAATAATAAAAAATCTCAGGAACATAGGCTTATCTGTTACATAAAGGTGAGTTGTGCAGTTGTAGATAAATTGTTGTAGTTGCAGATGAATTAAAATCATAAGAATAAGAATGCAATAAGAATGAGAGACTGAACACCTCACTGAATTTTTTTAAAATATAGATTTACTTCTTTCTCAGTTTTAATTACATAGGGCAGACATCAAATATTTGATGCAAGATGTCTCCTGAAATGGTTTTCACTTAACAGCTGTGCTGTTTCAGCGTCAAGAAATGGCAGAAGTGCAAAGCACTTCAAGGGTGGCTATATAAAACAAGTTTTTGTTACGTTGATTTCTTTTGTGCTTTGCTTTTCTGGACTCAGATGTCTGTTGTCCTTCCTGGGATCTGCTGCAACCACTCATCCAGTTTGGGGGTCACGGCCCCGAGTGCTCCGATCACCACAGGCACCACCGATGCTTTCACCTTCCAGGCTCTCTCCAGCTCTTCCTTGAGCCCCTGGTATTTCTCTAGTTTCTCGTGTTCCTTTTTCCTGACATTACCATCGCTCGGTATTGCAATGTCACCACCACGGCTTTGTTCTCTCGCTTATCCAGAACCACGATGTCTGGTTGGTCCATCACCATTCTGTCAGTCTGTATCTGGAAGTCCCACAGGATCTTGGCTCATTCTCCACAACCTTTGGAGGTGTTTCCCACCTTGATCCTGGGGTTTCCAGCCCGTACTCTGCACAGATGTTTCTGTACACTATGCCCACTACTTGGTTATGTCGCTCCATGTCGCTTTCCCTGCAGCATCTTCCACCCTGCAGTTATGTGCTGGACTGTCTCAGGCACTTCTTTGCACTACACCTTGGGTCTTGTCTGGTGTGGTAGATCTGGGCCTCTATTGCTCGGGTGCTCAAGGCTCCTGTGCTCCAGGATGAGCCTCTGTGTGTCCTTCAGACCAGCCCTCTCCAGCCATTGGGAGGATTTCTTGATATCAGCCACTTCAATTATGTTCCGGTGGTTCGCCCCATGTAGGGGTTTGTCCTGCAATGATGGTTTGCCTGTGCAATACTGGGACCCTGTGCAATAATGTAAGATAGTAATTTATTGTATATATAGTTTTTAGATTGCAATTTATTGTATATATTGTGTATATATTGTCTTAAGATAGCAATTTATACGATACATAGTTTTATAATCCTTATCTTTATAGATCCTTATAGTGTTTGTCTATTTTTAACTTAACTGTACTTCTGTTGCTGCTACTGTTTCTTGCTGTTCTCTTTACTGTGCGTTGAAACACTGAAATTTCCCCATTGTGGAACAAATAAAGGATATCTTATCTTATCTTATCCTCCAGCACCTCTTCCTCTGCCCCACTGTCTGAGACATTGAGAGAGATAAAAAAGTGTAATAAAACATTTTGGTTTCTGTTTCAGATGATTGTTGTCGACTTAAGGAGGGTACAATAGGGGACAACGAACGAGAGACTTTGGCCTGCAACACACTACACCACGGTGGGTCCACCTACAACATAAAAATACTGAAATATTTTGAAACATTCTCTGGATAATTTGTGCTTCAGTTTTTAAGGTGAAGGTGCTCAACATCTCCAGAGATTACCACAACATATATGAAATGGAGATTACCAAAGTCATCAAGATGGGTGAGTGCAAACACGTGATGGGTGATCCCTGTCATTTTAGTTTTGACCAAAAACAAGTAGTACTATAGAAAGTAGAGCAATTTTGATCCAAAACACTAATGTGCTCTGTTTAAAATACATTGAAAATGAAATTTCAACATATGAAATGAATTAAAAGATTTTTAAAAAGTTAAAACCAAATAAAATTGAGTAGTCAATTAATACAAAATTACTGTATTTTCTGGACTATAAGCCGCTACTTTTTTCCCCAGGCTTTGAACCATGCGGCTTTTACAAAGGTGCGGCTAACATAGATATCAGCGGCTTATAGGCCGGTTGTATATCTTTTTTTTTTAATAGAGTGCGGCTTATATACAGGTGCGCTCTATAGTCCAGAAAATACTGTAGAACGACTAGGCCAACTAAAGGTCACACAGAATTGACTCTTATGTGCTTTAAGCCATGTTAGAATGTTGTCACCTCATCAAAAACAGACCTGGAGTTCTGTTTTGTAGCATTCACACATTTTAGTAACCCTGCATTATAGTCTGTATAGATCTCCAAACCTCAAAATGCTCTGCTCCACCTTGTGATGTCATGAAACGGTATATATAGTTTTGCCGAAGGCATGGGCCATATTTATAGCTGCTAAAATGAATGGAAATCGTTGGGAGTCAATGGCCGACCCCGACGAGATGGTGAATGACGGGCGCTTGACCAATGACCCCGCGGTGATGTGGGGAAGCTCGAAAGCTTTCAAAAAATGTATAATATGCGTTTATGTTAAAGGATATATTGTTTTTGCTAAAAAAAAAAGTTTTTCTTTTTTTGGGTTGTTAGGATACTGCTGTTCGCAGGGTGCGATCGAGGAGCGAAGTTGACAACAATGCTTACTTTTGCAATTCATCAGGCCTAAATATCCACATGTTCCAAATCCGTCTGACGTCTCTGAGCAGTGAAGCGACAAAAAATGAAGACAATTTTTGGAAATTTACAAATTGCTCCTATTTGCTCAAACAAACTCTGATTTCAATAAAATTTGACACAGTTCTTAAACTCTCTGCCCTAAAGCTATTGAATGTGAAAACATTTAATTTGGTGTATTAGCGCCCCCTACAGATTGAAATAAAATGTGACCCCGCAAACACGTTCAAAAACTCACCAACTTTGCCAAAAGTTCAGAAATGATGAGACATTTGAGAAAATATAGGTTTTATGCACAGGGATCAAAAAATGGAGATAATACAGCACCTCGAATATTAGGCTCCGCCCACTCCTATGAGAGCCGTCCCAGCTCAACTTTGTCGTAGAGCCACGAAATTCAGTACACAGATTTATCACGTGAAGACAAACAAAAAATATTATTATGGCCACGCCCCCTGACAAAGCAGAAGGCGGCCATCTTGGATTGAAATCTTCAAACTGCAGAGTTTGCATTTTGGCTCATGTTGCGTTTGAATGAACTCCTCTGAAGGTGCTTCACCCACAGGGCTGAAAATCACCGTACATCATCTAGAGAAGTGCAGCTTCAAATGTTTCCTCCATTTTTTTGAAAACTGTCACAGTTTATGTGCAGCGAAACCACAAAGTTCAATCAAAATTTAGACAATATTCAATGTGAAGATTTGCTCCCGTTGGTACAGACTTAGTCCGATCGAGCTGAAATTTGAGTCACTGATGCTGATCTCGGCCTGAATATAAAACACTATAAAGCATATGGAAAATTACACTATAGCGCCCCCTAGACATGAAACATCAACATTGTCGGATTTGTACCAAATTTGGGAATTCAATTCTGTGTTGGACTGCAAGCAAAAAAAAATATTACGGACATGGGGAATTTTTCACTGTTGCCCACCAGGGGCGCAAAGACTCCTCAAAAATCATTTTAAGGTGTACTATGTAATTTTTTTGATGAAGCATGTGTGGGCCTGGGAAATTTGAATTACAAATGCATAATCTCGGCGCTGCATTTGCACGGAGTGATGTGCAGGGCACGTCATTTGCAGGGCACGGTGTTTTCGTGGTGCAAACACACGCACGGGCCCATCATCACTGCTTGTGGCTATATTTATTATTATTATTATTATTATTATTATTATTATTATTATTATTATTATTATTATTATTATTATTTAAAGGTGTATTGTGTAACTTTTCTGGTAGAGGGTCTGTCACCTGCTTGTTTCTATGGATATCTCATTTCTCTGCTGACAATGTTCCACAGTATGACTTTCAACAGCTCTACCTTACATTTGGACTGGTTTTATAGCTCTACGTAAAATACCTTAAAAAATCAAAACAAAAAAACACAGGAATTCTGACTGTGAGCGGGATCGCCTCTCCACAGATCTGACCTGTAACTTGGTCTGATTTGGTCTCCACGATGAAAGTTTTAATGCCATACTGTGAAACATTCCAGACAAGCAGTATCATCTCCATGGAGAAAAGCATTTGACGGAACCTCCAGCAGAAAAGTTGCACAATACACTTACAAAGTCACACTGTATGTTTTGTGCAGGTGTGGAGAGTGGAGTGGTGCAGTCTGACAGGAGGCTGTTCTTCTCTCACTCGGGCTGCAGAGAGTCTTGTGTGCTCCAGAAGGGCTCCGAGTACCTCATCATTGGCCCAGAGAGGGACACATGGACCAGAGACCCTGCTACCAAGAAGTAACTGCACACAACACACATAAAAGTATCGAAAATCAGATACTAATCCAAAACTAGATACTCATTTGAGCAGATATCAATACTAAAAAAGTTGCATTCCCAGGACAGGAAGAGACTTGGTATTGTCTGTTATATAAGGGTGACTTGTTGTAGGGAGTATTATCTTTTACATAAAGGTGATTGGTTGTACAGTTGTAGGGAATATCATCTGTTCCATATGGGTGAGTTCTTGTACCGTCGTAGGGAGTATTATCTGTTACATAAGGGTGAGTTGTTGTTTTTTTTTTGTTTTGTTTTAAACAAATATGACCATGATGATCTGGTTTAATTGGAACCATAGGCCGTATATATTTCAGACTCATGCAGCTAAAACCTGGAACAGTCTGAACATGTGAGACAGACTCTGACTGTGACTCTGTTTAAATCCAGGCTAAAAACAGTTCTGTTTAGCTGTGCATATGACTGAAAGGTTTTCATTTTACATTCCGCACTCTACTCTTCTCTCTAATTCTCTCTAATTTAATGTCGCATCTCAATTTTAAAATTTTATGATGATTATTTATGTTTTGAATTGTTTGTCTTGTGATTTTAATGTATTTCTTATTCTGTAAAGCACTTTGAATTACTTTGTGTACGAATTGTGCTATACAAATAAACTTGCCTTGCCATATGAGTGGACTAAGCTAACCTGTTAGCCACCGCATGCCAAACAGGAAGTGCTCCAGGAGGCTCTTCCAGCTCCTTCTCTCCCTTTTCCCCATTGACTTACATTGAGATCTTGTCGTCCCTCTCTCCGTAACTCCTGCACGGAGCCTCGTCAATTTGGTCTTAAAATGTTCGTATGAACCCGCTCTATATCATCGTGATTTTTTTTCCTGCTATTTTGTCTGGCAAAAAATTCCTATTCATAACACAGAGCCTGTCTCTAAATTCGCTCCTGTAACCGTTAGCATCGCGAGCCTCATTTGAGCGGCACAGAACGCTATGGGTGATGTCACACTTACTTAGTCCACTCATATATAGGGTCTATGATTGGAACAGGTGAACTTTTTTGGCACACTAATAACAATGATCTTGAGCTGTATCAGAACAAGTATAAGACATAGACATAGTGTACGCCAGTGGAGCACTATGGAACCTACTATTGGTAGATTTCAGATTCTAGAATGTGATAGCCCAGATTTCTCAATCAATAACATTGTACTTACATAAGGAATATTCAAAAACTTAATTCACTGATCATTTCTATTAGTAACTAGACCCAAGAACTCACTGTTACAACAAAAACCTCCATTTTATCAATACCAATTTTAGCTGCCACCATCTGTATTAAATAATATTGGCCTGTAGAATCTTGTGATGTAATTTGAAAGACCTCATATTAATATAAAAGAAAGTACTATTATTTATTATTGAAATCACATTCTATTCTAATCTATCACCATGGTACTGAAATCGGTACTGAGTATCGAGTCATTTCCTAAGTCTCAAAATGAAGTTTGAAGTTTTAGTAATTCCACAATGCACTGCTTAGTTTGAAGTTGTATGTTCATGAATATGCACTGTCCCATCCAAATAAACAAACAAACAAGTGACGCAACTGTATGGTTGTCAGAAGAAAATCAGATACTATCCATCCATCTATCCATCCATCCATCCATCCATCTTCTTCCACTTATCCGGGGCCGGGTCGCGGGGGCGGCAGTCTAAGCAGGGGCTCCCAAGCTTCCTTCTCCCCAGCCACTTCCACCAGCTCCTCCAGACGGACCCCGAGGAGTTCCCAGGCCGAGAGACATAGTCCCTCCAGCGTGTCCTGGGTCTTCCCCGGGGCCTCCTACCGGTGGGACATGCCCGGAACACCTCCCGAGGGAGGCGTCCAGGAGGCATCCGAACCAGATGCCTGAGCCACCTCAGCTGCTCCTCTCGACATGGAGGAGCAGCGACTCTACTCCGAGCTCCTCCCGTGTGACCGAGCTCCTCACCCTATCTCTAAGGGAGCGCCCGGCCACTCTGCGGAGGAAACTCATTTCGGCTGCTTGTATCCGCGATCTCGTTCTTTCGGTCATTACCCAGAGCTCATGACCATAGGTGAGGGTAGGAATGTAGATTGAGGTAAATCGAGAGCTTCGCCTTTCGGCTCAGCTCCCTCTTCACCACAACGGTCCGATGCAGCGACTGCATCACTGCCGACGCTGCACCGATCCGCCTGTCAATCTCACGCTCCATCCTCCCCTCACTGTGAACAAGACCCCGAGATACTTGAACTCCTCCACTTGAGGCAGAGACTCTCCACCCACCCGGAGAGGGCAATCCACCTTTTTCCGGTCAAGAACCATGGCCTCGGATTTGGAACAGCTGATTCTCATCCCAGCCGCTTCACACTCGGCTGCAAACCGCCCCAGTGCTGCAGGTCCTGGTTCGATGAAGCCAACAGGACAACATCATCTGCAAAAAGGAGCAATGAGATCCTGTGGTCCCCGAACCGGACCCCACCGGCCCCTGGCCCACAGGGCCCACGAGGGACATGGTCGAATGCCTTCTCCAGGTCCACAAAGCACATGTGGACTGGTTGGGCAAACTCCAATGAACCCTCGAGCACCCGATGGAGGGTGTAGAGCTGGTCCAGTGTTCCACGACCAGGCCGAAAACCACACTGCTCCTCTTGGATCCGAGGTTCAACTATCGGCCGAACTCTCCTCTCCAGTACCCTGGCACAGACTTTACCGGGGAGGCTGAGGAGTGTGATTCCCCTGTAGTTGGAACACACCCTCCGGTCCCCCTTCTTATACAGAGGGACCACCACCCCGGTCTGCCAGTCCAGAGGTACTGTTCCCGACCGCCACATGATGTTGCAGAGGTATGTCAGCCAAGACAGCCCCACAACACCCAGAGACTTAAGGTACTCAGGACGGATCTCATCCACCCCCGGAGCCTTACCACCAAGGAGCTTTGCCAGAATTTCCTTGGGGCCATCCGATAGTCCTCCTCCATGGCCTCCCCGAACTCCTCCCAGACCCGAGTTTTTGCCTCTGCAACCACCCAGTTTGGCCCGCCGGTACCCGTCAGCTGCCTCAGGACTCCCCTGAGCCTGCAAGGCCCGGTAGGACTCCTTCTTCAGCCTGACGGCATCCCTTAATTCCAGTGTCCACCACCGGGTTTGGGGATTGCCGCTGCGACAGGCACCACAGACCTTACGGCCACAGCTACAAGTGGCCGCATCGACAATAGAAGCAAAGAACGAAGCCCACTCTCGGGCTCCATGTCCCCAGCCTCCCCCGGGATCCGGGAGAAGCTCTCCCGGAGGTGTGAGTTGAAGGCTGCACGGACAGAAGGTTCCGGCAGACGTTCCCAACAGACCCTCACGATACACTTGGGCCTGCCAGGTCTTTCTGGCTTCCTCCTCCGCCAGCAGACTCAACTCACCACCAGGTGGTGATCAGTTGACAGCTCTGCCCCTCTCTCAACCTCCCGCACAAGCTCAGGCTCCTTCCCCCCCAGCGAGGTGACATTCCATGTCCACAGAGCCATTCCATGTCCCCCAGACCCCAGGCCTGGCTCCAGGGTGGGGCCCCGGTGGTGTCATCCCGGGCGACGTACCTTGCCTCTGAATGTGTCTCGTCATTAGGGGCTTTTGAACCGCTCTTCGTCTGACCCGTCCCCCCGGACCTGTTTGCCTTGCGTGACCCTACCAGGGGCATAAAGCCCCTGACAACACAGCTCCTGGAATCATTCGGGCGCTCAAACCCTTCCACCACATTAAGGTGGCGGTTCGAGGAGGGGATACTAATCGATACTAAAACTAGATACTCGTTTGAGCAAGTAATGATATGGAAAAAGTCACATTTACAGGACAGAAATGTACCTTTCCTGAATAGCTTTAGAATGATCTCGAGAAAGTTGAGAATCACAGTCTATTGTCTTGTTTTTGATTATCATCATAGTATCGGAATCAGTATTGAGCATTGAAGTATTAGTATTAGTATGTATGGAGTTTGAAATCTAATCTTTGTTGGTTTTTGTTGCAGGATCACTTATGTTCTGGGTAGTTACACTTGGGTGGAGCTATGGCCGACAGAAGCTGAATGCGGGGATCCTGCGCATGAAGCCAAGTGCCAAAGTTTAACTAAAGCAACAGATCATCTGAGTGAAGAAGGGTGCAAAACAAAGAAATGAAGCAACCACCACATGACAAGAATCCAAAAACAGTGAAATTATAAACAAATAAACAAAGACAATCAGAAAAGGTCTCTGTTGTTTTTGTTATCTTAAAGGTGCACTGCGTAACCTTTCTGATGTAGGGGCCGTTACCTCCTCGTCTCCATGGATATCAGAATCAGAATCAGAATCAGAATCAGAATCAGAATGTGTTTTATTGCCATATGAGTGAACAGGTTCACAACATTAGGAAATTGCTGCGGTACTTGGAGCAGGATGTAGACAAACACTGACATGCAACAAATAATAGAATAAAATAAAGCTATAATATAACAAAATTTACAAATTTACAGGAGTATAATAATATAGAGTATGAGAGTGCAAAACAGGCAGGTGCAGGCAGGTGCGAGAACACAGGGTCATGTGACAGAAGCAGAGTGGGGGGTGGGACCAGTCCGAGTGTTATTATTTATGAGTCCATATGTTGTTGGTTTGTCTGGAATCCTCCACAGAGTTGCATTAATTATCTCCATGGAGTCAAAAAAGAAACACCACTAAGTTACACATCAAATCTGTGGAGAGTCAGCCCTGCTCATGATTTATTAAGAAATAAAGAAATAATTTTATTAAGAAATAAAACAGATTGTAATTGAGTCAATACAAGATAAATACTGTGCACCGATATAGTTTTCCCACAATTTGTTACATATCTTGATACACGGGCCACGATATTTTAAGATGTGGAATAAAATACATCTCACGTAATTTTTTCTGCTAATGAGAATAATATAATAACACTATGGTTACATACATTACATACAACACATTACAGCACAGCTACTGTGTTTTAGTTCATTTGGTTCAGTCATTTAAAGAATTTTTATTTAGTGAAAATAAGAGCAGAGCTTTGTCAGGTTATTTTATATTTTATAATATAGCCAGTCTACTCTTAATATAGACTGTATCAGAATCAGAAAGGTTTAATTGCCATATGAGTGAACAGGTTCACAACATTAGGAAATTGTTGTGGTACTTGGAGCAGAATGTGGGCAAAAAACTAAACATGCAACAAATAAAATATAATAAAGTAGAAACAATAGCCTATAATATAACACAAAATTTCAGGACCTGTACACCTCCAGGACATGGACACGTGCAGGTCGAATTGCATCTGACCCTTCTCACCCTGGACATGGACTTGACCTGAACCTCTCGCCATAGACACAGTTTCTTCTCCACTGCTGTTGGACTCATAAATAATAACACTAAGACTGTTCCCACCTCCTGCTCTGATTCAGACACATGTGCTGTATATTTTGCACCCGTCTGTTTTTGCACTGATCATTACCTACACGTTATATTCTTATATTCTTGTAAATTTGTAAATTTTGTGTTCATCATTAATCTTTTCTTGGAGGCAATGTGCATTGTTTATGTCACTGTCCTCACTTAAGTTGACTTATTTTGAAAGGGGATCGGAAGTTTAGTTTGACACTGTGCTTATTTCCTGTCTTTCCCCTGCTAAAAATCTTGGAGACGCGCCGTTGACGCTGCAAAATTAGAACTCCAACCTATCTTGAGCAGCACATCAGCGTCATGACACTCGGTGGACGTGTGCCCGACACTGTCAGTGTGGATTTTCAGACCCGTTTGCATGGAGTTCTAAACCTGCGCGTCTGCTGCTTGTGTGCTGTGCTGCTGCACTTACGCGCTGTTGAGCTTTGGTGTGAATTGGGGGTTACACTATCAGACTTTTATTTTTTTAATGATGATTTGATGATTTCTTTTCACACTACTGTGTCAGTGTGTTGTCTCCAGCAGCAGCAGAGACAGACAATAGCTCCGCCCACTCTGCCCTGCTCTTTTTACACACACTCTCCCATCCTCTTTCAGAACACTATGATATATACTGTAGAAATGTCTCAACAAAGTGTTTTCAGACTAAAACTTATGACATAGAGTCTGAGAAAAAGATTACATATATCACGAGCTGCGATAGCGCTGATGTAAAGCCAAAAGCGATTGTTTTAAAAGTTAATAGTTTTGCCATTCTTGGGTCTAAGTGATAAAAATAAAACCCTCCTCTTTTTGAATATTTCAGCTGTAACTCCCTATGGAGCTGTTTTCTTGCTGCATCTGAGGAGGACGCTGTGATAACTTTTTTCTTTCTGACCAAATTAAATGACAGCACAGAGCGCAAGGAGGGACACGTGCATATCAACCGAACACCTGTAGCGAATCGTAACACTGGTATCGAAGAATTTGATATTTGATATTATCGAATAGCGTTTCATCCCCAATGGATATTTTTAATGCTACTGTGGAATATTTCAGCCAGGTATTAAGGCAGGTATTAAGCCTCTTCTGTGCAAATTGGCGTTTTACATGAAAGCTAAGAACTTGCCCAGTTCACTATGCTAGCTTGTTGCCTTGACAGACTCACTGCCACAGTGAGATCTCCACCTAAGCAACACTGATCTGTGCCATTTTTTGGCTTAGACAGTATTCAACCACCTCTAGCAATGGACTTTAGCTTCAAACGTGCCGTAGTTCCCCTTTATGCAAAGACACTTGTGATTTGATATATTGTGCTGGACGATATTATTGTGAGACCTTTGACGATATGATATCACCATATTTCAGTTAATGTGACATCCCTAGTAAAGTTGATAATAAAGACTAACCTATGTGGAACGACAAGGAACATTATTATTATTATTATTATTATTATTATTATTATTATTATTATTATTATTATTATTATTATTATTAACCTACCTCCACAGTGATGCGCAGTGCAGCCGCAGACCTAGGTTCAGTTGAGGAGAGCCCCATCAACTCCTGCCCACACTGCCCAAAACAAACATGGCGCTCTGTGTGGGTTGTTCGAAGGTCAGAGGCACTTTTGAGTCTGATTGGGCAGAACAGGCCAAGCACCGCCTCTTTCATGCTCAATGTGGCTTATCGCGATTCTCATTGGCCGTCCTTCCTGTGACTCAACCGTGCGCACACCAATAGCACGTGTTTGTCCTTTTCACTTGCGTCATTCACCGGCAGTGAGCTCCAGCATCCAAGATGTCGGCTTCGTGTGTCCTCCCCATGTGTGTGCGAGCAAGCCGCGGCTTCCTGCGGCTCAAGAGCGGGGCAGCGGGCGCCTTGTGCCCGCCTACAGTGGACAGTATCCGCGGACTGTCCACGGAGAAGACGGCGGGAAAAGACAGCGCTACGGGCAGCCTGGCGCAGGCGATCCTCCAGGAGAGACTCCAGCAGCAGAGCCAGGTAGGAGCGGTTCTACCCGGGTCATGCCTCTGCTTTCGGGGAAGGCTCAGCTCATTTAGCCCGTAGTGTGGGGAGGTGGATATACACGTTCTTCTGTGTGTTATGTGTCTAATTGAGTATACTAAAGCGCCCCCTGTCACACAGCAAACAGCTCTGAAGTCATTAACACATAATGACCCAATGTTTCTGTCCATTTCACCTGATCATCTCCAGAACCTTCACAGAGGCTGTTCCTGGGGAAAACCATGGATCTATGATAAAAACGCTCTTTGACAGTTCCGAGTGCCCTGACGTACGTCCTCCAGCGTGCGATTGTATTGGTCAGACAGGCCCACGTGACTGAGCAGAGCTTGTAGTTCGTAATGACTTGAAAATGACCTCGAGTTTTGGGCATTTGTTTTCCACACGTGTGTCCCTTTACTCGGGACATGTTGTGTGAAAAGCCCTGTTGTGTGCTGAGTAGGTTTGTAGGCTCTTGTAACTTCAGCTCAGTGTAGAGTCGACTAAGGAGAACATTCAGTACCTTCTGGCCTCTGTGCTTTTGTGCAACACACTTCATATGGTATGAGAGCTATGAAAGCTCTGTAATAATGTAATCCTGTCTGGTATTTTGTTAATATAATTAGGCCACTGCATTAGTCTGACTGAGCTAAAATCCTTAAAGGGCCCATATGGGATGTAACAATAACCAAAATATGGTGATATTGTATCATCAAAGGGCTCACAATAATATCGTGGACCATCACAATATATCGAATCACAAGTCTCTTTGCTTCAATGAATAGTTCTGATGCAGAAAGAGCTAAAAAAACAGATGGAACTACATAGACCATGATCCTTTGCTCTGTTTCAGTGCAGATGACATGAAGAAATAACTGTTTTAAGCACTTTGAAATCTTCATTCTTTGCATTAAGTCTTGTGAAGCATTTTTAGAGGAAAAAGGAGCAGATTCACAGTTTTGTGCCTCCAGCAAAATATATCGAGATATATTTTTTGGTCCATATCGCCCAGCCCTACTAATTACTTAAACAAATCCTTTTGTTTTATTCATTTGAACAAGTTATAATGAGAGATAGGAATAATCAGTGTTTTATTTACCGGTCTGTAGTTTCACCAGGATATGGCCTTGTGGAAGTCTTTGACCAGGGCCTTGGTTTGAATGTCTAAACCCAAATGCTGTGCTGCACTGTCACACTAACATTTCACTCGATTTTGATACTAAAGAATAGACTCGATACTCAATACCGATTCCGATACCACAATGATAACAAAATACATTCTTTCTTCAGACACTAGAATGAAAAATAGTTTATATTCTTCTATATTTCTTGTATTAGTCTTTATGCTCTTATACTTTTTCTGATACAGCTTGATGCAGTCGATTGTGTATCAGTCGACTACTCATTTTCTTTACATTATTAGGATTTCTATGGGGCAACAGCAGAAAGGAGAAGTGAGAGGGTTAGCTGAAGTGTATAATTTTTGGTATTTGTATGCTAAAAGGCAGATTAAACTCATGATTCACAAATATAAACTGTCTTTATATAAATACACTGTTTGCTAGTATTTTTTTCCCTGCATAAATAGGAGTTTTTGTGTGAACTCCCCCTGCAGGTGTAGTCTTGTGAGTACAGTCTGGGTCAGATACAGAGATATCTTATAGTTTTAAGAGCTTTTGCCACGTCCCCTTTTTAGTCGACCAATTGATCAGGCCTAATTACATTATGATATAGCTGTGGCATTTGCCACGTTTACATGAGAGCTTTAATTCTGAATAAAAATTATATACTTCTGAATAAAAATAAATTCCACTTTACAAAGACCATGTAAACACTTAATTCCTAATGAAAATGATTATTTGGAATTAAACTTAATTCTGAAGTAAGTGGGTGGTTTATTCTGATTATAAAGCCGAATTAATTTATTCCTGGATCATGTAAGCGTTTATTCTTATTCTTGAGCACAATTAAATAAAGGCTTTTGAACGTGTTTTCCACTGAAGCCTCACTTCGGAATTATTATTTATTTATTTCAGACCAGTTAATTCAGAATTTAAAAAAACATCATGTAAATGTGGCCATTATGTTAACTTTTTTTGTGCTCTGTCTAGAGCCAGCCGCCACCAGAGGGAGACGGTGAGCAGAAGCACGAGCAGAAGGACGAGAAGAAGCAGAAGGAGAACACAGCGTATGCCAAAAAGATGGTTCTGCGTTTGGCCGGGCTCATGGGCATCGGAGGAGCCGTCGGAATGGTCTACGTCTTTGGTAAGTGGCACATTCAGTCTGACTACTAGAGTCCAGGTTCATGCAACATCACAACAGGCTGTAATCCCCAGAGTTTAAACCCATCTGGAGGTTCAGTCTATGGTAGAAGCTGCTGTTTAACTGTCAGAGTCCAAATTTGTTGACCTGGTTTGAACTTTATGGTTCATATTTTTTATTACTTGGCCTATCCCATAGATGCATATATAAATTGACCTTAGGGTTGGGAGGTAATACGGTATCCCAAAAAGTAGCAACAGCATCAGTTTCATTACCGTCATTTTAAAAAATCCGCATAAGGACCTAAAACCACAGCAGGACTTTCTCCCTCTCTTCTCTTCAAACATCATTACGCACAGAGATTTCCATCCACACGCAGCGAGGAAGAAGAAAAAAAAAAAAACGTGACTGACGCTTCGTTTGTGATGATGAGCTGAAAAGTTTGCAATGGAGATATTTTATTGAATGTCGAGAGTCGAGAGGGGACGTGCGGAAGAGGAGAAAGTTCCCGCTTGATGGAGAAGTCAGACTTTCACCGAGGAAACAGTAAAGCCGCACAGCGTCCACGTTGACTGCTACACCTCCAAAACTTTCTAACAACCTGTCAAAAGGACGTAGACAGTAAGCGCTGTGATTGGTCCTCTCGACCAACGCTCTACATTTCCGGTTCTCCGCTTATATACTTTGAGTTATAATGTGTTTAATGCAGCTTTGCACACAATTGTTTACGTTTTACAGAAACAAAACTTAAAACCGCATGGTTCTTTTGCATACAGTATAAGCGCTGATAAAAACAGCTTGTGCTCTGATGCTGATGCGGTAGAATGCACTGGTAAAGTTTGGTTTGATCAGAACTTGTGCCTCATTTTCAAATATAATGCTGCTCTTCTGTTTCTGAATGCTACAAAATAATTCTTAATTGGTCATGGTAATACCGCATAACTCTGTAAAATATTAAGACGGTATCAAAATTTAGATACAGCCCAACCCTAGTTGACATATCTAGCCTGCCAGCCGCCATGTTCCAAATAGGAAGTGAGCAATGAAAGGGTGTTACCTTCATCACCCCTTGTGTCCGACTGGCTCTTTGGTTGCTGTGATATTTGTGGTCAGATTTCAAATATGGAACAAGGCTCCAGATTAGCCACTATAACTGCTAGCCTCAACATCTTTTTCACAATGGCCGGACCTGTGCCGCTGTAGGATTGTGGAACTTCCAGGTAATGGTTTTCTGTGGCAAAATGTCTGTGTAAGTTTCTGGCGTATTCTTCACCAGCTTCATAAATTTGGCCGATCACCAAATCTACAACCAACAAGGTCCACAAAGGATAGGAGAACATTCTTCATAAAGAATTTATCCACAACTATCGAGGTAAGAAAGACGAAAGCTTAAAAGAGAACAACAACGAGCATTAGTGAACTACTGAGCAAAACTAACAATATGGTCATGAAGAAAACAGAAGGAGCTTGTTCACTCAGACTGATTCTAAACTTCAAAGAAAAAATCCATTTCATGATGTTGATGTTAGCATAGATAGAGTTGTGCAGTTCGAATGCTAGAGATGTTCACAGTTACATATCTAACATCCAAACTGCAAATTATGCCAAACAATTCCACAGGAAGTTCCACAAACCTACAGTGCGGGAATTCCGACCATGGTGAAAAAGGTCTGTTTGTTCATTTGGAACTCTATGGGTGACGGGAGTCCACTTCTATATACTGTGGCCTATTCACATCAGACCAAATCTGTGAGAAAGTTCACTGTTTTCTCTGTCGGCATAAACAAAAGTATTTTTTTTTTTCACAATAGCTACAGAGAGTGGCTTTAAGTCTGAAGATTTCTTTTTCTTTTGTTGGGTTATATTGGGGTGTTAGAGATTGACCAATATGTTCTTTGTTTTTTTTTTCATGGCCGATGCCGATACTTTATTTATTTATCCATCCATCCATCCATCTTCTCCCGCTTAATCTGGCTGGGTCGAGGGGGCAGTTTGCTGCCCAATACTCATAGCACCTGACCCCCTATGAACCCCTCTACAGGTGGTGAACCCACAGGAGGGTGGACAACATGGTCCTTGATGTTAGTTCATAGGGGTGCGGGCACCTGCCCAGCGCGAGCGCTACCACATGACACCTCCGACCGCGCACGACCCCAGCATACGAGCTCCACGTGTTGCTGATATCACTCATACGAACAAACTCCGCTTCAAAACACACCCACACCCCCTTAAACGAGGAGCGCCCCGCAGCAGGACCCACACCTGTCCCACTCATTAGACACCCCCACACCGCTGGACTTCCTTCTCCGCTAAAGTGAGAGCTTTGTCTTGGTCTTATCTCGGACTCCAGCGCATTTGGACTCGGTCTTGTCATGGATTCAAGGTCTGAATACTGAGTGCGGTCATTTTTCATTAAGGCCGCTGCTGTCGCGAATAAACTCATCCCGGTGTGCGGGAGGTGAGGGCTTCTCTCTGCAGCCTGTGCCAAATGCCAAATAAATCCGTTTGTCACAATGTGCGTTTGGTTTGGTAAATGTGCAGAGACTAAATACCACTTTAAAACAAGAGAATGTAACTCCAGTTTGGAATGTCAAAATACAGGGTTAAAAATCCTACACACTTTATTCACTTTGAAGCAGTTTTGTGTAAAGTGCCAGTGGAAGTTCTCTTAAAGAAGAGGTTCTTAAACTGTGGGTGAGGGTCCAAAAAGGGCCACAGAGTGTTTCAGTGCAGAACTAAATTAATATTAATCAGATAAAATTAGTTTTTTTGTTTTTGCAGTAGTTTGGTATTTAGTAGTTTGGTATTTAGTAATAGTTTGGGTTTTTTTTTTTAGTTGGGTATTTTTCCTGTAAAGATATCGAGATATATATTGTATATCGAGATATAGCAAAATATATCGAGATATATATTGTATATCGAGATATAGCTAAATATATTGAGATATATTTTTTGGCCCATATCGCGCAGCCCTAATCTCTCTGTGTTAATAAAAAGTAGGAGTGGGTTTCGCCGCTTCGCTTGTTTTGCCTTGTTTGTGCCGTGCTCGCCCCCGCCTCCTCGCTTTTGTCCCCCCGAGCTCCTCCGCGGAGCCCAGAGCTGGACTCAGACTAAACCAAGACTAGGACTAAACCAGGACTAGGACCAGTGCTCTATAGTGCACCCATTTCACTTGCATTTGCGAGCATTCCAGCGTGCGAACGGCGAAAACAAAACAGGCACACCTGTGCAAGTGCTTCTGCAGCTCACAATAAGGAGAACTGCGCACAGACGTTATGTGACGAGTTCAAAATGCACACTTGCCCAGCGCGAACGCAACCGAACTGTGCTCGGGCACGACACCTCTGACCGCGCACGACCCCAGCATACGAGCTCCATGTGTACGCCGATAGCACTCATACGAACACACTCAAAACACACCCAAGCACCGCAGCAGGACCCACACCTGTCCCACCACAGTAGATAACCCCACGCCGCTGGACTTACTTCTCCGCCAAAGCGAGAGCTTTGTCTTGGTCTTGTCTCGGACTCGAGCGCATTTGGACTCAGGTCTGGATACTGAGTGTGGTCATAGGCTCGAAGCAAAAACTAATTTTATGTCTGTGTTTGCACAGAGCAGACCTATGGTATAGAGCAGGCTAAAGTTTGCCTAATAAAATGCCAAATAAATCTGTTTGTCACAATGTGCGTTTGGTTTAGAAAATGTGCAGAGACCAAATACCACTTTAAAACAAGAGAATGTAACTCCACTTAATTTGAAAATACAGGTTTAAAAATCCTACACCTGTCCCACCGCTCAGTAGATACCCCCACGCTGCTGGACTACGCCAATACTAATTTTATGTCCGTGTCCGCACAGAGCAAGTGATAAGTGACCTGAAGTTTGCCTAAGAAAATTCCAAATCTGTTTGTCACAATGTGCATTTGGTTTGGTAAATATGCAGAGGCTAAATACCACTTTAAAACCAGTTAGGAATTTGAAAAAACAGGTTTAAAAATCCTATCTACGTTTTTCACTTTGAAGCAGTTTTGTGTAAAGTGCCAGTGGAAGTTCTCTTAAAGAAGAGGTTCTTAAACTGTGGGTGAGGGTCCAAAAAGGGGTGCAGAGTGTTTAAGTGCAGAACTAAATTAATATTAATCAGATAAAATTAGTTTTTTTGTTTTTGCAGTAGTTTGGTATTTAGTAGTTTGGGTTTTTTTTTTAGTTGTGTATTTTTCCTGTAAAGATATCGCGATATATATTGTATATCGAGATATAGCAAAATATATCGAGATATATTTTTTGGCCCATATCGCGCAGCCCTAATCTCTCTGTGTTAATAAAAAGTAGGAGTGGGTTTCGCCGCTTCGCTTGTTTTGCCTTCTTTGTGCCGCGCTCACCCCCGCCTCCTCGCTTTTGTCCCCCCGAGCTCAATACAAATATATTGAGAATCAGTGGTGGTTGAACAGTTCTTGGACTTAATGATCTTCATGTGGGAAAAGGCCGACTCACATAAATGTTTTTATAGATCTTCATTTTATCTGATAAATGTTCATTTAAGCTTAAAATAACCCAACTGTACTACTCACATAATGCCCCTTTTTGGACCCTCACCCACAGTTTGAGAACCCTTCTTTAAGAGAACTTCCACTGGCACTTTACACAAAACTGTGATGAAAGTGAAGGAAGTGGGTAGTTGGAAACCTGTTTTTTTTTCTTTTCAAGTTCAACTGGAGTCACATTCTTTTACTGGGTTTGCAGTGATATTTACCTCTGCACATTTACCAAATGAAGACCTGCTCTGTGCTGTACACCTGCTCTGTGCTGTGCATCTGCTCTGTGCTGTGCACCTGCTCTGTGCTGTGCACCTGCTCTGTGCTGTAGACCTGCTCTGTGCTGTAGACCTGCTGTGTGCTGTAGACCTGCTCTGTGCTGTACACCTGCTCTGTGCTGTACACCCGCTCTGTGCTGTGCACCTGCTCTGTGCTGTGCACCTGCTCTGTGCTGTGCACCTGCTCTGTGCTGTGCACCTGCTCTGTGCTGTAGACCTGCTCTGTGCTGTAGACCTGCTGTGTGCTGTACACCTGCTCTGTGCTGTAGACCTGCTCTGTGCTGTGCACCTGCTCTGTGCTGTGCACCTGCTCTGTGCTGTGCACCTGCTCTGTGCTGTGCACCTGCTCTGTGCTGTAGACCTGCTCTGTGCTGTAGACCTGCTGTGTGCTGTACACCTGCTCTGTACTGTACACCTGCTCTGTGCTGTACACCTGCTCTGTGCTGTACACCCGCTCTGTGCTGTACACCCGCTCTGTGCTGTACACCCGCTCTGTGCTGTACACCTGCTCTGTGCTGTGCACCCGCTCTGTGCTGTGCACCCGCTCTGTGCTGTGCACCCGCTCTGTGCTGTACACCCGCTCTGTGCTGTAGACCTGCTCTGTGCTGTACACCGTAACATAAGATTAGTTTTTGCTTCTCATTTTGTCTTGCTCCCCCCTCCATGCTTGCAGAAGGGAGCCTCTGTGCGCTCTATGAGGAGAGGGGTGAGTGCGCTGACATGAGGCAGATGGACGGGTACGAAGCTTTAAGAAGTTTAACCTGCTCTGTGATACACACATTTACGCGATTGTACACACTGTTGTGGACAAGCTGTGCACGCTGTCCGTCCGTGTGGTGATGCGCCGCACAGTGTCCGTGGGCTCCATACGAGCGCCGTGCTCCTGCACACCTGTAAGTTACAAGCTTATTGACGACTGCAGCGGCCGTAATGAAATATGATTGCACTCGACGAGAGTCAGATCTCGAGTCCGAGGCAAAACCGAGTCCAAGCGCCTTCAAGACCGAGTCCAAACGTGGTCCAAGACCATAAAGATATGGTCTCGAGTAATGCACTACGATCTACCACGGATTACGGATGGAAATTAGCACCTGTGCTAAATCCGGCGTATTTACATCAATATGTGTGATTTCATACAAATTGTATGTTCATGAATATGCACTGTCCCATCCAAATAAACAAATAAACAAACAATACCAACACTACCTTGGCGATCGACTGGTAGATCGTGATCAGCGTATTGGGCACCGCTGCTTTAGTCCAGGCCTGAGGTAAAATTATAGAATCCCCCTCCCCTCCTCCCAAGTGCTGCTCTAAATACACTTCACTCTAGCAATAATACTACAATACTAGAGGTGTAACAATATCCAAGTCACCTCATGATACAATATTTATTGCGATATCGTGAGAAATCTCACAATATTATAATATTCTACATAATAACAAGACTGACATTCTAAAATGCTTTGACCAGTCATTTGGTACAACATTTATTGTCATTAGGGATGGAACAATATCCAAATCTCTCTGTACAATATTTTCATCTTTAACATCTCACCGTACCAGATTTATTGCAATATTTTGTGGAGGCTCAAAAAACTGTGAAAATGCAACTTTTTCCTCTAAAAATACCTCCACAAGACTTAATCCAAAGAATGAAGATTTCAAAGTGCTTAGAACAGTTATTTCTTCATGTCGTCTGCACTGAAACAGAGCAAAGGATCATGGTCTTATGTAGTTCCCTCTGTTTTTTCCTGCATCATAACTATTCATTTAAGCAAAGAGACTTGTGATTCGATAAAATGTGATGGTCCACGATATTATTGTGAGACTTTTGACGATAAGTTTGCACCGTATTTTGGTTATTGTTACATCCTTATATGATACAGTGACGGTGTGTGGTGTGTTTTGTCCTGGGGGAAGAGCAGGTTTTGAACTGTGTTGTGGTCTTTGGAGAGAGGGGGCAGCGTGCTTGTAAACTTGGATTGGAGTCACTTCCTCTGCTATGGATTCTCTCTCAGATCCAACTGTAGACGAGAGCCACAACCGTCACTCTAATATGTATCAGTGAAATATCCAACTGAATACGATGGTTCGTTTCAAACATGGGCCGGAAATGTTTCAATTTTTATTTTTTTTTATGGAGCCCAACCAACCAAACTCAGACTAAATCGTGAGTGTGTGTGTGTGTGTGTGAGTGTGTGTGTGAGTGTGTGTGAGTGTGTGTGAGTGTGTGAGTGTGTGAGTGTGTGTGTGTGAGTGTGTGAGTGTGTGTGTGTGTGTGAGTGTGTGTGTGTGTGTGTGTGTGTGTGAGTGTGTGAGTGTGTGTGTGTGTGAGTGTGTGAGTGTGTGTGTGAGTGTGTGAGTGTGTGAGTGTGTGAGTGTGTGAGTGTGTGTGTGTGTGAGTGTGTGTGAGTGTGTGAGTGTGTGAGTGTGTGAGTGTGTGAGTGTGTGAGTGTGTGTGTGTGTGTGTGTGTGTGTGTGTGTGTGTGTGTGTGTATGTGTGTGGACGAGGTGGATTTTCAGACTCATAGAAAAAAATCTCAGACATTATTTTTAAATATATTATAAAATAAATGCAATGTTTTATTTGTATGCAGAAATTCTTAAATGATTATAACAGATTGTAATATTTCTTCTTACTTTGTGTTTTAGGGACCAACTCTGTGGATGAACAGGGAAACCAGGTATGTAGATTTTATTTCACAGTTTGTGTTAGTTTGTTTCTTTACACTCTTTAGACAACAGAATGTGACCTTTTTAGTATCGATACCTGCTCAATGAGTGTCCCGGTTCGATACTAGTTGTGGAATCGATTACTATCTTTTGAGTCCCACTTGTACATTAAAGCTTCCATCACTGCAGCTTGCTGGAAATGGGATTCTGGCCATACTCACGTCTAGTGGTAGAAACCTGTGACATCCATTACAACATATTTAAGAACAATAGGGAATATTTTGAAGTTTGGTTTAGTCATAGGTGTTTATGTTGTTGTTTTTTTTGATGGTTGCTTTGTTAATTAAATGCATAGTTAGTTTTAGGGCCCTACCGATATATTGGTTGGCCGATATTATCGGCCGATATGGGCTCTTGGAAACATATCGGGTATTGGGCAAAATCTTGCCGATATCAATCAAACTTTATTTACAGAGCGCTTTTCATACAAAAATGCAACACGAAGCGCTTATGGGCCAATATTCTACATGGACATCTTTTACCTTGTTATAAAGCTCAGACTCTCTATATTCTGCCCATTTAATCCAATTTACAGACAGATAAATGTCCTGATATGTGGCTCCACATCAGGATTTATCTGCGGAGGCATTTGTCTGTGTCCATCCTGCCCCTGCACACATTGCCATGTGTCTCTGTTTGCACTCACATCCGTAGTTCCATGTGCCTACATACACGGTCTAAGTGTGCACAACACTGAGATCATATTCTTTTTCCGGACGATCGCTGTGAGTCTGGATTAAAAGGACATTAAAAGGACATTTATTAGTGAAGATTTATGATCTGAGAAGAGCCTGTGTGAGCGCTGATGGAAATGTGTCAGTTTTGAAGCTAGTTTTGGTTCTTTCTCATTGGTTAGCCATTAGCTGCTGTAGGTCCCACACATAAACAGGCTGTTTTCTATTAGCGACTGTAAAGTGACTATAGTGGCCGTATATATGTTACTGGACACGCATTGATATGTAATTGAGCTGTGAATAGGAGTGTGAATTATGGGCATTTAGCAGATCGTTAATTACCACGGTGTTCATGCATCTACCGCTAAAGGCTAACAGTGGTAGTTTACTCACAGTACTTCCTTTACTGGCTAGAATATCATACAAAAATGCCATTAGGCCGACCTACTGTTTTTAAATATGACATAAAGAGGCAGAATAATAATAAATGTTGCCTAAATAAACCCAATTGAAAATCCAATAGCGCCAAACCTTTTTGGCGCTATTGGATGTTGTTTTATAAACAAATGAAGATTTACAGTGAATTTTTACGTCATATATATTGGTGATTATATCGGCGATCGGCAGCTCCAACTCACAGTTTATCGGTATCATATTGGCCGCAACAAAACTTTTTTGGTAAAACAAAATAAATTTTCCGAGGCTTTCCAAAAAATAGCTCCAGTGCCCAATCTTAAGGGACCTCCTCGGATTCTGGGCCATATATTGCACGGGGGCCGCCCGGGCCAGGGCCCCAGACTGCGCCGGCTTTGTGCGGTTCTGAGTGTCGGGATGAGCCCGGAGGTTCACCCGCGTAGATGAGCGTGAGCAAACGGACCGGTGTCCGAGCTCCAACACGCGGGGCGAAGCTCAGAGCTCGGACACCGCTGCCAGATTGCATTTTGCGGAGACCTGCTCTGCTACACTCACGGCCCCGTCCACAGCGGTGTGGGAGGAACGGTTTCCCATCCCAGTGCCGCGGACTGGACGCCTGGCCCGGGCAGAGAGTCAGGTTCTGATAGCAAATTGTGCAGGTGTTTTATAAGTGTAGCTACCTCTGACATGTATGTGCACTCTCTTTCTCTCTGCATGTGAGCGAGAACGTCAGAATCGCATTGGGAAAAAAACAAAAAAAGAGGTGGATCTCAGTCTGTGACGCTTGGTCATCAGTGTCTGTAGAACTGCAAGAATGTAAATGTAGAATGTGCCCAAGGCAATCTCTACAATCTCTGCACTTCGGCAGATCGTGTACATGTTCTTATTCTTCACGATTTAATATTGTCAGATCGCACACCCCTAAGTAGTAGTAGTTTTAATTTAGCCCTGGTTTGATATCTTGTAAGAGTAGTAGCAATAGTGGCAGTAGTAGTAGTAATAGGAGTAGTAGCAGTAGTAGTAATAGCAGCAGTAGTAATTGTAGTAATTGCAGTAATAGCAGTAGTAGTAATATTAGTAATAGTAGTAGCAGTAATGGCAGTAGCAGTAGTAGTAACAGCAATAATAGCAGCAGTAGTAATAGTAGTAACAGTAGTAGGAATAGCAGTATTCAATTCATGGCAAGGCAAGTTTATTTGTACAGCACAATTCGTACACAAAGTAATTCAAAGTGCTTTATAGAATAAGAAATACATTAAAATCACAATATAAACAAATTAAAACATAAATAATCATAAAATTTTAAAATTGAGATGTGACATTAAATTAGAGAGAATTAGAAAGAAGAGTAGAGTGTGGAATGGAAAATTAAAACCTTAAAACCTTTCAGTCATATGCAGCTAAACAGAACCGTTTTTAGCCTGGATTTAAACAGAGTCAGAGTCTGTCTCACATGTTCAGACTGTTCCAGGTTTTAGCTGCATGAGTCTGAAACTCTTGACTCCCTGAGTTTAGTCCTGACTCTGGGACCAGCAGGAGGCCGGTCCCTGAGGTCCTCAGATGCAGATGGTTCATACGACTCTAACATGTCACAGATGGACTTTGGAGCGAGGCCATGGAGAGACTTGTGCACAAGCAGAGCTGCTTTAAAGTCTCTGAGCCACAGGGGGCAGTGCAGAGACCTGAGCACAGGACTTATGTGCTCGTGAGCTGCAGCGTTCTGGATGTTCTGTAGCTGTTTTACAGCTCGTTTGGAGAGGCCAGTGAGGCCGTTACAGTAATCTAACCTACTGGAGAAAAACGCATGGATAAGTCTCTCCAAGTGCTTTAGACAGTCGACCTTTGATTTTTGCTATGTTTTTTTAGATGGTAGAAGGCTGCAGATGTTATTGATTTGATGTGGCTGTTAAAGTTCAAGTCTGAGTCCATTATTACCCCTAGATTTCTAGCCTGATTTGTAGGTTTTAGAGAGAGAGACTGGAGGTAACTGCTGACACTGTCTCTTTGTTTCTGTGGCCAAACACTATGACTTCTGTCTTGTCTGAGTTTAGCTGGAGAAAGTTGTTTTCCCTCCACACACTGATCTGTTGGAGCAGTGGCAGAGTGAGTCCACTGGTCCATAGTACTGCTGCCAGTGAGACATAGATCTGAGTATCATCTGCGTAGTTGTGGTAGGACACATTATTGCTGTGTATTAACTGGCCTGTAGGGGGCAGCATGTAGAGATTGAGTGCTGAGGATATTTGTATACGACTATGTAGAGTATGAAGGGTGATTGTTTTAGCTCCATTTTGAAGGAAACATACTCAAATGATGAAAACACCCCAAATGACAACTGTCATTACACTGTGTGTAACCAAATGATCTCTAAAAACACACCTCCACCCTTTTTGTTGACCCGTGTTTCAGATTCAAAGTTGGGAGGAGTTGATTCCACTAGCACTGCATTACCTGTGTTTGTGTCAAGCCATGTTTCAGTTAAAAACATAAAGTCAAGATTAAAAGAAGAAATAAAATCATTAATTAAAAATGATTTGTTACATAAAGATCTGCCATTGAGCACAGCATGTTTCAGATTAGTTTCAGTAGGACTGGATGTTATCTTCTTACAGGGAATGTGGACTAAATTTCTCTGATTAGACAGTCTAACTGTCCTTCTGTTCATCCATCTGCGTGGTGTAACTGCAGATATAATATAGCTCCATCACAGGGCCCCAGCCTGATATTACCTTTATCATGACTGTGTCCTGGGACAGCAGAGGAAGGAAGGAGCAGGGGAGAGTTTGGGTGAGGGACCAGGTGAGGGCCGAGGAGGTGGAGCAGGGGTGAGTTTGAGTTTGGGTGAAAGGTTAGAGGGAACAGCTGAGATGGCCTTTGTTGGTGAAATGGGCACAGTTTTGTATGGTGAAAAGTTCAACAGACTTGATGTCAGAACACCTGACCGTGCGTGTGGTGTGAGAGGAGTTGTCTTGATTCCTGATCTGATGATGTTTTCTAGATGGTTGGGAAGGGCCATGGGTGAAGGTGGAGAGGAGAAGGAGAGTGAACAGTCCATTGATGGAGTAGATTTAGCAAACGGGACCCTGGGTTTGTCTGTGGGCAGTGGAGGTGATTGGTCTGCTGGCTCATTCTCTGGGGCATTCATCCATCCATCTTCTCCCGCTTAATCCAGCTGGGTCGCGGGGGCAGTTTGCTGCCCCCCCATGAACCCCTCTGTGAGTGGTGAGCCCACAGGAGGGGGGACGTCATGATGTTAGCCTTGATGTTAGTTCAGGTGCTGCATGTGTGTTGCCACTCAGCCACCGTGCCGCCAGTATTTAATTCAATTCAGTTTTACTTATATAGCCCAGAATCACAACAAGCCCCAATGTTCTTCACAGTGAAAAACATGGAAACATAATCTGACACAGACATCAGCAAACACATTGTCCCATCCTCAGTCTCTCAATAAACACACGATCCTTGGTGCCAGAGAAAAAAACCCACCGGCAGGTGCAGTGTGGGAAAATTCTCTCCAGACACTGTTGCCAACCAGCTGTCGCCGTACGGCACCTTCAGACCTGAGAGTAGCAGTAATAGTAATAGTAATAGTAGTAGTAACAGCAGCAATAGCAGTAGTAGCAGTAGTAGTAATTGTAGTAATAGCAGCAATAGTAATAGTAGTAATCATAGTAGTCATTTTAATTTGGTCCTGGTTTGATGATGATAATAATAATAATAATAATAATAATAATAATAATAATAATAATAATAATAATGACTTCAGAACGACTTATTGAGAGTGACAGAACATGCTGACTTGGAGCTGCCTATTTTTCAAACAAGTGACTTTCATCAATTTGACTTTGAAAATTATACAGATCCAGAGAATAACTTCTTTAATGACCTTAATAATAAATGTCAGTACTACTCTGATGACCAGTTTAACAATTCTGTTAAAACTGAAAATAAATTGTCTATAATACATTTTAATTGTCGAAGTCTATATGCAAATTTCACTTGCATTAAACAGTACCTTAAACAACTTTCACAATCATTTAATATCATTGCACTGAAACCTGGCTCAAAGACGACAAAAAACAGATTTTGAAATGGAAGGCTATGATTTAATTTGTATGAATAGAAAGAACAAAACTGGAGGAGGGGCTTTATTTGTAGATAAGGGTCCATCTTACAGAGTATTTGAGGAAATGTTCTGGAATGTATCACAATAGAATTAATCATGGACAAAAAGAAAAATGCTATAGTGAGTTCTTTGTATAGAGCACCTGGGTCTAATTTAAACATATTTAACAATTACATTGAGGAAAACTTTTCTAAGGCAAGCAAAAAGGATATGTTTATATTATGCAGTGATTTTAATATTGATTAACTCAACCCAAACAAGCATAAATCAACAGGACTTTATCAGTGTCATGTACAGCTTATCCTTTTATCCTAAAAGTACGAGACCAAGTCGCAAAACAACACATTGCTCAATATTAATTGACAACATTTTCTCAGATACTTTACACTTAAGAAGTGGCTTGTTAATTAATGGCATCACTGGTCACCTTCCAGTTTTCATTATTTGGGACGGTACCTGCAAAAAATTACAAAATAAAAGGCTACTTTATAGAAGGCTCAAGTCAGATGAAGCTCTAAAGGTACTTAAAAGAGATTTGATGACATGTGAGTGGGATACAGTTTATAAGGAAAATCCATCCATCCATCTTCTCCTGCTTAATCCGGCTGGGTCGCGGGGGCAGCTTGCTGCTTGCTGACCCCCCCATGAACCCCTCTGCAGGTGGTGAGCCCACAGGAGGGTGGACATTATGGTCCTTGATGTTAGTTCATAGGGGTCCGGGCATGTTTTGGGTTGATGGGGGAAACCGGAGTACCCGGAGGAAACCCATCCAGACACGGGGAGGAACATGCAAACTCCACACAGAAAGGCCCGGGCGACCCGGGGATCGAACCCGCAACCTTCTTGCTGTGAGGCCTGAGTGTTGCCACTCAGCCACCGTGCCGCCAATATAAGGAAAATGATGTGAATAATGCTTATGATGAATTTCCCAAAAAATTTAAGAGGTTTTGGGACAAACATTGCCCCCTTGTGGCAGATAAGAGACATGACAAACACAAAGACAACCAGTGGATCACAAAAGGCCTGCAGAATGCACTGTATAAAGAATTCTTACGAAAGAACAGTTGAATCTGAAAGGAAATATAAAAGATATAAAAACAAGCTAACTAGTATTATAAGAAGATGTAGAATAGATTATTATTGTAAATTATTGGGAAAAAAACAATAACATAAAAAACACATGGGGGAATTCTAAATAACATTGTCAGAAACAAAAATAAGCAAGCCCAGTATCCTCAGTATTTTGTGGGAAAGGATAACATGAATGAAAGTAACAGGGACAGCATAGTAACAAGTTTTAATCAATATTCTGCATCTATCAGCCCAAATCTAGGGAAAAACTGATGCATCACATTCTGAAGGATTTGTCATCGAATGGAACAGTCATTCACTGTATTTAGAGCCCATAACGGTAAAAGAAATTATTGATATAGTTAATTCATTCAAAAGTAAATTCTCTACTGATTGTGACGACATGGACATGAAATCACTTAAAGCAATAATAGAGGGTGTCTGTAAACCACTAACCTGCATGTGAGATCTGTCACTCCAAATGGGTCAATTTCCTAATAAAATGAAAACGGCAAAGGTCGTTCCATTGTACAAATCTGGTGACAATCATCTCTTCACAGATTACAGGCCTGTCTCTCTCCTCTCACAGTTCTCCAAAGTCTTAGAAGAAGCATTTTGCAATAGATTAGGTGGATTTATAGAAAAACATAACCTAATTTCGGCCAATCAGTGTGGATTCAGAGCAAACCGGTCAACGGCACCTGCTCCAACAGATCTCATTGAAGAAATCACAAATTCAATTGACAACAAAAAAAATTGCAATTGGAGTGTTTTGGGATTTAAAAAAGCGTTTGACACAACAGTGTGGGATTCGGGGGGTTGTTCTGAGCTGGATGAGGAGCTATTTAGAGAACAGGCTTCAATATGTGAAGATGGACGACAGTGAATCAAGTTTCTTAAAAATGGCGTGTGGATTACCTCAGGGCTCTATACTTGGACCAACTTTATTTAATATTTATATAAATGATATTTGCGAAGTATCAAAAGTCCTAAAGGTAATACTATTTGCTGATGACACAAATATTCTTTTATCAGGGGAGAATGTCCAGCAGTTGTTGTCAACTATCACTTCTGAATTATGTAAAATAAAGCAATGGTTTGACTGTAAAACGCTTTCACTAAACTTAGAAAAAAAACAATATTAGACTATTTGGGAACTGCAAAAATAATACTGAAATAAAAATGCAAATTAATGGTATAAGCCAAGAAAGAGTGTCTGAAATAAAATTTCTCATTATGGTGATAGACGACAAGATCTGTTGGAAATCTCATATCAGACACGTACAAACCAAATTGTCCAGAAGTATTTCAATATTAGCAAAAGCTAAATATATTTTGAGCAAAAAATCACTTCAGATGCTGTACAACTCGCTCATTTTACCATATCTATTGTACTGTTTAGAGGTCTGGGGAAACACATACAAAAGTACATTACAATCACTGCGTCTTCTACAAAAGCAGCTGTACGGATGATACATAAGGCCAGATACTGTGATCACACTCATCAGTTATTCATACAGTCAAAAATCCTGAAACTAAATGATCTTTAAAACAGCACAAATAATGTTTAAAGCCAACAACAAACTACTACCGAGACAAATCCAGTCAATGTTCACTGAAAGACATTGTGGGCACAGCTCAATTTTAAGCTGCAAAAAATATGCACCGTGAAAAAAAGTTTTTCCATTTCCATAACAGGCGTTAAACTGTGGAACTTCCTGAATATGGAGCTCAAAACAAGCGGAAATATAATAATAATAATCCACTTCAAACATAATTACAAGGAAAACATATTTGTTAAATACACTGAATTTGACCTATGAAATGAAATTTGTATTAAGAATTGCAATGTTCATGTAAAATGTCTTGTGATAAGAAAATATGGAAATGTACTGAACTAAAAAAGTGTATATGAAATATGTGGGGTAGGACTCTATAAGTTTTAAAACTTCTTCCTGCTCCTTTTGAGCATCTTGGACTCTTATTTGTTTGTTCACATGACAGTGCTTTTTTTTAAGAAATTTTTTTAGATTTTCTGATTATGTTAATGTCACCAAGCAACTGCTTTTTTTTCTATAAAAAGCTCTACTGATGCTCAAATAAATAAATAAATAAATAATAATAATAGTAATAATAATAATAATAATAATAATAATAATAATAATAATAATAATGCATCAGTTTTATACAGCGCTTTTCAGGACACTCAAAGACGCTTTACAGAGCATTATTCATTCACTCCAGACCCGGTGGTGGTGCTGCTATTGTAGCCACAGCTGCCCTGGGGCAGACTGACGGAAGCGAGGCTGCTAATCTGCACCATCGGCCCCTCCGACCACCACCAACACTCACACACACCACTTTCATACTAGGCAATGTGGGTGAAGTGTCTTGCCTAAGGACACAACAACAGTTTTTGCCACTGGCGCCCCCCTGTGGCGCCTGGAATTCCCAGTGTCTCCATCCAAGTACTGACCAGGTCCTGCTGAGCTTCTGAGATCTGACGGGATCAGGCCTTGACGAGCCGGTATGACCACGATATTTTGGTCAGTGGTGCGTTTACACTTAAAGATTTGGGACTTAACCCAGACTGAACCAGTTCTGGACTATACTGGGTTTAAACCAGGATTTTCTTTTGTTTAGTCCAGATTTAGTGCATGTTTGTATCTGGATTACGTTTAAAATTGTTTTTTATGCACAAGAATCGTCAATGTCTTAAAGAATATCTGCTTGATAATCACTTATAAATCTTTATAGCATGAATTTAATACTCACACATTTCCTCCTGTTTCCTAATGATCCATCTTTCCCAGACATTCCCACGTTTTTCAGATCTAAACCTTACTCAGTCTCACCCTTCTTTATTAAGTGTCCTTTTTGGCACATTTAAAAATGTCCTCCTGTGGCACACTTCCTTTTAGCATCTGGGTCCCTGTTAGTGTCGTTAGCATATGTTAGCATGTCGGGGCACACTTTGCGGGTGGCTGTGACTTGTGGCTGGCGTGGGAGAGGAAGCAGCACACTTATCTCACCTGCCGTAGCGTTGGCTGTTCTAACTGGACTGTCGCATATCGCACTTTGGGCCACTCATGCGCTTTTAAATGAGTGTCGATTTTACCACCACTGGGGTATTTGAGGCTTCTTTTTTTCATCATTTTTCTTACTTTGTTAGGGTGACCAGACATTCCTATTTACAAGAACTCACAGTCCCAGTTTTGAGCCCTGTGTCCCCTGTCCAGCAGATTTATACAAGACAAGCGATTTGTCACAGTTTTATACTAGAAATGACACAATTTCATCCTTGCCAACAGTAAAAAAGAGGCATTGTAGCACAAGCTGAATAAAATTATATAGATTTTTTTTTTTTTTTCTAAAGTAAATTGTATGCAGTTTTTTTTGTTATTGTTTAAGTGCTGACGGGTGTACCTGTTAGTATATATGGGTGCCCGACCGATATATCGGTTGGCTGATATCGGCCGATATGGGCTCTTGGAAACATCTTGCCAACATGGGCCGATATTTCACGTGGACATGTTTTACCTTTTATAAAGCTTAGACTATATATTCTGCCCATTTAATACAATTTACAGACAGATAAATGTCCTAATATGTGGTGTCGCATCAGTATTTATCTGCAGAGTCATTTGTTTGTGCCCATCCCGCCCCTGAATGCATCGCCATGTGCACTTGTTTACACTTGCATGTTCTCCCTGTGTCTGGATGGGTTTCCTCCGGGCGCTCTGGTTTCCCCCATCAACCCAAAACATGCACTGTAGGTGTGAAAGTTGTGTGAGTGTTGGTGGTGGTCGGAGGGATCGTTGGCACCAGTTGGCCTGGCAGCCGCACCTCCGTCAGTCTGTCCCAGGGCAACTGTGGCTAAAACAGTAGTTTACCACCACCAGGTCTGGAGTGAATGAAGAATGTTCTGTAAATAATCCTCTGTTAAGCGTCTTTGTGACATCTGTCTGTGAAAAAGTGCTATAGAAATAAATACTTATAGTATTTACAGAGTGATCATTTACCCAGTTTATACATATGTTTGATTGGTAATCACTTTCTGTGCTCTGCATTCTGTGTGGTTGTTACAATATTAACAGAGACTTTCATTAGTGAAGTACTGCACGTGCGCAGTGTCAAATTAACCCATGAGAAAAGTGGCTTTTAAAGGTTTACTTTTTATATAAATCGGCCAACTTTTCCAGCCACTCTAAAGTTTTTGTTGTGATTTCAACCATATGGTTTTCATGGCTGTCAGTTATGGGAGTGAATCATTCATTTAGATAAGGTCTGTTCTAGAGTCTATGTAAACCAAATGCTGTGACAGTGGTCACTTGGGTGCTCTCTGCAGCTCAGATTCCAGCTGAAATTGTCACCTCTGTCTAAGACCAGCACACTCCACCTTCTCTGTGAATGCGCTCACAGTGACACATGAAAGACCCGATACTGACGACCCCCATTTCCCCCAAAGCCACTTAACACACTCTTAGAGCTCCACTTTAGAATAGAACCTCATTACAGCTGTTTGGTCACACATTAGGGCTGCAGAAGACTGGAAATAAGTGCCATTTACAGAGGGAGTATTGGCTTTGTGAATGAGCCGTCTTTGTATAAAGAACTTGTAACAGGGTCTAGATTGGTCTCCATGAAGAGAGGAAGGTTTAATGTTGTACTGTGAAACATCCCAGACAAAGTGATAACATCTCCATGGAGAAAAGCATTAGACGGAGCCTCCACCAGAATCAGTACTGTCAGTATTACAGTAAACACCAAATGTTAGTACACACTTCTCTCAGGGGCTCTGTCCAGCTCTGATTCCCGCTAGAATCATCACCTCTGAACAAGAGCGGCACACTCCACATGAAAGATCTGCTACTGCCTCTAACGACCCCCATTTCCTCGAGAACCAAGACCAGGACTGAACTCAGACTAGACCAGGACTAGACCAGGACCTGCTACAAAGTCCAGCCATAAACCTGACTGATGGGAGCTGTCCATTCACACACATTACTTTTGGATTCTCATCCTTCTGTACTTTTCAAATGTCATTATGGAAAAGTCTCCAATAGGTCCAGCATAGGTCTGAAAAAGCCAGGACTAAAGAATAACACTGACTATTGGTGGTAAAGGAGAAATTCAGTTTGTCAACTGCACAAAGTATTTTTGGTCGAATATGTTTCGCAGTTTATCCAAGTGAAACATGTTCAACCAAAAAACTGTCCAGTTGACAAACTGATTTCCTCCTTTGCCATTTATTCTCCCTGGACGACTGAGGGATTCTGACACAGACTATCGGTGCTGTCACAATACCAACACTGCAGACTATATTTGGTTTAAAATGGCTTTTTAGTGCTGTGTATGTCTTGGATTTACTTGCTGACAGTTGCGTGGAAGCTGATCTTTTGTATACAACATTGATGGTTCTTTATTTTTTTTTATTTTTAGACAAATTTTATTCATTCACAGGGGAAATGAGTTGGACACAGCTCACAGCTTATTATAATAACAAAAGAGAAATTCTATAACATTCTAAATAAACAGCAAAAATAGCAAGAGACGGGTATCAAATAATGCATAATTATATAAATGTGTTTGCCCCAAGGACAAATAAAATGGCAATATAGTAATAGCTTTATATCGCTGAGATATATATATATTTATTTAAAATCACAACATGTAACTTTTAGCCCAAAATGCAACAACAAAAGTTTGGGAAAAAATGTGTCCTTACTGTGAGCGGGCTCGCATCTCCACAAACCTGACACTCATTTGGCTATAATCTCTCAGTACGGTTTAAAACTTGTGTTCCGACAGTCACAGCCTCAATAGGTTCAAGACTTCTAGAGTTACAGTGTTGAAATCAAGTTTAAATAAAAAGGTCCCAATGGATCCATTTTGGAAGATCCATAATCTGCAAACTCTAAAAGTGCACTGTGGAACTTTGGCTGTTATATGTCTGTGGAGGTCAAATCATAATCATAATCTTTGTTGTAAGATCAGGATTAGATATTTTTATAAAGCCGCCTGTGTAATTTCTCAGCTGTCCACACATGGTCCATAGCAAAAGAAAAATTCTAATCTCAACCAGACAAAGGTTTTCGAGGGAAGATGCTTTGCTGTCAGCATCTGGCCAGAGCTGAAGAAGCCACTTTCAAAAACCTTTTGAAATGTTTCTTTTGATATTTTACTAAATGGTGCAGCTCTAGTTTGACCCCAGTTAACATCCAAAGACTTCATATCGACGGCTCTATCAGCAGAACTTGAATACTCTACATTTACTTTTTTCCTACACTAGGGTGACCAGACTCCTCCATTTACCCGGGACGGCCCCAGTTTGGAGCCCCATGTCCACTCGCAGAAATGTCCCTATTTTTGACCAATTTGATCCCTGCCAACAGTTAACAGAGGCATAAACTGTCCAGGTTTTTTGTTTTAGATTTTTGTTTAGGTAAAACTACGGAAAACACAAAGAAAATATGACTCCACTGACACTAAGATGCGGAGGTTCCTAGTTTTGGACTTCGAAAATCTGGTCACCCTATTCTAGACTGTATATTTACCTTTTCTTTCAATGGGTTCATTTTGGTCGTGTAACTCATTGTAAATAGGCTCATAAAAATACTATGAGAGACTTGGACTCTTTAGTATGTTGTTTACACCTTAAGGCTATGAATGTGAACTCACAGTTCTAATGTGACCAGTGTCGATGCCGATGATGCTGCTAGGAGCGATGTGGATGACGGGCTTTGTTGTAAATGACCTTACCTGGAAAAAAATGGAAAAATCGTTATACAGATCTATATCGACTTACCACTGAATCAGTGATGGACGGCTGCGTTTTTGGGCTCAGTTTGTCATTTTGTTTTCAATCCTGGGGAGATTTTTCATATTTTCTGCAATACGATATGTAGAGAGATGATTTTGGGCCGTTAAAAAAATGTGACTCTACAGCTCTCCTAAAGGTCTGTAGTAAAACGGACTGCGGGTGAGTTTGTAGTCGACTAAAATGACATAAACCAGTGTGGTATATGGAAAGGTAATCGCTAAAAAGGTTATATTAATCTTATGGAAAAGCTGATACCGTTCCTCACTTTAAGATGTGGTTGGCTGAATTAACTGGTGTATTGTATATGGAGAGGATTCATTATGATTTGGAGGATAAAGGCGACGGTTTTAACAAGATTTGGCATCCGATCAAAATCTTCTGATCAAAATATGACGGCATAAATTTTATATATCTGCCACGTTCATATATACACTGAGCAAAAATTTAAACGCAACACTAATAATTCATTAAAAACTCTCTTTAGACAACAGAATGTCATTTTCATTAAATCATAGTTCTCTCTTTTCTATTCCCAACTGGCCTCTGTGTATTCCCTCATTTTTCAGTTAGGAAAATGTAAAAAAAAAAAGAAGTGCACTATTATCTATTTTTTTTATTTGTATTGTTCCCAAAAAAAAGAATAAGTAAATGTTTTTCACTTTTTCTTCAGCATAGTAAATGCATATTGAAAGAACTGTTTTAATTTATATTTAATTTTTTTAAAATCTTGCTAAAGGGTCGCATAAAAATATGTGCAAGTACTTTTTTTTAGTATCAATTAATATAAAAAAGTTCATAATTTTTAATTTAATCATTACTAATCATTTAATTTAAAAATGTGTTAAAATATAATTGTATATAAATACAATATTTTACGCAATGTGAAATTATTATTTATAATTAAGTACTAAATGCAATTAAAGATTTTGTGTGATACTTTTTATATGTATTAGTTATTTTTAGTTTACAGTAATTTTTTAAAAATGGCGGCACTTTATACTATAAAGTTAGGCAACGATTTAGCTCAAATGTTTAAATTACTGCTTAATTGTTCAGGTTTACAGTGAGTCTATGTGCTTTTATACAGCTCTGATACAGCTCAAGATCATTCTGAAGACATTCAGGAAAGCTCCATGTCTGTCCTGTGTTTTTTTTGAATGATTTTCTAGTTTCCATGCTCATTTTAGTAGTGATTAGTGACAGATTCTTTGATACTTTGACTTTGACCGTCCTGTTCCCTGAGTGTTTGGACTGTGGGAACCTGTGCTCCTGTCAGGCTCCGGGTCTCACTGGAGGTGTGAACACAGAGTTAATGACTCTCTTCACACCTCCACAGAAAAGAACCACCGACAGCTGAGCCCCACCGCTGCTCCAGGACCGCCTGACGTCACATTAAAGGGCCCATATTATGCCTTTGTCTGATCTCTCTCTCTCTCTCGCTCTTTCTCTCTCTCTCTCGCTCGCTCTCTCTCTATATATATAATGGGTTATATATATATATATATATATATATATACATATATATAAACAGTTATGTTCAGAATAATAGCAGTACAATGTGAGTAACCAGAATAATCCAGGTTTTTAGTATATTTTTATTGCTACATGACAAACACGTTCCCAGTCGGTGCAGTAGATTCTCAGAAAGCAAACACGACCCAGCAGTCCTGATATGGACTCTGTTAAGGCTGTGCAACTGGGCAATTAGTTGAAAGGGGTGTGTTAAAAAAAATAGCAGTGTCTGCCGTTGACTGTACAAACTCAAAAATATTTAGTAGAAACCCCTTTGTTTGTAGGATTTACCAATCCTCTGAATCACTAAACTCATATTTAGTTGTATGAGCACAGTTTTTAATAATTGCTTCACTCCTGTGTGACATGGAGTCAACCAGCCTGTGGCACCTTCAGGTGTTATTCTACTCCATGATTCTTTAACAACATTCCACAATTCATTTACATTTCTTGGTTTTGCTTCATAAACGGCATTTTTTACATCACCCCACAAGTTCTCAATTGGATTCAGATCCGGTGATTGGCCCGGCCACTCCATAACATTAATTTTGTTTGTTTGGAACCAAGACTTTGCTCGTTTACTGGTGTGTTTGGGGTCATTGTCTTGTTGAAACACCCATTTCAGGGCATGTCCTCTTCAGCATAAGGCAACATGACCTCTTCAAGTATTTTGACATATTCAAACTGATCCATGATCCCTGGTATGTGATAAACAGGCCCAACACCATAGTAGGAGAAACACGCCCATATCATGATGCACCTCCATGCTGTCTTCACTGTGTGCTGTGGCCTAACTGTCTTCACTGTGTGCTGTGGCCTAACTGTCTTCACTGTGTGCTGTGGCCTAACTGTCTTCACTGTGTGCTGTGGCTTAACTGTCTTCACTGTGTGCTGTGGCCTAACTGTCTTCACTGTGTGCTGTGGCCTGACTGTCTTCACTGTGTGCTGTGGCCTGACTGTCTTCACTGTGTGCTGTGGCCTAACTGTCTTCACTGTGTGCTGTGGCCTAACTGTCTTCACTGTGTGCTGTGGCCTAACTGTCTTCACTGTGTGCTGTGGCTTAACTGTCTTCACTGTGTGCTGTGGCCTGACTGTCTTCACTGTGTGCTGTGGCCTAACTGTCTTCACTGTGTGCTGTGGCCTAACTGTCTTCACTGTGTGCTGTGGCCTAACTGTCTTCACTGTGTGCTGTGGCCTAACTGTCTTCACTGTGTGCTGTGGCCTGACTGTCTTCACTGTGTGCTGTGGCCTGACTGTCTTCACTGTGTGCTGTGGCCTAACTGTCTTCACTGTGTGCTGTGGCCTGACTGTCTTCACTGTGTGCTGTGGCCTGACTGTCTTCACTGTGTGCTGTGGCCTGACTGTCTTCACTGTGTGCTGTGGCCTAACTGTCTTCACTGTGTGCTGTGGCCTGACTGTCTTCACTGTGTGCTGTGGCCTAACTGTCTTCACTGTGTGCTGTGGCCTGACTGTCTTCACTGTGTGCTGTGGCCTAACTGTCTTCACTGTGTGCTGTGGCCTAACTGTCTTCACTGTGTGCTGTGGCCTAACTGTCTTCACTGTGTGCTGTGGCCTGACTGTCTTCACTGTGTGCTGTGGCCTAACTGTCTTCACTGTGTGCTGTGGCCTAACTGTCTTCACTGTGTGCTGTGGCCTAACTGTCTTCACTGTGTGCTGTGGCCTAACTGTCTTCACTGTGTGCTGTGGCCTAACTGTCTTCACTGTGTGCTGTGGCCTAACTGTCTTCACTGTGTGCTGTGGCCTAACTGTCTTCACTGTGTGCTGTGGCCTAACTGTCTTCACTGTGTGCTGTGGCCTAACTGTCTTCACTGTGTGCTGTGGCCTAACTGTCTTCACTGTGTGCTGTGGCCTGACTGTCTTCACTGTGTGCTGTGGCCTGACTGTCTTCACTGTGTGCTGTGGCCTAACTGTCTTCACTGTGTGCTGTGGCCTGACTGTCTTCACTGTGTGCTGTGGCCTGACTGTCTTCACTGTGTGCTGTGGCCTGACTGTCTTCACTGTGTGCTGTGGCCTAACTGTCTTCACTGTGTGCTGTGGCCTAACTGTCTTCACTGTGTGCTGTGGCCTAACTGTCTTCACTGTGTGCTGTGGCCTGACTGTCTTCACTGTGTGCTGTGGCTTAACTGTCTTCACTGTGTGCTGTGGCCTGACTGTCTTCACTGTGTGCTGTGGCCTAACTGTCTTCACTGTGTGCTGTGGCCTGACTGTCTTCACTGTGTGCTGTGGCTTAACTGTCTTCACTGTGTGCTGTGGCCTAACTGTCTTCACTGTGTGCTGTGGCCTAACTGTCTTCACTGTGTGCTGTGGCCTGACTGTCTTCACTGTGTGCTGTGGCCTAACTGTCTTCACTGTGTGCTGTGGCTTAACTGTCTTCACTGTGTGCTGTGGCCTAACTGTCTTCACTGTGTGCTGTGGCCTAACTGTCTTCACTGTGTGCTGTGGCCTAACTGTCTTCACTGTGTGCTGTGGCCTAACTGTCTTCACTGTGTGCTGTGGCCTGACTGTCTTCACTGTGTGCTGTGGCTTCAATTCAGAGTTTGGGGGTCGTCTCACACACTGTCTGCAGCCCTTCGACCCAAAAAGAACAATTTTACTCTCATCAGTCCACAAAATGTTCCTCCATTTCTCTTTAGGTCAGTTGATTTGCTCTTTAGCAAATTTTAACCTCTTCTGCACATGTCTTTTTTTTTAACAAAGGGACTTTGTGGGGGTTTCTTAAATAGATTAAGCTTCACACAGACGTCTTCTGTCACAGCACTTACAGGTAACTCCAGACTGTGATCATCCTGGAGCTGATCATTGGCTGAGCCTTTGCCTCTGGTTATTCTTCCATCCATTTTGATGGTTGTCTTCCGTTTTCTTCCACGTCTCTCTGGTTTTGCTTTCCATTTTAAGGCATTGGAGATCATTTTAGCTGAACAGCCTATAATTTTTTGCACTTCTTTATAGGTTTTCCCCTCTCCAATCAACTTTTTAATCAAAGTGCACTGTTCTTCTGAACAATGTCTGGAACGGCCCATTTTCCTCAAATGCCTCTTCAACAAGTGCTGGGGCTTCATCCTTAAATAGGGGCCACCTGATTCACACCTGATTCACACCTGATTCACACCTGATTCACACCTGATTCACACCTGATTCACACCTGATTCACACCTGATTCACACCTGTTTTTTTCACAAAATTGATAACTTCACTGATTGGATGCCACACTGCTATTTTTTTTAACACACCCCTTATACCCCTATATATATATATATATACACACACAGTTATGTTCTGTACTGCTATTAGTACTGCAGTTATGTTATTGTACTGCTATTATTTTGAACATAATATATACAGTTATGTTCAAAATAATAGTACAATGTGAGTAACCAGAATAATCCAGGTTTTTAGTATATTTTTCTGCTTTAGTCTTTGTTTAGTCCTGCTTTAGTCCTGCTTTAGTCCTAGTTTAGTCCTGCTTTAGTCCTGCTTCAGTACTAGTTTAGTCCTGCTTTAGTCCTGCTTTAGTCCTAGTTTAGTCCTAGTTTAGTCCTGCTTTAGTCCTGCTTTAGTCCTAGTTTAGTCCTGCTTTAGTCCTGCTTTAGTCCTAGTTTAGTCCTGCTTTAGTCCTGCTTTAGTCCTAGTTTAGTCCTGCTTTAGTCCTGCTTTAGTCCTAGTTTAGTCCTGCTTTAGTCCTGCTTCAGTACTAGTTTAGTCCTGCTTTAGTCCTGCTTTAGTCCTGCTTTAGTCCTAGTTTAGTCCTAGTTTAGTCCTAGTTTAGTCCTGCTTTAATCCTGCTTTAGTCCTGCTTTAGTCCTTGTTTAGTCTTTGTTTAGTCCTGCTTTAGTCCTGCTTCAGTCCTAGTTTAGTTCTGCTTCAGTCCTAGTTTAGTCCTGCTTTAGTCCTGCTTTAGTCCTAGTTTAGTTGGAAGCATTAGAGTTTGGTGTAATTCTGCTCAAGGCCACTAGGTAGCGCTCCTCACCAGTGCACACGCTTGGATTTTGACGCTTGTCGTCTGCTTTGAGAAGGAACAACACACTGCAGATTTGAAACCCTCTTTTCAAAAGCCTCATTCATGGTTTGTACGGGAACATTTGAAAGAACAACAAAAGAATAAAAGTGGTGAATTCACAAGGGATGGTCTAATTCTGATTCTTGGTATCTTTAATTCATTTTATAATATTTTGACCTCATCAAAAACATACCTGAAGTTTTCATTTACATGTTTGTCTGCATCTCCAAAGCTAAAAATGTTCTGTTCCACCTTGTGATGTCATAAAGAGGTATTACTCAAGTTAACAGCTACTTTTTGCCTTCAGTTCAGAGATTGGCAATTCCAGAGCTAAAATAATCCAAATGAGTCTAGTCAAGGTGTGTGGAGTTTAAAAACACACAAAAAGCACAATTATTTCAATACTATACAATCCTAATATGTGATACCAGTAATACTGGGCTACACATCATTTCTAAAATAGATGTTCCTGCACTACAACAGGGCGCCTATATACAAACGCCTATATACAAACGCCTATATACAGTTCAGGGTGGACAAAATATTTTTAATGACAAAACTATAAGGAGTTGGAAGCTAAAATTTGGGACTTTTCCTATTGGAAAGTGTGTGAACCTCCTAAAATTTTTTCAGTCAAATCTGAGATGGTCGTGCGGGGCATTCGGAGGTTTGCCATGGAATGAATCCATATTCTTTTTAATAGCCATGTTTTATATTGTTTTTAACACAAAGTCCATTGTTTGCTTTATTTTACAGATTCCAGATGAGTTCGATTCAGGTGAGTACTGTTTTGTTTCTACATTTTGACTTATTAGTTTTATTTTCCAAAAGGTTCCATAAAAGTCCAGTCTGCTGTAGCGAAACCTCGCGCCGGGCCTCATCCTGTGGCACAACACTGTAACTTTAATATTAAAGGTGCACTATGGAACTTTTTGGTTGGGGGTTCGTCACATGCTTGTTTCTATGGATAAGGCATTGCTCTTCCTAGAATGTTCCATAAGTGAACAAAATAAACATTAAACTTTCTCGTTCGTCCATATTCTCCCCAACTGTTGCAGTGGAACACATTTACGATGGATGTCGGGAGAACGGACTTGGATTTATCCACGACTGACTTTCAGTAGAATGCAGCTTTAGAGCAGTGCTCCTTAACCTTGTTGGAGGTACTGAACCCCACTAGTTTCATCTGCACATTCACCGAACCCTTCTGAACTGGAAAAATAAAATATTTTTTTCTAATTCAAAACATAGGTACCGTATATATATTTTATTGGTGCACATGTGAATCCATATTGCACATATTCGTCTGAGCACTTTCTTTTTTTGCTCGACATAGTTAGTATGAAGGGAAAATATGAAGAAAGAAATGACACGATGTACCATCACGACAGTCACAAGACTATTACACACACAAAATATCCTGCAGCCAATAACGGCCGAACGGGGCGTGTCATCATGAATCATATGATTCATGTCTGACCCCTGCAGAACCCCTGAGACTGACTCACAGAACCCATGGGGTTCCATCAAACCCAGGGTAAGAACCACTGGTTTAGAGGCATTAGCATTTATCAAACACTTAATGTTTATTACAAGTGCAAAACAGATTTAAACAAGACATTTTCAGGAGCCTGTGTGATCTATACAAACGTTGATGGTCCTGTTTAGAGGTTTGATTTTCAATAAAAAGCTGAGAGTGACTAACTGAAAAACTGTCGGCTAATGTGAAATGGGTGACCAGATTTTCCCAAACTCAATCAACAACTGGGACAACTCCGGTTTGTGGTGGTTGGTAATAATCAAATTGTGAAACAAGTGCATAATTAAGGAAAACTGTTCCACACTCGTCCCATTCATGATTTATTTACAGCGTGTGTCAGTTAGGGGTGTAACAATATCCAGTCTCACGATATTTTCACGGTATGAACCTCACAGTACGATATTTATTGTGATATCGTTGGGAGGCTCATGATAATACGATATTCTACATGACTGACACGACATTCTAAATGTGCTTTGACCAGTCATTTGGTACATTTATTGTCATTAGGGTATAATATAATATAACGATATCCAAATCTCTCTGTACGATATTTTCACCATAAACATCTCACGGTACGATATTTATTGCAATATTTTGTGGAGGCACAAAACTGTTTTTCCTCTAAAAATGCCTTCCAAAGAATGAAGATGTAAAAGTGCTTAGAACAGTTATTTCTTCATGTCGTCTGCACTGAAATGGAGCAAAGGATCATGGTCTATGTAGTTCCCTCTGTTTTTTTTAGCTATTTCTGCATCAGATCTGTTCATTTAAGCAACGAGACTTGGGATTTGATATATTGTGTTGGTCCACGATATTATTGTGAGACTTTTGAACATATTTCGGTTATTGTTACACCCCAGGTGCTGGTGAGTAAGATCAGCCTGCACGAGGATGCCACTGGTGTCGTGGCAGGATTTTACACTGGGGTTATGTGGGACAGATGTCATTCCTGGTCGATCAGATCTTCACTTTAAACGGATTCGGATGCAGATAATACTTCTGTCAATATTTCCTCCTCTCCTCCTCCTCATTCTCCTCCATCACTGCCATCCTGCTGCTTATCAATCAATCCATCAATCAATCATCTATAAATCCATATATCTCACCCAGTTTCACTGTTAGCCTCATCATTCACCCGCCCACAGAGCCCAGCGTCACCTAAGATTGTATTGATCCCAACTATGGCACTTTGGGACCTTAAAGAGCCCAGATTACCCCATTTTCTGATCTCTGTCATAATGTTTCCTCATCAAAAAGACACCCTAAAACTGAAAACACTCTGTTCCACCTTGTGATGTCATGTGGTAATACAGGACGTAAACTGCTGCGTTTTTAAACTCCACACACCTCCACTAGAATCATTTGGTGGATTGCAGCCCTGGAATTGACTATCTCTACCGAACCAACGGTAAAAGGAGCTGTTCACTTTAAAGCTACCACTTCATGACATCATAAAGTGGAACAGAGTCGTTGTAGGCAGACTAATAAAGCAGGGTTACTCAAACATGTGGGAATTAAATGAAACACAACTCCAGGTCTGTTTTTGATGTGATAACATTATAACATGTCCAATGGCCGCCGCACACTAAAGGAGAATTTACCCGATTTTGACCACAAAATTGTGCTATTAATCCTCTGTTAATAATGCTTAGTAAAGCGTGTGTTGGGGACATGTGTCTGTATAAAGTTATCTTACCTCATCCAGTTTGAGGCGAGATAAACAGCCATCCACACCACTCATGGATCGAGTTGAAGCTGCAGATTAATCGTCATGACTCTACTTCCTGTGGACTTTATCTCCAATCTTTTATGCTTTGAAAATCCTGTATCTGAAGTATTGCACCACATTTCACAAATAACACAGTGTGACTTGTATCTGAACTCTGCAGCGCTCTGATCTTTTGAACACAAAGTGAAACAGCTGATACCATTGCGCTCACAACTTTATATCCTGTGGTCCGCAGACTTATCTCGCTGTAGTATTTGCGATCTGAGAATTTAAGTCTCATAAGCTTCTCCTTGTGTCTGTGGCGTGTACATTTAAAAATCGTGTAAAACCAAAAAAACTGTCGTGTGTGGCAGCCGTTAAAGCTCATAAGAGTCCATTTTGAGTAATATGGGACACACTTTCTTCGCTACTTTCCTCAAACAGAGGCTGGAGTGAGCGCCGTAAAGTTACAGACGGCACACTCAGACATACAGTTCCTCTGGGAGGTTTTTTTCTTTCCGACAATCGGACAAATTCACTTAAATGAACAGGACCGATGAGCCGCCCACACCGCCGCGTATTGATGAAGTCATTACACGGCAGACAAAGACAAAGACCGATCAGTAAACGAAGCCAGGGACTGTCATTAAAAAGCTGCAAATCATGAAGAAACACTTTTGCACAGTTGAATAGCACGATGTGTAACTTTTCGAGTGGAAGGTTCGTCACCTGCTTGTTTTTCTATGGAGATGACATTGCTCTGCCTGGAATGTTCCACAGTATTACATTAAACTGTTCTACCTGACATTTATTCACTTACAGGTGGTTTTAGAGCTCAAAAATAAGCATTTGACAGACCCTTTACCAGAAAAGTCACATAAGGCGCCATTAATAAATCACATTTTCAGTCAAGTCAGGTTTAGTGGATAAATAAATACATTAAAGGGCCCATTTAAATGATTCACTTTTGCCATAAAATGTCATATACATAGTTCTTGTATTGGGTGTTACTCATTTAGGTCCCGTTTTGGCCCCATGTTGATTTAGTTTAGTCCCGGTCTTAGGCTCTGGTCTTAGTTCTGGTCGTAGTCCTAGTTTTAGTCCTGGTCTTAGTCCTAGTCATAGTCCTGGTTGTAGTCCTGGTCTTAGTCCCGGTTGTAAGTCCCTGGTCTTAGTCCTGATTATAGTCCTGGTCTTAGTCCCAGTTGTAGTCCCGGTTTTAGTCATGGTCTCAGGCCCTGGCCATAGTCCTTGTCTTAGTCCTGGTCTTAATCCTAGTTTTGGTCCCGGCCTTAGTCCCGGGCTTAGTCCTTGGTCGTAGTCCCGGTCGTAGTCCTGATTGTAGTCCTGGTCTTAGTTTCGGTTGTAGTCACGGTCTTAGTCTCTGGCCATAGTCTTGACCTTAGTCCTGGTTGTAGTCCTGGTCTTAGTCCCGGTTGTAGTCATGGTATTAGTCCCTGGCCGTAGTCCTGACCTTAGTCCTGGTTGTAGTCCTGGTCTTAGTCCCGGTTGTAGTCATGGTATTAGTCCCTGGCCGTAGTCCTGACCTTAGTCCTGGTTTTAGTCGCTGTTCTTAGACCCTGGTCTTAGTCCTTGTTTTAGTCCTGGTTTAGTCCTAAAGTCCTTGTTTCAGTCCCAGTGAAATGACCTCTGGGACCCCCCGGACTTTAGGGACCAAGACTATCCCAGGGAAGGTGCTTAGGGACAGGGCAAAAGTTCACGACTCCCCTGGGACCTCCAGCGGAGCTCCACCTCTGCTCCACTCTTTCCAATAACATCAACAGCAATTACATCAATTAGTTTAACTGAATCAGCGATATGTGATAATGGGGAAAATGTAACAAAAGGCTGGAAATACTGGGTTTAGACCGGGTTTAGACCTGGTTTAGACTGGGTTTAGACCTGGTTTAGATCTGGTTTGGTCCTGGTTCAGACTGGGTTTAGACCTGGTTTGGTCTTAGTTTGGACTTTGTTTGGCCCTGGTTTGGCCCTGGTTTGGCCCTTGTTTGGTCCTAGTTTAGTCCTAGTTTGGTCTGAGTTTGGTTTTGGTTTGGTCTTGGTTTTGGCCCTGGTTTGGTCCTGGTTTAGACTGGGTTTAGACCTGGTTCGGCCTTGGTTTGGTCCTAGTTTGGCCCTGGTTTGGTCCTGGTTTAGACTGGGTTTAGACCTGGTTCGGCCTTGGTTTGGTCCTAGTTTGGCTCTGGTTTGGTCCTGGTTTATAGGTCTTTTCCACTGGCACCATACCTGCTTTGGAGTGGTTCTAACCGTGCTGAGCCGATGTAACACCTTGACGTGGACAGACTGCTGTCCATTGATTGGTCAGAGGAAATGTCGTCATATGCGCGACGAAGCTCGAGGAACTTCAAATAATCACTCGCCGTGAAAAACCACCGACCACAGCGAAAACATCAACAGAGGATAAACAACAGAGTAGATTGTGAAGGCTGCGGTGTGACACTAATGTCGCTTAAAAATGACGCAGTGTCGACCCCGCTACTCCACCCACTTCCAAGTGGTAATGACTGCATGGAAAAGCTTCACCATGTAGTGGCATGCCATGTGCCAGTAGTGTAGTCGAAAAGCCCTATTAGATTGTGTTTAGACTAGGCTTACGCCTGGTTTGGTCCTAGTTTGACCCTGGTTTGGTCCTGGTTTAGATTGGGTTTAGACTAGGTTTAGACCGGGTTCAGCCTTAGTTTGGTTCTAGTTTGTCCCTGGTTCAGCCCTGGTTTAGACCTCCTTTAGACTTGGTTTGGTAAATGTATAGATATTGTCCTGCCCTGAGAACAAAATTTCATTTCATTTCTATTTTTGTACTTCACTGGGTCATAATGCAAGTGCTAGAATAAAATAGTTTGTTCCTGGTTTGGTCCTGGTTTGCTCCTGGTTTGGTCCTGGTTTGGTCCTGGTTTGGTCCTGGTTTGGTCCTGGTTTGGGCCTGGTTTGGGCCTGGTTTGGGCCTGGTTTGTTCCTGGTTTGGTCCTGGTTTTGGTCCTGGTTTGGTCCTGGTTTTGGTCCTGGTTTGTTCCTGGTTTGTTCCTGGTTTGGTCCTGGTTTGGGCCTGGTTTGGGCCTGGTTTGGGCCTGGTTTGGGCCTGGTTTGGGCCTGGTTTGGTCCTGGTTTGGTCCTGGTTTTGGTCCTGGTTTGGTCCTGGTTTGGTCCTGGTTTGGTCCTGGTTTGCTCCTGGTTTGGTCCTGGTTTGGGCCTGGTTTGGGCCTGGTTTGGGCCTGGTTTGGGCCTGGTTTGGGCCTGGTTTGGTCCTGGTTTGGTCCTGGTTTGCTCCTGGTTTGCTCCTGGTTTGGTCCTGGTTTTATCAAGCTTTAGAATCATCTTGAGCTGTATGTGGACCACTTACCTGGACCACTGAGGGATTCCACAGATATAAGAGTAGATGAAGAAAGTACTACCATTTAATACTAAAAAAACAAAACATTCTACTGTCTAAAGAAAGAGTGTTTTTATTATCATTGTGGTATCGGAGTTGGTATTGTGTATCAGCATTATAGTTTGGCCATGGTCTGTATCCCCGTTTGCCCCCTGCTCTGCCTCCTGACCCCTCCTCACATTCTCGTTTTAACCCTTTGTTTTCAACATTCTTTGCATTTCTGCCCATTCACTCCTTAATTACTTTTTCTACTGCCACCCTCTGTTCTCTTTGTTTTTACGTCTCTGCCTTTTGGCGAACGTATGGAGGAGAAATGGGCCAGAGGCTACATGGATTTAGCAGGTTTTGTTGTGGTAAATATTCTGGGGAAAATCTGAAATTGCAATTAGATTTACATTTTAAATTTGCACTCTGTAACTTTTCGGTTGGGTGTCTGCCACCTTCTTATTTCTATTGAGGAATGGTCTGGAATGTTCCACAGTGTGACATTAAACATCTCTACTTTGCATTTATTCAATTACAGGTGGTTTTATAGCTCCAAAAACCCTAGAAAAACAAACATTCTGATTGTGAGCAGCGTCGCCCCTCTGCAGATCTGACCTGGAAGTCTATCTGCTTTGGTCTGCATAAAGATAGAAAGGTTTAATTCCACAGCGTGAAACACAAACCAAATAACATCTTCATGGAGAAAAGTTACACAATGCACCCTTTAATAATAAGATTCTGTTCAAAGTTCACATTTTAAAAGCATCCAGAAGAATTAACAAAAATAATGAAATCTGAACTGGCAAACGAATACAAGAATCCCATTTCAGAACATGTTTGTACAGCTCTAAACTAAAGGGTTAGCAGTTTAATGCAGAATAAGACAGGAGATTTCCCTGTTTGTGAAGGAAATTATGGTACATCAGAAATTGCAGTTTAAATTCAACTTGTAATTCAACAGTGATTCATCTGGCAGCTGTAGAATGAGCTTCTATAAAGGATGAACTACTGTCATTGTTTGTTTGGCTTATTTAAACTAGAGATGTTCTGATCAAGATTTTTGGCTTCTGATACGATTTTTTTTAAGGAGTGCTCTTTCCGATACCGATACGATCTGGTAGCGCCGTCTCTGTAATGTGTCGTGAAGGAACTTCGTACCTTGGCTCCAAAAAGTCCATTAGATGACAAAAGTCTGTTTTCCACGACAGACAGCGGTTGATCGTCTAAAGCACATGTGTCAAACATGCGGCCCGGGGGCCAGATCCGGCCCTCCAAGACCTTTAATCTGGCCCTCGGCTGATTTTTCTATTAAAATACTTAAAATTTTCAGATTTTTCTGTTAATTTTCTGCACCGTTTAGCATAGCAGCGTCTCCGGCGTTTCTGTACGTTGCGACTCCCACCAGAGCAGCACAAATGAAGACTTTCCTCTTTCCAAACGCTCTTAAAGGACGATCGTTCTGACTGTCGACCGTGACCCTCATCAGCAAAATGTCAAAAAATGAGAAAAGCAGATGCTGAGTTCAGGATTTCCCAAGAAAAATAGTCTAATTCTTATTTGTTGACAGAGGTGAATGGGAAATCTGTGCTCAGTGTGTTTGGAACAAGTGGCGTTGCTCGAGGAATATAATCTTAAACACCACTACGAGACACGGAGAAAAATACAATAACTTGAAGAGAGAACTGAGTTTTCTGATCCGGCCCTTTTGGGATCAAAGTAGGCTGCATACGGCCCTCGGACCAAAATGAGTTTGACACCCCTGGTCTAAAGCAATGAATTCGACAATCCTCGGTGTTATTTTCTTGGTGTTGTCGCCATTTCAACATAGATTTTCTCTTCTTTGAAATGCCTCTGCCTGTGTTTGCTGCTGTGGCTTTGCTGCCTTGCGCTTGTAAATCTCTTTTGGATGATTTTTTTGTAAGTGACTGATAATGTTGAAGTGAGCTTCGCTGGTTCCTCCACAAAAAACTGCTCGATTGCGTGTCGCTGTCTGCTGTAGTCCCACACAGCAACATGGCAGTGTTTTGATTTACGGCTGCCGTAAAGCGTGTCGATGCCACAAAAACACGTGAAACTGGATCGGTCTGATCACGTGACTGAATCCGATACACATAAAAGAGCCGGATCGGGAGCTGATACCGATGCTGAATATTGGAAAAATTGTGAAATTGACTCTTGTGAGCTTTGAGTCATGTTATAATACTGTTACATCCTCAAAAACAAACAGGGTGTCCCAAAAAATTTATCATTTTAAAAGAAATTCTGTTAAACTACTAAGTCCAGCTTAATGAAATGGAACAGTTTAAGTGTTGAACATTTTAAGTTTATTATGGGATTTTGTTTGCCAGTTGGTGAAGTTTTCCAAATTTTGCATTGAAGGCTGCACAGTTTTGCGTGAATGTGTGTGAGCAGATTCCAAAACGCTAAATGACTTCTATTTGGGAGTGAACGGCTCAACTTGAAAACACGACAAAAATAAATATTACAGGGAACATCTTGATCTGTTTGTGTGCATTCTGTAAAAATTTCAACAAGAATTGCCCAAAAAATTATTGACCTGCGAAATGATTTTTTGGGACACCCTCAAGTTGCGTTTTGTTTCATTCACACACTTTTGACAAAGCCTTTTTTATTAGTCTGTCAACATCTCCAAACCACCCTGTGATGTCATGAAGCAGTACTTTTCAAGTTAAATCAATCATCTTTATTGTCACATGTGCATATACGTACTAAACGTATACAAATGCAACGCTGGTTTTACTTATTATTTACTATGTCCAAAATTCCAAACTGTCCCATTAAAATCTCATGTTGTCTTGTTCTTATCTCGTCTCATCTTGTGGAAATTGTGTTTCGTCCCATCACCTTGTTTTTTTGCTTTGCACAGATGAAATTACTGTCCTCTTCCACCTCAGTGCAAACATTCAACTAAAACAGAATATAAAGACATACTAGACTAGACAAGACCACAAACAGACAAAACAAAAAGTAGGTACGGCTAAAATATATAAAGTAAGCAGATTTGCTTACATGCATCCAAGCTCCACAAGTACATCAGTGACAAGGCCCAGACTGATGACGCTCAGAGAATGTCTCAGACAGTGGCGCAGAGGAAGAGGTGCTGGAGGGACCATCATGGCAGGACAAACCCCTACACGGGGCGAACCACCGGAACATAACTGAAGTGGCTGATATCAAGAAATCCTACCAATGGCTGGAGAGGGACATCTCAGACATCTCAGTCCAGAAAAGTGCAGTACTGGGAACAGATACTGCACAGAACTCTCAAGCTCCCAGGCCTCTGGTAGAGGACCCGAGCTGATGAGGGTGAGAGACCAACCACCGTGGAAGGTGAGAAATGCGTTTTATATATATATATATATATATATATATATATATATATATATATATATATATGTGTGTATATATGTATATATATATATATGTGTGTGTATATGTATATATATATATATATATATATGTGTGTGTATATGTATGTGTATATATATATATATATATATATATATATATATATATATATATATATATATATATATATATATATATGTGTGTGTGTGTATATGTATATATGTATATATATATACACACACACACACACACATACATATATATATATATATATATATATATATATATATACATATACACACACACACACACACACACAGTATCTCACAAAAGTGAATACACCCCTCACACTTGTGCAAACATTTAATTTTCATGGAACAACACTGACGAAATGACACTTTTATACAATGTAAAGTCGTCCATGTACAGCTTGTACAACAGTGTAAATTTACTGTCCCCTCAAAATAACTTGACACACAGCCATTGATGTCTAAACTGCTGTCAACAAAAGTGAGTTCACCCCTAATTGAAAATGTACAAACTGGGCTCAAAGTGTCAATATTTTGTGGAGGCACCATTATTTTCCAGCACTGCCTTTAATTCTCTTGGGCCTGGAGTTCACCAGAGCTTCACAGGGTTCCACTGGGATCCTGTTCCACTCCTCCATGATGACATCACAGCTCAATGGGGTTTAGGTCTGGTGACAGGCTTGGCCATTCCATCACCTTTACCCTCAGTTTCTTTAGAGCGGCACTGGTCTCCTTGGAGGTGTGTTTGGGGTTGTTATCATGTTGAACGCTGCCCTGCGGCCCAGTTTCTGAAGGCAGGGGATCAGGCTCTGCTTCAGTATGTCACAGTGCATGTGGCATTCATGGTTCCCTCAATGATCTGTAGTTCCCCAGTGCCGGCAGCATCATGCAGCCCCAGACCATGACACTCCCACCTCCATGTTTGACTGCTCACCTGGTTGCCACCAAACACGCTTGACACCATCTGAACCAAACAGGTTTATCTTGGTCTCATGAGACCACAGGACCTGCTTCCAGTAATCCATGTCCTTAGTCTACTTGTCTTTACCAAACTGTTTGCTGTTTCTTGTGCTTCATCTTCAGAAGAAGCTTCCTTCTGGGACAGCAGCCATGTAGACCATTTTGATGCAGTGTGCGGCCTATGGTCTGAGCACTGAAAGACTGACCCTCCACCCCTTCAACCTCTGTAGCAATGCTCCAGCTCATACGTCCATTTCCCAAAGACAACATGTGGATATGACTCTGAGCACGTGCACTCAACTCCTTTGGTCGACCATGGCCAGAACTGTTATGCTGTATGGTCTTGGCCTCAGTGCTGCAGCTCAGTTTCAGGGTGTTGGTGATCTTTATGTAGAGCAACAACTCTTTTTAAACTAAAGTCCCTCGGCAGGTAGAATGACCGACATCTGATGATAATCAGCTCCAAAAGTGGTGAGCAGTGTTTGCATACCACAGCAGCATCTTGGCACCAGGCGTCACTGATGTAAACACAGAGTCCCCGGCCACGGGTCTTTCCTCCCTTGACGAGAGCTCTGTCCGCCCGGTAGCATGTTAGCCGGGCAAGCTTAACGGCATGGTCCGGGACGCTGTCATTTAACCATGTTTCCACAAAGACACAGCACTCATTCACAGTCTTGGAAGTCTTGCGGAGTCGGCGGATGTAGTCCAGCGAGCATATGTTGGCCAGTGTAATTGGATGGGATGGCCGGCCGGTGAGGGCTAGCCCGGATACCTCACCTCTTCCCTGCCTCTTCTGCCTCCGCATAATCCGTTTATGGTGCCTCCACTGTGGGATAGTTGCAGGAGTGGGGGTCCGTGATTGAGCAGGTCTGCGGAGTAGACCGCAGTCAAGTAGTACTCCCGCGTCTGCTGGGCTAATATTTATAAAACTAGTACTGCCAATGGTGAGCAGAAATTCACGGGGGGTATGTGATCAAGGGACACGACAAGGAAGGACAGATACACGTAGACGAACAGCACAAAGAACAGAAAAACACTGGTAGCATAGGAGAGAGAGGGAGAGGAGCCGCTGCGTGTGCACGTGCCACCATCTTAAAAGAGTTCAGTTCACTGTTTTCCTTTAGTTCAGCACATTCCTAGTAGAATTCCATGACTGAAATTATCCAAATGATTCTAGTGAAGGTGTATGGAGTTTAAAAACACAGTAGAGAACTTCCTGTCTGTCTGAGAGAAGAACTCAACCGAAATATGGAGAGTTTGTGTGTTAAATGAAACAAAACACAACTCCAGCTATGTTTTTGAGGAAGAAACAACATTAGAACATGGCTAAAAGCTCCCAAGAAACAGTCTTGCACAATATCAGACCTTTTAACCAAATTACTTGACAAACATTTACAGCACTGAACACCAGCAGTGACCTAGTTTGAGCTTCTTTTGAGATTTGGTGGGTAACTTCCGAGAATCGTCCTTGTTTTTGATACTTAAGGCTGGAGTGGGGAGGCACCATAGACCTGAGCATGTTTGAGATTCCATTTAATGTGCTGTTTTTCACATTCTCTCCTTCTGTAACGGTCACTCTTTTCTTTCACTGGGGCCCTTTGCAAACCCCAGACCTGGGTGGTCCTGCCTGTACCCCCATCGCCCCCCATTGGCCCCTAACAGCCCCTCCGATGTGGAAATGGCTTGTTTTTCTTGATCTTAAAGGGCTCATATTAAGACATTTTATGATCTAATGTTGTTTCCTCATCACAAATACACCAGGCTTGGTCCTGGTTTAGACCTGGTTTGGTCCTGCGTAGTCCTGGTTTGGTCCTGGTTTAATCCTGGTTTAGGCCTGGCCTGGTCCTGGCCTGGTCCTGGTTTACTCCTGGTTTAGTCATGGTTTGGTTCTGGTTTACTCCTGGTTTAGTCCTGGTTTGGTCCTGCTTTAGTCCTGGTTTGGTCCTGGTTTGTTTTAATTATTCACATAATGTAGTTTCCTCATCACAAACATACCAGGGGTTTTGTGTCATTCACACGTTTAACATTAAAAATCCTGTTTGTTTATTTATTTATGGTCTTTCCCTCAAATGGAAAACATTCTGTTCCATCTTATGGAACAGGAAGTGCTTCACACCTTCACTAGAATCATTTGGATGATTTCTGCCCTGGAATTGCCGACCTCTGCTGAACTAAAGGTAAAAGGAGCTGTTCACTTGAAAACTACCGCTATGCAACATCACAAGATGGAACAGAGCAGAATATTTTGAGCTTTGCAGATGTAGACAGACTTGTTGTTATCCAAACAACAAGCCATGGATAACCAAGGACATTAAAGCCACACTCATCGGGAAGAGGAAGGCCTGCAGCTCGGGAAACAAGGAGGAGGCCCAGGCTACTCAGAAGAAACTGAAGGTGCAGCTGAGCCAGGCCAGACAGAGACATGGGAGGAAGCTGGAGTGGAAACTTCAGCAGAACATGCGGGAAGTGTGGAGCGGCATGAGGACCATCACGGGACACAAGCCGACCCGAGGGGGAAGCATTGAGGGAGATGTGAACACAGCCAATGAGTTCAACATCTTCTTCAATCGCTTTGACACCGCAGGAACTGTCCACCTCCAGCCAGCAGCAGTCAGCCCCCTCCCCCTCCCTCCCCCGTCTCCTGTGGAAGACCCAGCTCACACCTCAGACGACACCACCCCTCCCCCTCCTGACACCTCCACACTGACTGTCACTGAGGAGCAGGTGAGGTGTCAACTGCAGAGACTGAAGGCCGGGAAAGCACCAGGACCTGATGGAGTGAGCCCCAGAGTCCTGAAGGGCTGTGCTCCCCAGCTCAGTGGTGTCCTGCACCAGATCTTCAGCCTGAGCCTGAGTCTTCAGAGAGTCCCCCTGCTGTGGAAGACATCGTGCCTCGTCCCTGTCCCGAAGACGCCGCGCCCCAGCGACCCTAAGGACTACAGGCCCGTGGCACTGACCTCCCACATCATGAAGACTCTGGAGCGACTCGTCCTGGAGCAGCTGAGGCCTATGGTCCAACATCTGCAAGACCCTCTCCAGTTTGCCTACCAGCCCCACCTTGGAGTAGACGACGCCATCCTGACCCTACTCCACAGAGTCTACTCCCACCTGGACAAGCCGGCTGCCACTGTGAGGATCATGTTTTTTGAGTTCTCCAGTGCGTTCGACACCATCAGGCCGGCTCTGCTGGCTGAGAAGCTGGTGGTGATGCAGGTGGAGCCTCCTTGGTGTCCTGGATTGTGGATTACCTCACTGGAAGACCACAGTATGTGCGTCTGCAGAGCTGTGTGTCGGACAGAGTGGTCAGCAACACCGGGGTCCACAGGGGACAGTCCTGTCTCCCTTCCTCTTCACCCTCTACACCACAGACTACAACTACAGCAGCGAGTATTGCCACCTTCAGAAGTTTTCTGACGACTCTGCAGTGGTGGATGCATCAGCGGTGGTGACGAGGAGGAGTACAGGACTGTAGTGGACAACTTTGTCACCTGGAGTGAGAAGAACCACCTCCAGCTCAACGTGATGAAGACAAAGGAACTGGTGGTGGACCTTAGGAGGACCAAAGCTGCTGTGACCCCCATCTCCATCCGGGGGGTCAGTGTGGACGTGGTGGAAGAGGACAAGTACCTGGGGGTGAACTTGGACAATAAACTGGACTGGAGCAGGAACGTGGACGCGGTTTACAAGAAGGGCCAGAGCCGCCTCTATTTCCTGAGGAGGCTGAGGTCCTTTGACATCTGCAGGACAATGCTCAGGATGTTCTATGAGTATATGGAGGCCAGTGCATCATGTACGCTGTATCTGCTGGGGCAGCAGTCTGCGCCTGAGGGACACTAATAGACTCAATAGGATCAGAAAGGCTGGACATGTTGTGGGGGAGGAGCTGGACTCTCTGGCGGTGGTGTTGGACAGGAGAATACTGGACAAAATCTGGACTATTCTGGACTCTCCCTCCCACCCCCTCCACGAGGTGCTGGCCAATCAGAGGAGCTCTTTCAGCCATAGACTGCGGCTGCCGCTGCTCCACTGAGAGACACAGGAAATCTGTCCTGTCGCCATCAAACTGTTGAACTCTGCACTTTAAATCACAAACTACTCAATCCTTTTTATCCTATTCCTGCTCACACATGTATATAGTCATAAATATGTCACTGATGTAAATAATTTCCCAGAGAGAGATATTTTATCTTTTATCTTATTGTATTTATCTTATCTTATTTTTGTAACTTGTTTCGATCTACATGCTCTTGGTCTGCATCTGTAACAAAGGAAATTTCCCCTCGGGGATGAATAAAAGTAATTCTGATTCTGATAACTCAAAGATGTGAATGAAGCAAAACACAACTCCAGGTCTGAGGAGGGAACAATATGACTTAAAGGCCACAAGAGTCCATTTAGTGTAATATAGGTTATGTTTTGAAGTCCACATTTTTGAACCAAAGTGACCTCTGTGTGGGGCTGCATTGTTGCCTGATTACCCCATATTATTATTATTATTAAATCTGGATATCACATTATGTAATTGATATAGTCTGGTCAACTTTATAATGATCTTGTAATGACCTCCATCACCTCCAGGTTTCTGTGTTCTGTGATCTTCAAAATGGCTGTCAGTCTTTATTGGAAGCTTAGTTGAATTAGGCGCCAGAAAATCAATGCTCTTTTATTTATTGGCGGTTTCCTGTTGATCAGATGTGGCCCCTTCCACTCATTACCTCACACATTTGCATTAGAAAAGATCCAACCCTCCTGCTTCTCTTTTTTTCTCTTCCTTCATTGTCACTGAAGTAAAACACCAAATCATTCCAGGCTTTTCTGAATTCTTCTGCACCGCATGGGCCCCATTTCTTTGAAATATAATCATGTTATGTAAGTTAAAGACCCTAGAGTTTCATGGTGTTGGTAGAATTAGCATTAAAACTCTCCAAATGCAGATGTTTCAGTGGTTCATAATCATTCATGTCAGTATGGGGTCTGTCTGCACAAAACACAAACTAGTTCAAAGTTTGGTTCCACTTTATGATAAATATAGTCCTGGTTTAGTCCTGGTTTAGTCATGGTCCTGGTTTAGTCCTGGTTTAGTCCTGGTTTAGTCTTGGTTTAGTCCTGCTTTAGTCATGGTCCTGATTTAGTCCTGGTTTAGTCCTGGTTTAGTCCTGGTTTAGTCCTGGTTTAGTCCTGGTTTAGTCCTGGTTTAGTCCTGGTTTAGTCCTGGTCCTGGTTTAGTCCTGGTTTAGTCCTGGTTTAGTCCTTGTTTAGTCCTTGTGTAGTTCTTATTTTGTCCCGTTCTTAATCCTTTATGTGAGGAGGGAGTGAACTCTGTGGGTTTTTCCTCCTGTCTTTTGGACTTTGGACTTTCTTGTGTCGTCAGTGTTGGATTGTGGCAGATGGCGCTGCTTCCTGCTTCCACATGCTGCAATGAACTCTGGGGGATTGAGTCTCTAGGGACTACCTAGTGTGAAAGAGAAACTCAGATCAGGCTTTTGATTATTCATTTGTTTATTTTAGGAACACCTCTCATTCTGGAGCCACCTGCTGTGTACAGTGACTCGTATGGCCCAGTGCACTTGAATGGAAATTTGCAATTTCCGTTGCTACAGTTTCCAAATCTTGTCAAAATACTAAAATCATGATAAATATGTTTGAATTCAAGTCCGTTTTAAATGGACTGTATTTATGTTTCATAATAAACTTATCTGTGCCCCACAGATAAGAGGTTAACATTTTTAAATGCTTTTTGCTTTTAATTGTTTAGTTGTTTATTTTTTATTATTTTTTTTACAGTTCTGATGATGATCCAATCAGAAAGCAGAATGAGCCTCACATGAGTCTCTGATCTGCGTTGCCAGTTTCACTGGTGAAATCCAGTGGTTTTAAACCCAGAATGTGTGCCTCTGTTCTGAATGGTCACTTCCTATACCCTAGCACAATCCTGAGTCAGTGCTAGTGCAGCCTCTGCAGCTCAGGGTGGGAATTCTGGAGGTTCTGAGCTTCACATGAGACCTGTCCATAAACTGAGAATGAGATAAACTTGGGTTTGTCTATCTGCAGGTGAAGGCTCAGGTCATTCAGGTTCAGCTGTGATTGTAGCAGCTTGTTAAACATAGTCAGAGCACAGGCTACATACTTTTTTACTGTTAAGATGCATGTAGAATCCCTCAGTTGTCCAGGTAGAATCCCTCAGTTGTCCAGGTAGAATCCACGGCAAAGGAGAAATTCAATTTGTCGACTGGACAAACATATATTTAGGTCAAATGCGTTCAGCTCATCTAAGCTGCTGCTTCAGTTCTCGTCAGAATGCTGAATGCTTAAGATGTAGATTTGTTGTATTTTTCTTCAGGTATTTTCAAAACAGTTGGCAAAAATTTCATGGTTGTATTTTTTTTACCTGTTCTTCAAATGTTCCTTATTTAGTCACATGACTGTAGCAGATGGCCGTGCTTCCTGCTTCCACACCCTGCAATGATCTCTGGGGGATGGAGTCCCTGGGGAGTGGACGGCGTGTGTTCAGAAATGGCCAGGATAGGGAGGCACGCGCACTGCTCTCTATGTGACCATTGTCCCGGCTGTTTGCTGTAATGAGCCCCTCGGCCCCCTGGGAAATGAAGTCTTTATTATTATGAGGCATTAGGCGCCGACAGCTGGGTGTTTGTTTTTTAATACGACGCGTCCAGATTCCATATCAGCGTCGCCGTCAGCAGCCCATCCGTCTTGTTCTGGATGCGCTGTGTTCACTCCCCACAGTAAAGAGGCCGGTGCTTTTCTGACTGCTTTCACTTTGGAGACTTCAGGTTATCATATTTGTGTTACGATCATTGTGAGAAGAAACATTTTTCATATTTTCACATTTTGAATAAGTTTTATATTGAATTAAAATTTGACTTAGACTTTATTTCTAAATTTATCACCATTCTTTTTTTTTTTTTTAAATAGATTTACAACTTGGACTTGTGCTTTTATTGCCCGACAAGGGAAATTATTTGGCCACAGCAGCTCACACATCACAAAGAGTAAAAATATAAATGGTAATAATAATAAATTCAAAATAAGTATATAAAAATACCAAGAGAATTGTATAAATGTCAACAATAAAATTAATATTATTTATCAAACTTTCGTCATATAAGAAATAATCTAACAACAAATTCTGCAATTATGTTTGTAAATTCTATGATTTCAGAATTTAGTCCTTCCCGCACAGGCTTGTGCATTGGGCAGACAGTGATTTTGCCAAACCAAAATTATTGCATTACTAGTTGGACTCTGACAAGCAAAACTAGTCTTAAATGAACTGAAATTATTTATAAAAAGCACTTAAGGCACATGTGTCAAACATGCGGCCCGGGGGCCAGATCCGGCCCTCCAAGACCTTTAATCTGGCCCTTGGCTGATTTTTCTATTAAAATACTTAAAATTTTCAGATTTTTCTGTTAATTTTCTGCACCGTTTAGCATAGCAGCGTCTCCGGCGTTTCTGTACGTTGCGACTCCCACCAGAGCAGCACAAATGAAGACTTTCCTCTTTCCAAACGCTCTTAAAGGACGATCGTTTTGACTGTCGACCGTGACCCTCATCAGCAAAATGTCAAAAAATGAGAAAAGCAGATGCTGAGTTCAGGATTTCCCAAGAAAAATAGTCTAATTCTTATTTGTTGACAGAGGTGAATGGGAAATCTGTGCTCAGTGTGTTTGGAACAAGTGGCGTTGCTCGAGGAATATAATCTTAAACACCACTACGAGACACGGAGAAAAATACAATAACTTGAAGAGAGAACTGAGTTTTCTGATCCGGCCCTTTTGGGATCAAAGTAGGCTGCATACGGCCCCCGGACCAAAATGAGTTTGACGCCCCTGACTTAAGGTATTGGACAAAAAGCCCACTAACTATTGCAGAATACGAGAGCAGGTTCTAGAGGCGACTGTTTAGGAAAAGTGCTTTTGGACAGAACTCACAGTGACACTCGTATACGAGAGCTTTAACACTGCGGGATTTTCTAAAGCTTTAAAACAGTGGTGGTTCAATGGTAAAATACATCACAATGTTTAACCAAACTGCATTTTTTAGTGAGGGGCTGTTGGTTTAACTCTTCACTTCGAACTTCAAATGAACTGTATGGATAGTGCGACTGCCGGTGTTATGTACTTTTGTGTGATTGTTGCAGCACTTTTCCCTGTCCTGTGACACCAACCTGCTCTAATCTTTATATATTTACAGTTGAAATGTTCATTAATAAATAAGAAATAAAATAAATGTATAAGTAACCTAATAAGTAGATACATAGGGGTCAATGACATATAAGGCAAATTTTAAAATATAAAAAATATGAGTTTCAATTGAACTTTTTCAGATATTTCCAGTGTCAGGAGCATAAATCTGTGTTTAACATTTATATGAAGTATTTTAGTGTAAAATGTCATGTGGTGCGACCGAGAATAACCTTAAAATGGTTTTATTTTCTAAACCATGGTTGTTATATTAATCTAAGTTGTGAGTAATATGAAGTGTACAGAAACAAACTGTTGTGTTTCTTTAGATTTTTAATGCATTTTGATATTTTCTTTTGCTCCAATATGACGTCACCTGTTTGTGTTTAATGAACAAACTACTGCCCTGGAAAATGCTGAAAATGAAGAAAAATGCCTAAAGAACCGTTCACCCAAGTCGACTTTGTCTGTTATTAAACTCCAGCCACAGAATTCTGCTGTTTATAGTGGCATCCAGAATAACTCATGATTTCTGAAAAAAATATTTGGTTCCATGGAGATCAGAAGAACTACAGAAATGTGAATTATTACGAAATTTGAACCCTTTTAACTGAGGAAATTGCAGTTGGAAAATTTTAGCCATTATGTCATTGATCCATATTTCTCAGTCCTATACAAGAGCTGTGACCTGAAAAATCACAATTATGGAATAAAGGTACAAGTGTGAGTGTGACTTCACCCACAGTGTTCGGCTTCAGTCAAATGAAGCTCAGTGAGGTTGCGGTTATAGGGACGAATTAGGGAGAGCTATTTATTTACGGACAAAATAGCAAAATAAAAACTCCAAGATCACGTGGAGCAGGTTATGATGAACATTTAAGACCAAAATGACGAGGCTCACAGCAGCAGTTGCAAAGAGAGGGGCCACATTTTCTCAATAGGCGATTGAGACGGAAGTGCACCTTCTTTGGAAACAACAAAAATGTGGATTGTTTGCTGTAGGTGTTCCAATCAGTGAGGACAGGTAGAGTAAAAGCATCAAAACTTCAGCCAAAACGAAATCCCGGTGCTCCAAAAAGTGAAAGTCGCACAAGGAAAAGAATAGTTTAAAGGTCTTTATTTAAATGGCTAATGGGGACGGGACAAGATCTCGTGCCACAAGATCTTGTTTTTGTGGAAATTGTATCTCGTCCCACCTCTAATACCTACTATATTTTTATTTTTGTGAAAATGAGAAAACTGACTCTTGTGTTGTGTTTCAGAGCCGCCGGTCATTCAACAGTTGAAGCGGACGGTCAAATACTTCAAAGACTACAGACAGGTGAGTAATTCCACACTTTGAGTCTCAAAATGTGCAAAAGTTTTGTGTCAAAGTTCATAATAAACAAATGTGGTTCTTCCCCCAGTGTTGGGCAGTAAACACAAAATGTGCCTCTAACTGTATTAGTCAAGGTTTATTTTCTGGACTATAAGCCGCTACTTTTTCCCCAGGCTTTGAACCATGCGGCTTTTACAAAGGAGCGGCTATTCTGTGGATTTTTCTTCCACCACTAGGGGCGCTCTAACCGGAATTTCAAAAACAAGATAGACGGAAAATGAATGCAAAGAAGAATACGCTACTTTTTATTTAGCAGATATAACACACATGACAAATTACTAACTGGTAATTATTTTCAAATCCTCACCGCTTCATCATGAAAAGCACATGAAGGAGTTTGTATGATGCAAGTTTTAAGTTGAAGGCATCGATCTTGCTTAACTTATCAGTTTATTTATCTTTTTTTCAGATTTATTATCTAATTTATTAGTCCTGAGGCTGCTTTATTCTAGTCTAGAGGTTGTTTATTTTGAGATAACCTATCAAGTAAAATGATCTTACTGCATGGACAAATCATTTCACTACTTTTAAGTCATTTTCTGAAGTGTTTGCAGTGGAGGTTTTCACGCTCTCTGGTCCCATTCTAGACCCTTCTGGATTAGGACAGAATGTAGAAGGGACTGGCTCCTCAGCCCAAATCTAACCCACGTCCATGTCTCTCTTCTCCTCTCCTCAGATGATCATCGAGCCAACCAGCCCAAAGCTTCTCCCAGACCCGTTAAAGGAGCCCTACTACCAGCCTCCATACACCCTGGTGCTGGAGCTCACAGACGTACTGCTTCATCCAGAGTGGTCGGTAAGGAACATGCTCCACAAGGCCTGGCACCGTCACACGTTCACAGCGCTCCAGAAAAATCTCATTCACCATCATATATTTTGAATTAGAATGGATATAAAGGTGCACTGTGTCATTTTTATGGTTGGTTTTACTCAGGGGACAATGCACAAAAATCATTATCGTTCTCAAAAAGAAAATATTTGATGTGTCATGTGTACGTAAATTACAGTATGGCATTAAACTGATCTTTTTTTCTTTTTTTTATGCAGCTGTTTTTATTGCTCAAAATCACCTTAAATCTTGCATTCTTATCATGGGGGTGTTTGCCTCTTTTCAGGTCCGACTACTGTGTAACTTCTGTAACATTTTTTGTCAAGTTTTATGCCATAATGTGGAATATTATAGCCAAAGGAACAACAGGACAGGTGTGTGGAGATGCAAGTCCACTCAGGTTTTGTTTTTTTCTTTCTACCAAACGTTATTACCAGGCTCATAGCTCATGTCCTAATTCTCTGGGGATAAATGGCTTTATAATTCGATGCAGTAACAGCACCCTCATTTCTACCTCAAGAGCTGCTTATATCATAATGAAGTTGGGTCTAAATCCGGGACTGAACCCGGGACTGAACCTGGTACTGAGACCAGGAATGAGCCAGGACTGAACCAGGCCTTGAACCAGGCCTTAACCCAGGACTGAACTCAGGCCTGAACTCAGGACTGAACTCAGGACTGAACTCAGGCCTGAACTCAGGACTGAACTCAGGACTGAACTCAGGACTGAACCCAGAACTAAACCTGCACTGAACCTGCACTAAACCTAGACTAAACCTGGACTAAACCAGACTGAACCGGGATAAAGCAAGTTTAAACCAGGACTAAACCTGCATTAAACCTGCACTAAACCTGGACTGAACCTGCACTGAACCTGGACTGAACCTAGACTGAACCTGGACTATAACAGGACTATAACAGGACTAAACCTGCACTTAAACCTAAACCTATAATGATGATGTTTGCACCAGTCCCTGCATTTTGAACTGCATTCTTCCTCTGACCAAACTTTTTTTTAGGCCCGAGCCCCTACAAGGGCATAGGGCCTATTGCTTTCGCAACGATGATGCCTGGGCGAAGCCCAGTCCCTCGATCGCCCTCTCCGTGAACAGCAGTATCCTAGCAACCCATGCCAAAGGCATGGGACATGCATATTTGTTCTTGCTAACAAGTCATAACAAGGCTTCGCCCATTCACTGAATGTTGACAAAAGTAGCGGCAAGCGCCTCCTCTCCCTAAAACACACTCCTGACATCAAGCTGTATCCAAGCCCCCAGGCCGAAGGCATGGGCCATATTTATAGCTGCTAAAATGAATGGAAATCAATGGGGGGTCAATGGCGGACCCCGACGAGATTCTTGCACAGTGATTCTTCAGGTCAGTCCGAACAAAAAAGTCCAGGGGGCCAAAGTTGTATTTTGCACAGTGTTGCCATGGCGATGTCCCAAATTGCCCGCGTTTGTCTAACACATCAGCATTTCCAGTGTCTGTGGACTTTATGTGTTTAGTGACAAGTTCAGCCCAAAGCCACAAACACACAGAGACAAGAGGCTCATCAGCGCCACCTGGAGGAGTGTCAGCACCACCCGGGGGAGCGTCGGGTTGGCCGAATGCGATGCGCGGCCCGCGAGGGCGTTCGATGCCGCTTGCAGCTTTAATTTTAATTCTCATTGCAACACGTCTATCATGAGATTGAGTTATGTATAATTTATTCACGTTTAGTTTCAAAGACCTAAAGCTTGTGGAAAACTATTCTTACATGCACGAGATTCAAGTTTTGTTCAGCCTGCAGTTAAAGCTTTTCTTGGTGTCATCTTTCCCTCACTTTATTATTAATAAAGACATAGTTTGGTTTTAATCTCCACAACGTGCTGCCATGGCCCCTGAAAACTGTCCACACCTGTCGCTCATATCGTCCCCATTGTCCGTCTGTCTTTCTTATATTTACTATTCTTTTAAAAACAACTTAGTGGAGACACATTAGAAAAGGGCATTTATCTGGAGCTTGACAAAGACTCAAAGGAGCAACGTTGTGGTGGAGCCCAGAGGCTGTCGACAGGTGTGTGGTGCGGGCGGTGTGTCCTCCACCTGTCTGTGTTGGGGGGTGTGTCCTCCACCTGTCTGTGCGGGGGGTGTGTCCTCCACCTGTCTGTGCGGGGGGTGTGTCCTCCACCTGTCTGTGTTGGGGGTGTGTCCTCCACCTGTCTGTGTTGGGGGTGTGTCCTCCACCTGTCTGTGTTGGGGGTGTGTCCTCCACCTGTCTGACTGGTAATGTGAGCCTCGACTGACTGCTCACATAAAACAAAAAGTTACATATCGCATACAATACTATACATTCCTTTTCGATACTGCACAATATAATGGTTTCAGGTCCATATTACTCCTCATTTCAAACTCAAAAAAATTCTGTTCCAACTTGTGATGTCATGTTGTAATACCGGAGTACTGTGTTTTTAAACTCCACACATCTTCAGTAGAACCATTTGGATAATCAGCCCCAGAATCTCTACTAAACAAAAGTTAAAACAGCTGTTAACTTGACAACCACCGCTTCATGACATCACAAGGTGGAACACAGCATTTTGGGCTTTGGACATTGTGGTTATTATGAATTATTCTTTTACTTTATATAATCTGCATTAAGAAATGATCCTGTGGTTTGTTTTTACAATACACGCTGTACCTCGGAAATGAACTTTGATTCTTTTGAACTCGCTGAACTGAAGATGACGCCTGCAGTTCCACTTCTGTGTTTACCTTTGTGTTGCCTAAATGTGCATGAATCAATATTCTTGTCTGAAATGTACAAATAAATAGAGGCGTCTCTGGTGGTGTAGAGAGAGATCAGAGACACGTCTCATAGAATCAAATGTAAAGGGCCTAAACCTCCTGACAATAAAAGTCCGGTGTTTGAACACTTCAGGCCTTCTGATTTACTGTTTCAAGGGTCCTCAGCCGGAGAAACTCACAACATGTAGACAGACTCATAATGCAGGAAAAACATTCTAACATGGCTAAAAGCTCCCAAGAGTCCTTTTAGCGTAATATTGGAGCTTTAAAATTGTGTTTTGAAGACATTGCTGTGCTTAACCCAGTCCTTTCTCCTCAGCTGGCGACCGGCTGGAGGTTTAAAAAACGCCCGGGCATCGAGTATCTGTTCCAGCAGCTGGCACCACTTTACGAGATTGTCATTTTCACCGCAGAGACCGGAATGGTGAGGGCATTTCAACTCTATACTCTATAATACTGGGGGTGTAATGATATCCAGGTACAATATTTATTGCGATACCGTGGGAAAGCTCACGATATTATGATTATTCTGCATAATAACAAGACATTCTAAATGTGCTTTGTCCAGTCATTTGGTACATTTATTGTCATTAGGGATGGAACGATATCCAAATCTCTCTGTACGATATTTTCACCACATACATTTTATTTTATTTATTTATTCATAGCGGACAGTGCAAGTTGACCAACAGTAACTGTTTAACATGCCAGAATTAGCCAAGAGGCTCGTTTTCATCTGTTGTCCGTTGCCATGGTGTTCAGACGGCTCCTGTAAAGACATTTGCAGACGTGGTTAAAAAGTTTAAGTCTTGAGCAGTGAATCTTAGCGAAGACAAATGACAAACAAAATAATAAAAACAGACAGGTTATTAAGAACAGCCTGCAATTAATAACAGTAAAAGATTATGTTAAAAAAGCACAAGAAAATAAACAGGGGCAATAAAAGGTTTGTTAAAACGGAGTTACAGAGAAGCACATGCACAGGACAGACACTAGATGGCAGCAGCAGGAGTTTGGTGTTGACACGTCTGATTTGTTAAGAGCCAAACATCTTATGGTACCAGATTTATTGCAATATTTTGTGGAGGCTCAGAAAACTCTTTGCTCCTTTTTCCTCTAAAAATACCTCCAGAAGACTTAATCCACAGAATGAAGATGTAAAAGTGCTTAGAACAGTTATTTCTTCATGTCGTCTGCACTGAAACGGAGCAAAGGATCATGGTCTATGTAGTTCCCTCTGGTTTTAGCTATTTCTGCATCAGATCTATTCATTTAAGCAAAGAGACTTGGGATTCGATATATTGTGATGGTCCACGATATTATTGTGAGACCTTTGACGATACGATATAACGATATTTTGGTTATTGTTACATCCCTATATAATACTATACACAGGGCTTTCTCTCACAGTTAGTGGTCATGTTTAAAGAAATGTCAGTTCACTTGTATTGATTCTTAAGACATTTTACCTCAAAAGAAAAGAGATTAAGAAAAAAAAAAAAACTGGCCCTTGGAGTGGGGACTGGGACTGGAGACTGAACCATTGACTCAGGGGCGAGTAGTGAGGGACTAGGGCCAGGACCTGTATACATTTGGGAATGTCTAATGTTTTTGTAATGTTTATGTCCCTTAGACAGCATATCCTTTGATTGACAGCATAGATCCCCAAGGATTCGTCATGTACCGCCTTTTCAGAGACGCCACGCGGTACATGGACGGGCACCACGTCAAGGTATGGTACTACTCCTGTGTACCTCAATACACAATGACACAGCAACTTCAAATACTGCTCTTCTCCTGTACCTCTGTGCACAATGGAAAAGGGTAGATTTGTGTAAGATAAACCTTTCATTTTCAGATTGTACACTCAAATTTGCTTCAACCTGGACTAAACCTGGACTGAAGCAGGACTGAAGCAGGACTGAAGCAAAGGACCAACTGTGGAAGAAACAAGTCTTAACCAGGCCTAGACTAGAATTAAGCAAGGTCTATATGATCAAAACTGGGACTGAAGCAGGACTAAAGCAGTGATTAAAGCAGGACCGACACAGGGACTAACTGGAAGAACCAGGTCTTGACTAAGCCTAGACTAGAATTAAGCAAGGTCTATATCCCATATGTCAGAGTCAAGGCCCGCGGGCCAGATCCGGCCCCCGTGAGGCGTTTCTATGGCCCCCAGGATGCTATTGATTTATTATTAGAACCGGCCCGCAAGCCGCAGATGTTTTACACGCACCAATACTACATTTCCCATAATGCAACGGTGGCGTACTGAGCGGGAATATGGTGCGCATGGCGGCTTCATTTCATAATTCATCAGCGGTCATTATCATAAGTCAACTTTCAGATACCCATCAGATACCCAAAAGTCAACTTTCAGATACCCATCAAAATGGCAAAACGGAAGGTGGACACTGAGAACCGGGGGTTTCAAAAAAGGTGGGAGTCGGAGTACATGTTCACGGAGGTAGATGGAAAACCTGTGTGTCTTCTGTGTGGAGAAAGTGTGGCGGTAATGAAAGAGTATAATCTGAGACGGCATCATGAAACGAAACACGCGGACAAAGACAAGAATATGGACATGGAACAAAGGCTACAGAAGGCGGAAGAATTAAAACGAGGTCTTAAATCTCGGCAGGCTCTATTCAGAAAAGCCAAATCACAAAGCGAGGCTGCTGTCAAGGCCAGTTTTATTGTGGCAGAAGAGATCGCTAAATCAGCCCGGCCATTTACAGAGGGGGATTTTATCAAAAACTGTATGCTTAAAGTTTGTGACGCAGTTTGCCCAGATAAAAGGCAACTCTTTTTAAACGTGAGCCTGAGCAGAAACACCGTTGCTGAGCGTATAGATCAGCTGTCCATCAATCTAAAAGAGCAGCTTGTGAAAAAGGGAAAAGATTTCATTGCATACTCCCTGGCTGTGGATGAGAGCACTGACACTTCTGACATTGCCCAGTTGTCAATTTTCATCCGCGGAGTGGACTCCAGCCTGAGCGTGACAGAAGAGTTTTTGGCGTTACGTCCTATGCATGGCACAACTACAGGACATGATCTGTATGAAGAGGTGTCAAGATGTGTAAATGAGATGGAGCTGCCTTGGGAAAAACTCGTGGGTTTGACAACAGACGGAGCACCTGCGATGTGTGGACACAGGAGTGGACTGGTGGCGAGGATACGGGAGAAGATGCAGGAGGAAAACGCCACAGGTGAGCTGACAGCTTATCATTGTATCATACACCAGGAGTCGTTGTGTGGTAAAGCCTTGAAAATGGAACATGTAATGAGCACTATCACCCGCGCAGTTAACTTTATCAGAGCCAAAGGTTTAAATCACCGCCAGTTCAAAGCATTTCTGAGCGAGTTAGAAACGGAGCATGGCGATTTGCCCTATCACACTGAGGTGCGATGGCTAAGCCAGGGAAAGGTGCTGCAAAGATGTTTCGAGCTGCGTGAGGAGATCTGTCTGTTCTCAGAAAGCAAAGGGAAAGACACAACTCCGAGACGAAACATTTCTGTGTGAAATGGCTTTTCTGTGTGATATCACGAGTCATCTGAATGCAATGAACCTGCAGCTGCAGGGTCGGGGTCGTGTCATCTCTGATATGCACAGTACAGTGAAGGCGTTTAAAACCAAACTAACTCTGTGGGAGGCACAGATGCAGAAAGAAAACTTAAGCCACTTTCCTACCTGCCAGACCATGAAAGAGAAGCTCTCTTCCATTGTGTTCCCGAGCGCACAGTTTGCTGATAAAATTAGCGTACTTGCCGCTGACTTCCGACGCCGATTTGCTGACTTTGAAGCACAAAAAAACAGGTTTGAACTGCTTAGTAATCCATTTGCAGTTGACGTGGAAAGCTCACCAGCAAACCTCCAAATGGAGTTGATTGAGCTCCAGCGCAGTGACGCGCTGAAGGCAAAATATGCGGCAGTGGGAGCTGCGGAGTTTGCCCGTTTCCTTCCCGACACAATGCCCCTGCTGCGCATCCAAGCTGCTCACACGCTCTCTATGTTTGGCAGCACATACCTGTGTGAACAACTGTTTTCTTTGATGAAGCTGAACAAAACATCACACAGAAGTTGACTTACTGCTGAACACCTTCACTCAATCCTGAGGATTTCCTCAGCTCAGAGCCTGACCCTGAACACTGATAAACTTGTACAAAAGATGAGACACCACCAAGTATCAGCCTCAGCCTCAAACAAGTGAACATTACTGTGCAATAACATATATAACGGAGTTTTTACTCAGTTAAAGTTAAAGTTAAATATTTGTTTTCACATCACATGTGACTTTTCTTTGAAGAAAGTGTTTTTCTCTTATCCATGGATTTTTGCACTTTATTTTATTGTGTTTCAATCCAATTGTGTTTAAAAAATATTTCAGTTGACTGACTGATAAGAAATTGCTAATATTATTTATTTATCTGAAGTAAATTTAGCCTACTTTTGACATTTCCCAGAGAAAATAGACTGATGGTGCTTTGAATAAAACCACTTCATTCATTTAATGTGCATGTTATTGGGATTTTTATATAAAGGAAGTTTGTATTTTGTGCCTGTTGAAAATTAAAAATGACTGACAGAGCCATAAGAAAAATATTGCTTTATTTGTCCGATCATATAGTCATATATTTGTTAGCTTTTCAGTAGGTTCAGTTAGGTTCACTCGACTATGTGCGGTCATTTTCATTTTTTTCAATGAACATTCGATCAGTCCGGCCCTCGGCTTGTAGTAATTTCTTCATTTGGCCCCCTGTCTATTTGACTTTGACACTCCTGCTCTATATGATCTAAACTGGGACTAAACTGGGACTAAGCAGGACTGAAACTGCAATGAAATTACAAAATACAGAATTATCCCTTTTAATCCTTTTCCATCACATTTTGCCAGCTCTTAAATGGCAGAGTGGGCACCCTGCTGTCCTGCCTTCTGCTGCATTGATTGGACACCCTCATTACTAAGTCCCGCCCCCTCCCTCCCGTCAATTGCTCGTCACTGTTCAGTTTGTGTTTGGGAGAAAGGGGAGGGGAGGAAGGGGAGTCTTAACCTACTTCCCATTCTCAAGACACAAGCCAAGACCAGACGGGCATCTGTCCGGAGAGAGTCGCACAGGCTCCATATGTGCAGGGAAAGTTCAGGCTATCAGGAAAATACTGGGATTTCAATTAATAAGAGCTGTGTGCTTTTTCAGCCCGCTCTAAGAGAGAAATTACACAGACTCAAATGAATGAAATGAGCAAAGCAAATAAAATTACTACTACTGATTCAAATATTCATCAAAGCAGAACTAGTTCATTTGAAAATCGTTCGCTGTGGTCCAAACCTATTCCTCACTTTGATGACGAATTCCCAGAAATCGAAATTATTTACTGCTATGAGTTTATAAGCGCTTTTCACGACTTTCAGAGGCCAGAGTGCCAGTGCAGTAATGCCAAACATTATTAGCTAAGAGCTGATGTCCTGATTCTCTAAGGATAAATGGTATTGTGATTAGATCCAGACAGTAACAGCGCTCACATCATAGATCTGTACTGGGCTAAAACAAGCTCTATTACATGGACAGAAGTTGGGTAAAGCAGGCACCGCGGTGACTGAGTGGCAACACTCAGGCCTCACAGCAAGAAGGTTGCGGGTTCGATCCCCGGGTCGCCCGGGCCTTTCTGTGTGGAGTTTGCATGTTCTTCCTGTGTCTGGATGGGTTTCCTCCGGGTGCTCCGGTTTCCCCCATCAAAACATGCAGCACCTGAACTAACATCAAGGACCATGTTGTCCACCCTCCTGTGGGTTCACCACCTGCAGAGGGGTTCATAGGGGGGGTCAGGTGCTATGAGGATTGGGCAGTAAACTGCCCCCACGACCCAGCTGGATTAAGCGGGAGAAGATGGATGGATGGAAGTTGGGTATAGCCACTTTAAACAGCTGAACCAGGACAGAACCAGGGCTGAACCAAAGACTAAAGCAGGTCTAAAGATGGACTAAACCAGGACTGGACTGAACCTGCACTAAACCTGGATTGAACCAGCACTGATCCAGGCTGGAAACCTGGACTCAACCTGGACTAAACCTATAATGATGATGTTTGTACCAGTCCCTGTATTTTGGCCTTCTCCCTCTGATCATGTTGAGTGGGACTGGACTCTTGCTGGTAGCTCTGCCAGGAGGCTCCGGGCCCTGGAGCCTGGGGTCTGGACAGTCCCCTTTCCACACGGAGGTTAATCCTACTGTTGTCTTTGCTCTGTGGAGGAAACTTAAGACGTCTGATCCCATCCAAATGCGGGCCACCTCGCAGACTGAGGAGCTCCAGGGCACGTGGGTCACAGAGGAGGCCACAGTGTGGACTTAAATGGACTCCTGAGAGCTTCAAGCGTTGTTAGAATGTTACTTAACCTAGTTTTCAAGTTAACAGTTCCTTTTAACTTGAAAACTACCACTTCATGACATCACAAGGTGGAACAGAGCATTTTGAACTTTAATGTAGAAAGACTTGTAATAAAGGATTGTTCAAACATTTGTGAATGAGACAAAACACAACTCCTGGTGTGTTTTTGGTGAGGTAACAGCGTTATAACAGCCTAACGCTCACAAGAGTCCATTTACCTAAGATAGGACCTTTAAACTTTCTCTCATTCCCGTTTGTAAATAATCAGTTTGTGTTTTGTGTGTTTTGTGTGTGTGTGTGTGTTTTGTGTGTGTGTGTTTTGTGTGTGTGTGTTTTGTGTGTGTGTGTTTTGTGTGTGTGTGTGTGTGTCTGTGTGTGTGTGTGTGTGTGTGTCTGTGTGTGTGTGTGTGTGTGTGTGTGTGTGTGTGTCTGTGTGTCTGTGTGTCTGTGTGTCTGTGTCTGTGTGTGTGTGTGTGTGTGTGTGTGTGTGTGTGTGTGTGTCTGTGTGTGTGTGTCTGTGTCTGTGTGTGTGTGTGTGTGTGTGTCTGTGTCTGTGTCTGTGTCTGTGTGTGTGTGTGTGTCTGTGTGTGTGTTTTGTGTGTGTGTGTGTGTGTCTGTGTGTCTGTGTGTCTGTGTGTCTGTGTGTCTGTGTGTGTGTGCAGGATGTCTCGTGTCTAAACCGTGACACCAGCAGAGTGATCGTGGTGGACTGTAAACGAGAGGCTTTCAGTCTGCAGCCTTTTAACGGAATGGCCTTGAAGAAATGGGATGGAAACTCCGATGACCGAACGCTGTACGACCTCGCCAACTTCCTCAAGAGTAAGACACACCGTGGATGATCAGAGCTGTGCGGTCAGCTGTGGTTCAACTGGTCATAATCTGAATCTGCAGTAGGAGAATCACAACTCTTGTCATTGCTGATAGTTGTAATAGTTGTTGCAGTAGTTGTAGTTGTTGCAGTAGTTGTAGTTGTTGTAATAGTTGTTGCAGTAGTTGTAGTTGTTGCAGTAGTTGTAGTTGTTGTAATAGTTGTAGTAGTTCTTATATTTAGGCCCAAGTGCCAGAGGCTGGTGAAGGGCCTCTTAGTATCTCATAGTGATGCTCATAGGGGGCGGGAACTAAACTGAGGCAACGTGACTCACCTGTAGTGACCAGGGACCCTCGTCATGACGTAGCAATGAGCCAGAGGTTTCCGAAAATGTGAAGTTTGTCGGCCAAAAAAAAGCGGAACATTGTTCTCGTATCAGAATATTATTATTATAATTATTAGGCCCGAGTGCCAGAGTCTGGTGACTAACGAGACAGAAATGCATTAGGGAATATGAATGACACCAAAAAATTTGCACGTAGAATCATGAAATTTAACACAGAAGTTGAACATGACAAGACAAGTAAAAAATATTATTATGGCCACGCCCCCTGACACACCAGGGGGCGGCCATCTTGGATTAAAGTTTGTGAAGCTGAAACGCACTCCTCCACGGGCGTCACCCCAACGGCCTCAGATTTGGTCCACATTATCTCCAGAGGGAAAGTTAAAAAATATCCACATCCCAAATCCGTCTGACGTCTCTGAGCAGTGAAGCCACAAATAATGAACACAAGTTTTGGAAGTTTACAAATTGCTCCTATTTGTCGTAGAGGCACAAAATTCGGCACGTGCATTTGTCACGTTTGCAGGGCACGGTGTTTGCATAGGTGCACGCAAGGGCCGATCATCGCCGCTTGCGGCTATATTTTGTAGTTGTAGTAATAGTTGTACTAGTTGTAGTAATTGTAGTAGTTGGTGCTGTAGTAGTGGTAGTTATTGTTGGAGTATCTGTAATAGTAGTTGTAGTTGTTGTTCTAGCCACTGCTCCTGAGCAGCAGAGATAATGTCTCAGTTGTAGTAGTAGGAGCACTGCTAACACATTGCACTGCTGTGTATGCGTACTGACACGTGCATACTGACACGTGCATACTGACACGTGCATACTGACACGTGCATACTGACACGTGCATACTGACACGTGCATACTGACACGTGCATACTGACACGTGCATACTGACACGTGCTCATGGAGCTGTGTGTGTATGAACATCACAGTGAAGGGACTGTGATAGATCTAATAAGTGTTAAACTTCAGCCTCCTATAGCAGTAGTCATGGTAGGAGTAATAGTAGTAGGAGTAGTTGTCCTTTGTTTCTGGTGAATAGTGGCGTCTTGTGTTTGCAGCCATCGCTCTGAGCGGAGTGGAGGATGTGCGCTCAGTGCTGGAGAACTACGCCCTGGAGGAGGACCCCATTGATGCCTTTAAACGAAGACAAGCTCAACTGGCTCAGGTCTGAAAGGAGCATCACTTCCTCTGCTCGTCTCTTCTGACACCAAATCTACTTCACTTCACTTCTAATCATTTCCAATATCACAGATGATAAACACTCCACCAGGGTCGTTTATCACATATATTCAATCCAAAGTGTCGACAGTATCACAGTTCTAGAATGAGCTGGAGCTTATTTGAACTAGTAGAAGACCATGTGATCGCTTTAAGAGAGTACTTTAATTTTGTGTGGGAAATCTCAGTCTACATTATCATTATATTGAATCCAGATTTAAATAAGGATTATGAAGGTTTGTTTGTGAGGAGGGAACAACATTCCCACATGTCTTAGAGCTCACAAGAGTCCATTTTGCGTAATATAACACCTTTTAAACCATATTTTTTCAGTTTCACAACTATAAATGTTTCTGTTTTTGTTTATTTCCAGGAGGAGGAGCAGCGTCTCTCAGAACTCTCTCAGCAGAAAAAACAGGGTCTTTCTCTGGGCTCCATCACGTCTCGGCTTTGGCGTTCGAAACAACAGTGATCCTGTCCTCTTCCTACTTGTCCACCAATCAGGACGCGGTATCCAGGCGGAGCAGCATCCACACCGGCCAATCATTGAAAAGAGCCAAACGAGAGATGAAGACTGACTGCCCCATGGACCAATCAGAGCCTTGAGGCCGGGGTCACTCTACTATAAGCCCCTCCCCTTTTGCTCACCTTGGAGCTGCTGATTGGATGAAAAAGAACAGTTGTTTTGTACTGAAATAAAGAAATAACAGCAGCAGCAGCGTTTGAACTGGAAAAACTCAAACTGAAAACGCTGCACTTCGTTCAAAAAACAATATGAAAAAGTGTTGTTGAATCTGGTTCATGTAATAAAAGTTTGTGTGAAGGCGTCCAACCAAAAAGCCTCTGATCGACTGTGTTTGTGACGGTGCATCATGGTCCTAATGCTGCGTGTCGCACTGGTTTACACTTGTGCCTCATCACCAGAAGGTTACGAAGTGAATTCCCACACAAACAAGGCAGTTGTGAGTGAAATGTCCGTGTTCTCCATGTGTCTGCACGAGTTTCCTCGTCGTGCTTCGTTCTGACAGGGCGGGAGTTTTCCACAGTGAGGCATTAAACTGATTGGTCTTGCAGCTGTTCAGTTCCAGGTGTTTAAGCATGTGTTCATAAGCAGGGCTGCCTTACCACAGACCTGACCTGTAACTTGGTCGTATTCATCTCTATTGGTGGTTGTCAGATTCTAGAATGTGATGATGTCATACGTGCAGATGGAGGCAAGGCCCAGTTTTCCCTCTGAACTGCATTATACTTATACTTATATACTTATACTTTACCCTGAAATATCCAAAAGGGAAATGCACAAATGTTGAACTTGGGATTTTCTATTATTGACTAAACCCAATAACTCCACGTATTACAACATAATTATAATTCATTTTTATTTTAGCTCCTCCCCCATCTGTATTCATTAAGACTGACCCATAGAATGTTGTGATGTCGTCTGAAACTCCCCAGTATAGAGACCAGCAGGTGACTCGAGCTGTAACATCTCCATGGAGACGAGCTCGGAGTTCATGGGGAACGACTGGATCACAGTTCAGTTTAAAGTTGAACATGTGGCTCTGAGCGAAGTCGTATCTGAGCTGATGTGTCCCTCAGTCCAGAGTCGTGTGTTTTGTTCATCTGTTTATTCAGTGTGAAACGCACTCATTCAGGCTTCATTCTGAATAAAACGTTATTTCTCTCTCCCCACATTTACAGCGCTTCACTTTTTGATTCTTTCTTCCTTTAGGAAAAACAAAAGAGTGGAGCAGATGTGTTGGAGCTTCTTCTGTTTTCAAACCGCAAAAACCAAAAGCTCCACATTGTTCAAATTCAAAGCTTTTGAGGAAGACGATTCTTCATTTAAGGCTGGTTCAGCTCAAATGTTTGGAATGTCGGGGTCCAAATGCAGGAGCCTCTGCAGGGGTCTGTGCCAAACTGCCAGGCCACAGGGGGCTGCAGTTTGGTCACTGCAGTTTGCTCTTTGCTCATCTGTGGTGGTTTGAGTCAGGAGGACTCGACTGGAGCGTTCGCCTGGTGGTGCTGCGAGTGGAGGAGGCGGTTTGGTGTTGCCCCACAGGAGGGGTGTTTATGGCTCAGAGGGACGGGGTTTTAGATGTGGTCGTGTCACTACAGCAACACAGACAAATACACCAATGAGACTAAATGAAATGAAGCTGTAGATTTGACAGTTCAAACGGGCCACAAGTTTCATTGAAGTTCTGTGATTTAAAAAGGCTTTCACTCCTTTACTGCCTGTTCACAGACGTCTGTAAACGTCTATATGGTTCAGCTGTTTTTATGAAGCTGTATTTACACTAATGACACTTGAAATGAATCCTGGTTTAAAGCTTAATATTAATATTACGCAGAGTGTGTGAATGAAACGACCCAACTGCAGCTCTGTTTGTGATGATGAAACATAACAGAGATCAGAAAATAGAGTAATTCAGCCTCTTTAATAGTAGAAATTCCATTCAGCATTTAATTTTCTGGCTTGAGCTGTGCATTGTTAAATCGATGGGCCTTTGTTCACACAGATTAGCGCCTCTCCAAACACACTGGATAATCCTCTTGTGTGACGGTTGGTGGTTCTTGTGTGAGCAGATAGCACTTATCTCTTATTACACAAACACTTTCACCGCAGCTACTGAGGCCCGAGCTTTAACACGAGCGTTCACAGATTTAGAGATGGAGAAAAGGAGGGACGACAGCCTCTCACGTCTCCTTTGTTTCTTTAGTGATCTCTTTACTGCACTTAAAGGTCCGACATTACACCAGATGGACTCTTGTGAGCTGTAAGTCACGTTAGAAAAAAACAGACCTGGAGCTGTTTGAGCTTTTTATTATTAATCTGTTAGAGCTCCAAAGCTCAAAATGCTTTGTTCCACCTAGTGATGTCAAGAAGTGGTACTTTTCAAGTGAACAAGTCAACAGCTCCTTTTACCATTTGTCCAGATTAGATGGGCAATTCCAGGGCTGAAATGATCCCAGTAATTCTAGTGAAGGTGAGTTTAAAAACACAGTGGTGCACTAGAAAAATGCCCTTTTCCCACAGTGCAGTGCGATGGAGCAAAGCGGCTGTGGAGGTGTGAGGTCGGGAATCATGTGTTCATGAGCGCACAGCTGCTAATGCTAATGCTAAAGGTAGATTAAGCGGTGCAGGCTAACACACGGCCTGTGCTAAACACAGAACCTGACCTGGGCACAGGGCTCAACACGACTGGGATTCGTGGCTGTGAAAGTTCTAAACATTATTGGTCACAGCTTCATTCATTTTACGACACCAAAATCCACTGTAAGTGAGGCGGCCGATCTGGAACCACCAAAACCAGATTATCCATGTGGACCGGAGGCACCGACCATTCACCACCAGTGGGGGGCACCACATGACACAAACATTAAAAGTATTTTTCATGGACGTGTGTTATTCACTGGAGAATGTTAAATGGCCAAACAGAACTCATCATTAAGATTAATTTCATAATGACATAATAATAATGATCAGACTGAACAGATCATGTGACCGTTCACTCCCCACATCTGTCAGCGGAGTCAAGGATCTGCAAATGGATCTTTAAAAAACACACAGCAGAAATGAAAAATGAACAGGCGTCAATCGAGTGGTTGTGCAGAAAAAACAAAACAGAGAAATAGTCCACAGGGGTAATGTGTGTGTGTGGGTTCGGGCACCACATGGGAACCACCCCCCACTGCCTTCCATCCTGTTCATACTGCAGAATAACATGTGTCAGGATCTGTGCCAACAGAACAGGAGTAAAGTGGATGATTCTGTCCTCGTTGCTTCAGGAAAATTCAAACCAACATGGACCAACTGTTGAGGACTTGTGAATGTTCAGTGGTGTGAAGAGTCGTATCTACAGCTAAATGTGCCCAAAACCAAGGATCTGATCATCGACTTGGGTAAAAAAGCTCCTGAAAACAAAAGAACTTTGTTTTGAATTTGAAATATAAAATGTGAATAAGAGAACAGGGTTTTGTTTCCGTCCGGTTTCTCCACACGTCTGCAGTGGCTGAAGTGGAGCTGTTTGTGTTGACAGTTGTGTTGCAGATGTCATGAGATCATCTTATCCTGAAGGAGCTTTTGCATTTCTTTGTTTTGACTTGACTTCATTATCTTACTCTGAGTCAGTGAATGTTGAATGTTCCTTCACCCCAGACACTTCCTCCAGCTCCTCTGGGAACCCTGAGGCGTTCCCAGAGTTTATGGATGAGTTGTTATTTAAAAACGTTTTAAATGCAAACTCTACTCTCTTTATTTACCCCATGTGAACAACTACCCGCGGTGCCGTGTGCGCATGCGTTGCTCAGGTGTCGCTCTTCACGCCTGGGTCCTCGCGCCGGTTGTTGCAGACAAACGAGCGCGCGGCTGCCGTTCACACCTGACGTTCACACCTGGCCGCGCGCGCAGCTCGGTTCCCACGGCCCCTCCCCCTCCTCCTCGCGCCTCTCTCTGGACACGCGCCTCGTGCTCACACCTCAACAAAGGGCTCGTGGTGCGCACCTTTTGGGCGCGTGGCGGGAGGAGGACAAAAGGTGGCACGCGCGCACGCGCGGCTCTTTTGATGTGCACTGCGGATGTGACACGCGCCGCGTTATGCGTCACGTGGGGCCACTTTGGGTTCTTTTGTGACATTTCTCTGATCTGAAGATTTCACTTCTGTCAGGTTTTCAGGTTTATGATCTTATGAGTTCTGAGACTGTTTCACTCAAGTCCAGAGGGAGTTTATTTTAAAAGAACTTGTCAAATAAAATATTTAGATCTTACATTTTGGCCAAGCTTTTTTGCAGACTACAGGAGTCCACATGGGACATTCCAGGTAAGTAAATGGGGACAGGCCTATAAACTATTTCAAATCACTGCCAAAGGCCTCAGTGCAGCGGCTGTGCTCAGACTTTACGACTGTTTTATTTGTCCACTTCAACAAAAGATTTCACCCACAGAACTGTAGCTCCAGTGATTAAATATGCAATTTTAATTTACGTTAAAACTTTAGGTTAGGAACAATTAAATAATGAATTTAATGTGCAGGAATTCACATAAGTGCATCTAAAAATTTTAAATGATTCTAGTGCAGCATTTAACAGGAATTCTTTTATTTTAAATCAGTTTGAACATTCATGTTTTCAGTGTCGGCTCCTTATGTCTAATAACCAAATCACAGTGTAAGATAATAATAAAACATGGGTTTAATTGTGCTTTTCCCAGATGAACTGTGCACATGAACATGTTTCACTTTCAAAATAAATCTAGGTCTAGAAGGTAGAACTTTCCATGTGCTTCAGCCACTAGAGCTTAAACCAGGGCTTCACTGGGACTAAACCAGGTCTAAACCAGGTCCAAACCAGGTCCAAATCAGATCTAACCCAGGTGTAAATCAGTTCCAAACTAGGTCAAAACAGGCCTAAAAGCCAGATCTATACCAGGTCTAAACCAGATCTAAACCAGGTCCAAATAAGGTCTAAACTAGGCCTACACAAACAGTTCTAAACCAGGTCTAAACCAGGTCCAAAAATATGGTCTAACCCTGATCTAGTCTAGGCCCAAACCAGGTCTAACCCAGGTCTAAATCAGTTCTAATCCAGGTCTAAACCAGGTCCAAAAACCAGGTCCAAAAACCAGGTCTAAAAATCAGGCCTAAACTGGGTCTAAAAACCAGGTCCAAACCAGGTCCAAACCGGGTCTAAACGCATTACGCACGTCGCCTTCTTTTGTCATTCACACGCAGCAGCGCGTGCCTCTGCCCCTCAAAGCCCCACCCCCCACGCGCCGGACGACACATCCACGGCACGCGGCACGCGTCGCCCCGCACCCCCACGGGCACCACGCGCGCCAAATAATCCCCGCTATTTGTTGCGACAATAAGAAGACGAGTTTAGCGCATTTCCATCGGCTTCAGTGGAACAGATCCGCTGCAGGTGACAGCGACAAACACGGAGAGGAAAACAGAACTGACCTAAAAAGGCCCAAATTATACAAATGTAGCGGAACTTAAGTACAATTTTAAAAGTATCTGTACTTTACTTAAATACATTTAACGGGATTTTTTAAAATTTACTCATTAGATTTGTGAGCAGGGATCTGTACTTCCTGCTCCAGACTGCAAAAAGCCTGGACAAAATGTAAGATCTAAACACTTCTATCAGAAAATGAAATTAAAAGTAGTGAAATGACGCGCACGTGGAGCGAGATCCTTTTACTGGACTTAAAATAAACTCTGGACCAGAATGAAGCCTCTGTTTGCGTTTCAAAAGAGTTCCTGCAGTTCATTTTCACTCATGTTGTGTCTGAAGGAGCTTCACCCACAGGGCTGAAAATCACCGCACATCATCTAGAGAAGTGCGGCTGCAAATGTTTCCTCCATTTGAGTCACTGATGCTGATCTCGGCCTGAATATAAAACACTATAAAGCATATGGAGAATTACACTATAGCGCCCCCTAGACATGAAACATCAACATTATCAGATTTGTACCAAATTTGGGAATTTAATCCTATGCATGACTACGAGCAAAAAAATATATAATTAGTAGTATATATATATATATATATATATATATATATATATATATATATATATAGATAGATAGATAGATAGATAGATAGATAGATATCTTTGCAGTATCTTTGCTGTTCCAGTACTGCACTTTTCTGGACTCAGATGTCTGTTGTCCTTCCTGGGATCTGCTGCAACCACTCATCCAGTTTGGGGGTCACGGCCCCGAGTGCTCCGATCACCACAGGCACCACCGATGCTTTCACCTTCCAGGCCTCTCCAGCTCTTCCTTGAGCCCCTGGTATTTCTCTAGTTTCTCATGTTCCTTTTTCCTGACATTGCCATCGCTCGGTATTGCAATGTCCACCACCACGGCTTTGTTCTCTCGCTTATCCAGAACCACGATGTCTGGTTGGTTCATCACCATTCTGTCAGTCTGTATCTGGAAGTCCCACAGGATCTTGGCTCATTCTCCACCACCTTTGGAGGCAGATAGATCGATAGATGCACCTGCCTTATTTTAGAACATTTCATACAAAAGCATTTTGATTTGCTTTATTGTTATGGCAATGCCAATCATCCCAAACTATTACCAATTCCAGATATGATGCAGTTCTGGTTCCCAGGCTGCATTAACACTAAATTAATTGTATTTTAGGCCTGACATAGACTGGGTTTGGTCCCGTTCTGACATAGACTGGGTTTGGTCCCGTTCTGACATAGACTGGGTTTGGTCCCGTTCTGACATAGACTGGGTTTGGTCCCGTTCTGATGTAGACTTGGTTTGATCCTGTTCTTGTCCTGACTTAGTCCCACTTTCTATATCGTAAACGTAAAGTGTGAACGCAGCCGGGGCCGTGTCTTTGCCCCCTCTCCCTGAGAAACCTGCACCTCTGGACAAATGTGCATCTTTCTGGGCACCATGATATTCGCACCTCGCCGCCTGCTGCTGCCCCTCCTCCCAGCCTCCTCTCTCCGGGCCTCCCCCCTCCTCCCTCCACGGCTCCGTGCTTCTGCTTCTGCAGGTGTGAGCGTTTGCTGCTGACAACTGGCAGTTTGTCGAATTGGCCCCACGACGCTGTGCCAAAGTGTCTTCATAAAACCATCCCCCTACTATTTACCAAAAGGTCCTCTCCTAACCCCCCGCGCGCCGTATGCCCTCCCCCCTCTCCCTCCGCTCCCTCCCCTTCTCCACGTTTACGCACCGCTGTCCAAAGCTGAAAATATTGACCGAAACCTCCGTTAAGAGAAATTAGAATGATGCGCGCGTAAAGGTGCCACGTAGTCCGTCGCCAATATGAGCTTGTGCGTAATTGAATTTGACGTGTGCGTAAAAGCGGTGCCATAGTAGTTTAACCTCTTATAAACCCGGAATAAAAAGACTTAAACAAACTTTATTGATCCACCAGGGAATGTATTTGGACACAGTAGCTCCCACATCACAATATAATATAAAAAACAAAGAGAGAAAATATAAATGGTAATATTAAATTCTAAATAAAAGACGACATTGAGTAAATCTGTTTACAGGAAAACACAAAACGCCGATTTTGAAAGTAAAACAACAAAAATAAAACGTGACCAAACCAGATCAGGCCGATAACCAAATGAGCGCTTGACGTATGTTACTGAGAAGAAAGAAACTGAAATGTGAAATGATGAAATTCTATGGCGCTGGAGAATCGTTGCCATAGCTTGAAATCATCCCAAATTATTACCGATTCCAAATATGATACAGTTCTGGTTCTCAGGCTGCGTTCACACTGAATTAATTGTATTTTAGTTTTAGGCAAAACAGATCACGGCAATAACCAAATAAGCACCTGACGTGTGGTATTTAGAAATAAACACACTTAAATATGAAATGATTAAATTAAGTGACTGAATCGGACCCAGTAAAAACACGACTTGGCTGAGCGCCGGAGCGTAAAAACTGCCGTGCGCATTTCCACAGACTGGTGGAGCTCTGCCTTATGTTCAATGAAACACTGGTAAAATGGTCACATTTTTATAGCGATTTTCTACCTTCAAGGCGCTTTACAACAAGGAGCCACTCACACAGACACTGGGGGTGAGGTGGGTTAAGTGTCTTGCCCAAGGACACAACAACAGCATTTATCTGTGGAGCTGGAATCACACCAGCGACCTGTGGGTCAGTGGATCTGACTGGTCATCAATGATGTTTATGTGGAGAGCGGGATTCGAACCGCAAACCTTCAGATCAGTGACAAACGCTCGACCAACTGAGACACTGCTACATTAAAGAAATGCAGAGAGAAAGAGAGAGAAAGAGAAAGAGAGAGAAAGAGAGAGAAAGAGAGAGAAAGAGAGAGAAAGAGACAGAGAGACAGAGAAAGAGAGAGACAGAGAGAGAAAGAGAGAAAGAGACAAAAAGAGACAGAGAGAGACAGAGAAAGAGAGAAAGGACAAGAGAGAGAAAGAGAGAGACAGAGAAAGAGAAAGAGAGAGAAAGAGAGAGAAAGAGAGAGAAAGAGAGAGAAAGAGAGAGGGAGAGTTTCACTGATAAAAACAGTGTGGCACGAGTGTGGCTTTCCCCGCCCCCTCCTCCCCCCTCCTCCCCCCTCCCTCCCCGCCTCCACCCCTTCCTCGGCGGGTATAAAATCTACCTCTTGGCGGCACAGTTCAGAGTCCGTTTTGACACAACACGAGACACTGAACTAGACCAAGACTTTTGCTTTTCGTTTTGCCTTCGTGCTACACACGGCTCCGCTCGGACTTCCGCGCCCGTGGATCCTGTGCGTAATTTGGATACGGAACTTTGGAGACGTTTTGGGGACCTTGACGGTTCTTGTCTGAGGACACCATGACGCGGCTGGTGCTGCCGTGTGCCGCGCTCCTGCTTTGCGCGCAGTCGGTAAGTGCACTTTGATTTTAAAGAACAGGACAGGCTGCGTTTCAAAATCCTACTTTTGCGCTATATTTGACTGCGCTCATTCAAAATCCATTCAAATCCTTTAAAATTGTTGCAGAGTGCATGTTTTTGTTGCCATAGAAATTATGCTCAGTGATTTATTTTATGCAGCCTATGACTTGCTCTTAATAATGATCAAATTACAAAAAAACGGGCAAAAACAAACAAGTCTGTAATATTTAACCTTTCATTTTGTAACCGCTCTGTGCTCGCGTTAAACAGTGCCCAGATGCCCTCATTTTCGAGTTCACGGTGGCACTGATTTTCAGATAGTGGCAGATAGCGCTCCCTCTTGTGGCCACTCGGGACATTTATTAGTAGAACGGTTCAGATAAGCGTAATCTTATCACTAATTATTGTACTCCGGGTAAAAAGTTTGTTTTCTATCTCTTTTATGGACACTGAACTTTCTGTTTGTAATGCAAAGCACAATTCTAACCATTCTAAGAGCTCAAATCAACTTTGACATGAGCTTTAGTGTTTTCATGTGTTGACAGCGTTAACCTTTTCCGTTACTGTATCACAGGTTTTCACATCCGGCGTTTTTGAACTGAAAATCGACTCTTTCACCAGTTCAAGGGGTATATGTTCCTCGTCTGACTGCCAGGTTTTTTTCCGCATCTGCCTAAAACACACACAGGACGTTATCAACCCTGAGCCCCCCTGTACCTATGGCACCAAACTCACGGACATCTACAACATCAACTCCGTCTCAGGGAACGCCCTCATCGTCATCCCCTTCCAGTTCAAATGGCCGGTAAGTCAACTAGCACCTACTTGAAGCTCAGTCCCTCCTGTCATTCTCTTCCGCTTTTTACGAACTACTGAATTGCCATTGTTTTGCATGACACTGGACCTCAAGCTGTTGTAGCCAACCCATGTGTCCTCTTGATGCTCCTCAGGGTACCTTCTCTCTCATTGTGGAGGCGTGGAAAGCCGAATCAGCGCCGTCTGAATCTACAGGTAAGTGAAATACTCAATTCCAGCGCATGTCAATAACTTTTTGGGCTTTTTGAACGAGCACATTGAACACATTTTGAACTTATTTCCTCACAGAAAACCAAAACAACCTGATCACCCGTTTGTTGACGGGACGCACCCTCAGTGTTGGACAGGAGTGGTCACAGGACGTCCACTATGGAGACGGCAGCGAATTGCACTTCTCCTATCACGTCATGTGCAGCGAGTTCTACCACGGCGAAGCGTGCACCTCCTACTGTCGGCCGCGGAACGACCCGTTTGGCCACTTCACCTGCGACCAAGAAGGGTCCCGGCAGTGCCTTGAGGGGTGGACCGGCGAATACTGCTCCGATCGTAAGAATAACATGGATTTTCAGTTGCTATAATGTTGTATTTTTTGCTTGTTGCTGTACAGTATGCTAACCCCTCCCACCTCCACCACCAACACCACTTCTCCACCCCCTCCCTTCATAGTTATAACGTCTTTTCCGTCTGTAAGGAACTTCAGCGCGTCATTTTTTTTGTCTGGAAAATTGTGAAGTCAAGCAGTCGTCAACACTAGCCGCTCGCTTGAGGTCGTGTTCATTTGTCCCCTTTTGTTAGCGCTCAACAATGGCGCGAGGTCCCTAAACAGAAGAGGCACGCGCGCGGCCTTAAAGTGTCCCCTGGTGCGTGAAAACAGACGGCATCTTTTGTTCCCCAGACAGCTGCTCTTACCTCCTCCCCTTCCCTAACCATTCCCTCCCTTCTCGACAACTACGCGAAGATCGATGTTTGACCGCCTCCTATAACCTGCTCTGCTTCCCTTCTTTTCCCATCAGCCATCTGCGCGCCCGGCTGCAGCAATCTCCACGGTTACTGCGAGGCGCCCGGTGAGTGCGTGTGTCGCCAGGGGTGGCAGGGCGACCGGTGCGACGAGTGTGCGCGGCATCCCGGGTGTGTGCATGGGACCTGCAACCAGCCCTGGCAATGCAACTGCAAGGAGGGATGGGGGGGGCTGTACTGTGATCAAGGTGAATTCTCTCACGACACCGACTGGAAGGCAAAAGAAATGCCGTTAATTATACGAAAGTTCAACGTTTAATCTGGTTCTCATCTTTGGACAGATCTTAACTACTGCACCAACCACAGGCCATGTCAGAATGATGCTACGTGCACCAATACCGGACAAGGAAGCTACACCTGCGCCTGCAAACCCGGATTCACTGGGACCGACTGTGAAATTGAGACCAACGAGTGCGAGAGCAACCCGTGCAAAAGTGGAGGCAGCTGCAGCGTAAGTTCTGTTCCAAATTTCTCTCTTTTTTATAAATATCACAATCTGTCTCTTACGATCTTTTTTGCGACTTATTTAGAATATATTATTACCGTTTATATTTTTTACTTTTCCATTATATGTTATTGTGATGTGTGAGCTCCTGTGTCCTAATGTCTCTTGTGGATCAATAAAGTTTGTCTAAGTCTAATCGATTTTCACAAATGTGAAATCTAAAATATACTGGAATAATTTCCCTTGTGGATCAATAACGTTTGTCTAAGTCTAGTCTGTTTTCACCTATTTTTAATTAATTAATTAATTAATTAATTAATAATTGCATTTATATAGCTCCTTTTAAGATGCCCCAAGCATTTTACAGAGCATTATTCATTCCCTCTTCATACCCGATGGTGGTAAACTAATATTGTAGCTACAGCTGCCCTGGGGCAGACTGACAGAAGAGAGGCTTCAATCTGCACCATCGGCCCCTCCGACCACCACCAACACTCACACACACCACTTTCATACTAGGCAATGTGGGTGAAGTGTCTTGCCTAAGGACACAACAACAGTTTTTGTGGCTGGCCCCACTGTGGCACCTGGAATTCCCAGTGTCTCCATCCAAGTACTGACCAAACCCGGCCCTGCTGAGCTTCTGAGATCTGACGGGATCAGGCTCTGACAAGGAGGTCTGGCCACAAATTTGAAATCTGAAATATATTGCAATAATTTCCCTTGTGGATCAGTGATGCCTCCTGTGGCTCCACCTGCAGAGGGGTTCATGGGGGGTCAGGTGCTATGAGTATTGGGCAGTAAACTGCCCCTGTGACCCAGCCGGATTAAGCGGGAGAAGATGGATGGATGAGTGATGTTTGTCTAAGTCTAATCGACTGGAGGTTTTCAGATTCTAGAACGTGATGATGTCACACTCTCAGATGGGGCAAGAGTCGCTTTCCCCTGTTAATTACATTTACCAGGAAATATCCAAAATGTAAATTCACAAATGTTGAACCTGAACATTTCAGTGTAGACACAAGAACTCACTGTATGGCAACAAAAATCTACATTTTAACAATATAAATTTTACTTGCCCCCGATCTGTATTAAACCATTAGTCTATAGAATGCTCTGAAACTCAGCAATTTTCACCAATTTGAAATCTAAAATATATTGTAATAATTTTCCTTGTGGATCAATAAAGTTTGTCTAAGTCTAATCTATTTTCATGAATTTGAAATCTGAAATATATTGTAGTAATTTCCATTGTGGATCGATGACATTTGTCTATGTCTAATCTATTTTCACAAATTTAACATTTAAAATATATTGTAATAATTTTCCTTGTGGATGGATTAATAACATTTGTCTAAGTCTAATTTATTTTCACAAATTTAAAATATCTCTCTACGTCTATCTAAGTCTAAGTCTGATCTTTTTTCACAAATTTGAAAACTAAAATATATTGCAATTATTTCCATTGTGGATCAACAACGTTTGTTTAAGTCTATTCTATTTTCACACATTTGAAATTTAAAATATATTGTAATAATTTCCCTTGTGGATCAATAATGTCCGTCTAAGTCTAATCTATTTTCAAGATTTTCCATCCATCCATCAACTGGATCACTCACCTGTGTCTGAGTCTAAGTCTAATCTGTTTTCATAAATATGAAATCTAAAATATTTTCTTCTGTGTTTCTTCTTGTAGGATTTGGTCAGTGACTACACCTGCACGTGCCCTCAAGGTTTCTATGGGAAAAATTGCGAAGTCAGTGCTATGACGTGTGCAGACGGGCCTTGTTTTAATGGAGGGACGTGTGTTGAGAGTGACAGCGGTGGATACAGCTGCAGATGTGATCCTGGCTTCACTGGTTCCAACTGTGAGAAAAAACTGGATCGCTGCAGTTCAAACCCCTGCGCTAATGGTACACATCTTTACCATTTCCTACAGCAGTTTGCATTCACACAGTGCAGTACGTTTGCCTGTTGAGTCACGTTGCAGCTTATCTCACCTTATATCATGGCACCAGTGTTCCTCCTCATTCACGACTCACTGCTTTTTCAAAATGCAAACTTTACTTTTTTGTTTTTCTCTCCCTCTTGCAAAACATCTCAGCAGCCTCTCATGTGTCGGATAACATAGCAGCAGCTTGCACAGGCTTGATGATAGATGAGCATCTTAGGATTCCGCACAAAAAACCTCCAGCTTAAACTACAAAAATAGCAGTGAGAACATTGTTGCATGCTGGGAAAATGACTCGACAAAAGCCTAAATTTAAATGCATATCGTTAACAGCTGTCCCTCAGGTCTTCATTAGCAAAAGAGGCTGCCGGCTTATCTGGAATCTGGAATCATTCCTGCTTTCCGCTCAAGTGTTTTCAGTTGTGCAACTTGGCAACGAGCGCGACCAAATATGGAGCGGGGAGCTTGTTTTCACAGCGCCTCCTCAGTGTTTATTCAGACACAAAACATCTGCTAGAAAGGACTGATCATAAGTAACACGCAGTCAATGCATTTCTACTGTCACTGGAGTTCCTCAGGGGTCAGCTCTTAGTCCAATACTATTTTTACCCAATAACTAATCAGTCATTTTTATCTCATCTTTAGGCGCTCAGTGCTTGGATGCCGGAAACCGCTTTGTGTGCCGTTGTCCCCCAGGATTTTCTGGTCTTAAATGCGAGACCAATATCGACGACTGTGCCAGCAACCCGTGCAAAAACTCCGGCACCTGCGTCGATGGTATCAGTGACTACACCTGCTTGTGTACTCTTGGCTACGCCGGGAAGGACTGTTCGGTTCGGGATAGTCCTTGCACCAATTTCCCTTGTGAGAATGGTGGAACGTGCTATGCCCATTTTACCGGTCCGGTCTGCCAATGCCCCGCTGGTCACATGGGTGCGAGGTGCGAATTCAAAGTCGAGACGACAGTTGAGCCGCCCAAGCCGGCGTCTCCCCCTACGCCGGTTCTGATGGTGGCCTTCGCGTTGGGTTTTGTCACTCTAGCGTTTATGATGGCTGCTGCGGTGTTCATCCTTCGCCAGTTGCGTAAGGGGTCGCAACTGGCGGCTACGACGTCGGTGAAAAACGATTTGGAAAATGTAAACAATCAGAATGCCGTCATTGGAGGCGGGACCCCTAACAACGGAGCTGCCCTGAAAGAGAAAGAGGTATTCCTTATCCCAGGTCCACACGCTAAAGTCTCCAATAAGAAAGTAGTGCTAGAGAAGGGAAGTGACAACTACAAAAACAAGACGGCAGACTGCAACTTGGTGAAAGACGAGAAGAATAAATTAGACTTGTAAGTGACTGTATTTCAGTATTTAATCTTTAATGACACTGTAACATTATTTTGCAGTTCAAACTTCATTGCTTAACCGTGGTTTCCCTTCAACAGTAAAAAACACAAGTCGACTATCCTTGTTTCCCAACTGAATTTCGGGAAAGAAAACTTGTATCATCCTATTTACATTATACCAGACCAGTTGGACCAGTGTGTCATTGCTACGGAGGTAAGACATTTTCCCGAGACTTAAAAATAATAATAAAAAAAAAGCAATCGACCTATTTATCTATAATGTCTCTAATATAATCATGATTTACCGTGTTTGACTTACTGCAGTGTCCCCTTTGTGTCTTCAGGTTTAACCTCAAGTGTCTCGATCTCAACCTACTTCCTGCTTTGGACACTTCTAGCAATACACTTTTTTCCTATGGACTTATTTTTTATTTAATATTTATTGCTGCTGACAGACAATAAGAAAGGGGCCTGACTGTCTGGCCATTTTTGCACTATTTATCTTTTGTACCTTAAATTCTAATATACTTTTTTTTTTTACTTTTATATTGCTTTTTTTTTACATGGATCGAAATATGGATTGTGCCACTGTAAAGACTGGTGCCTTAGGAAAAGCTATGGAAAACGCTGGGATGTTTGGACACACAAACCAGCTCAAAAACAGCATGTGAATCAACACTCTGTACACGACGATCACCTTTGGAGGCCTTTATATGGAAAAATCAAATATGACACTGTACATGATGCCTTAAAATCTACAGTTCTGAATTATGACGCGAAAGTGCCTCTACGGAAGAAATCTGGAGCTAAAGTGGACCCAGATGCTGGCAATCGTCAATGAGATAATCTGCTTTTGACAATGTTTACGACGGTTCCTGAACTACACATGCTATCCAGTTATCCGGGGCTCCGCTAGAGTCCGCGCACTGCCACGTCTACTCTCGAGTATTTTTATAAAAAAGGACGTTTTCTGATCCAGACGATACCAAAAATCTGTGTCAAATGTGCGTTCAATGTTCGTCTGTTCATGTTAATTTATGGAGACAATGCAATGTGTAAATAGTTGAGAATATAGCTTACCTCTATTTAATTTGACCTGTACATAAGCTGGTATTTATGGAAACTGTATATACGTCTATGTTATGGTCTTCGTCCAAATCAAGAAATATATTTTTTCATAAATAAATTTAAAAATAACAAGATTGTTTTGGCTTTCACTATTCACCAGTTATTAGTACTGCTATTCTCAGTACTACTACTTCCATCTTGAAGGTGATCTGTGGTATTTGAGTACACAAAATACTGAAGTAAACTAAAGTCGTTGCTCTTCAAACACTAAAGTTTGCAGAAAAATCCATTTAAGTTTGAAATTTGACCCATCCTCCTGATAGTATCGATACTTTGCAGCGGATGTCATTAAAATCCCCCTGGGTGTGTGGTGCTAACTGTAGGCACTGCTCTCTCTGAGGCTTATTAGACTTTAATCTGAGCTTTATTAACACAATCTGACCTTAAAGAACTGAGCCCTGTGTCTCCTGTCCCAGCAGATTTATACAAAACCACAGATTTGTCCGAGTTTTATTCAAGAAATGTCCCAGGTGTTCAACAGTGAAGAGAGGCAAAAATTGTTATTTGTTTAGCTGAAAGACAGAAAAGTTGCTTAAAAATGACCAAAACACAAGGAAAATGTGACTCTACCAAAATCTGGTGATATCGTATCGTCAAAGGTCTCACAGTAATATCGTGGAGCATCACAATATATCGAATCCCAAGTCTCTTTGCTTAAATGAACAGTTCTGATGCAGAAACAGCTAAAAACAGAGGGAACTACATAGACCATGATCCTTTGCTCTGTTTCAGTGCAGACGACATGAAGAAATAACTGTTCTAAGCACTTTTACATCTTCATTCAAGTCTTGTGAAGCATTTTTAGAGGAAAAAGGAGCAGATTCACAGTTTTTGAGCCGCCACAAACTATCGCAATAAATACTGTTCAGTGAGATGTTTATAGTGAAAATATTGTACAGAGAGATTTGGATATTGTTCCATCCCTAATGACAATAAATGTTGCACCAAATGACTGGTCAAAGCATTTTTGAACGTCAGTCTTGTTATTCTGTAGAATATCGTAATATCGTGAGCCTTCCACCATATCGTGAGCTTTCCCACGATATCGCAATAAATATCGTACCATGAGGTTCACACTGTGACGATATTGTTTTGTGAGACTTGGATATCGTTACACCACTAACTGACACACAGAAATAAATCATGAATGCGCTGAGTGCGGAACAGTTTTCCTTAATCATGCACTTGTTTCACAATTTTATTATTACCAACCACCACAAACTGAGGTTCGCATTAACCCACAGTTTTTCAGGTAAAAATAAAAAGCTGAGCGTCACACTCGGCTTTTTATCGAAACTCAAACCTCTAAACAGGACCGTGAACATTTGTACACCTCACAGGCTCCTTAAAATATCTTGTTTGAATCCCTAAGCAGACCAATTACAATTAGCGATTATTATGTGGCTCTTAAACTGTTACCACTCTTGCTACTAGTACTACTACTACTTTTACTACTGCTACTACTACTACTACTGCTACTGCTACTGTTTTCTGAGTGTCCTCCCTCCTGAATAACCCACGTGAACAGAACTGTGTGTGTGCTCTGGTCTTACGGGAGCTGCTGAGAGTGGAGGTGAAGAGCAGCCACAGATGAAGCGCAGCTGTCATGGCCTCCTCCCGCCGTCACCTCTGACCCCGGGGCTCGCTGGTTGTTGTGGAAACAGACGGAGGAAGAGGAAGCAGGAAGAGGAGCGTGAGTTATGTGTGTGTGAGACTCACGGCACAGAACATGAGAGAGTCCGGATGAGCTTCAGTCGCTGCTTTAGTCGCTGCGTTTGGCTAAAGTTTCTTTCACTGTAACGACTGTAAAATACAAACAGAACCCACTCCAAATCTGTTATTTTAGGATATTAAGGATTATTTCACTCCTGCTACTAGTACTACTACTATACAAACTACTACTACTACTACTACTACTACTACTATACAAACTAGGCCACACAATATCTGACTGAAATATCTGAATTGTAACTTTTACTACTCATCCTTCTGTACTTTTCAAATGTCATTATGGAAAAGTCTCCAATAGGTCCAGCGTAGGTCTGGAAAAGCCAGGACTAAAGAATAACACTGACTGTTGGTGGTAAAGGAGAAATTCAGTTTGTCAACTGCACAAAGTATTTTTGGTCGAATATGTTTCGCAGTTTATCCAAGTGAAACATGTTCAACCAAAAAACTGTCCAGTTGACAAACTGATTTCCTCCTTTGCCATTTATTCTCCCTGGACGACTGAGGGATTCTGACACAGACTATCGGTGCTGTCACAATACCAACACTGCAGACTATATTTGGTTTAAAATGGCTTTTTAGTGCTGTGTATGTCTTGGATTTACTTGCTGACAGTTGCGTGGAAGCTGATCTTTTGTATACAACATTGATGGTTCTTTATTTTTTTTATTTTTAGACAAATTTTATTCGTTCACAGGGGAAATGAGTTGGACACAGCTCACAGCTTATTATAATAACAAAAGAGAAATTCTATAACATTCTAAATAAACAGCAAAAATAGCAAGAGACGGGTATCAAATAATGCATAATTATATAAATGTGTACTACTACTACTACTACTACTACTACTACTACTGCTACTACTACCACTACTACTACTACTACTACCACTACTACTACTACTGCTACTGCTACTACTACCACTACTACTACTGCTACTGCTACTACTACTACTGCTACTACTACCACTACTACTACTACTACTACTGCTACTGCTACTGCTACTGCTACTACTACTACTACTACTACTACTACTACTACTACTACTGCTACTACTACTACTACTACTACTACTACTACTACTACTACTACTACTACTACTACTACTACTACTACTACTACTGCTACTACTTCTGCTCAAATCAATAACATCTGCACCTTTTACCATCTAAAAAAACAGCAAAAATCACAGGTCGACTGTCTAAAGCACTTGGAGAGACTTATCCAAGCGTTTGTCTCCAGTAGGTTAGATACTGTAACGGCCTCTCACTGGCCTCTGCAAACGAGCTGTAAAACAGCTACAGAACATCCAGAACGCTGCAGCTCAGGTCCTGACTCGAACCAGGAAGTACGAGCACATAAGTCCTGTGCTCAGGTCTCTGCACTGCCCCCTGTGGCTCAGAGACTTTACAGCAGCTCTGCTTGTGCACAAGTCTCTCCAGGGCCGAGCACCAAAATACATCTGTGACATGTTAGTGCCACATGAACCATCTGCATCTGAGGAGCTCAGGGACCTCCTGCTGGTCCCAGAGTCAGGACTAAATTCAGGGAGTCAGAGTTTCAGACTCATGCAGCTAAAACCTGGAACAGTCTGAACATGTGAGACAGACTCTGACTCTGACTCTGTTTAAATCCAGGCTAAAAACAGTTCTGTTTAGCTGTGCATATGACTGAAAGATTTCAGTTTCATTCCGCACTCTTCTCTCTAATTCTCTTTCATTTAATGTCCCATCTCTATTTTAATATTTCATGATGACTATTTATGTATTGATTTGTTTGTATTTGATGTATTTCTTATTCTGTAAAGCACTTTGACACTTTGTAAACCTGCTTTGCCTTTCATGATTTGTCTTTCCATTTACATTCACTTTAAACTGTAACATCCCAACACTTACTCACTTACTCTTACTTGAATAGTACTTTTCACAAATACGTTTTTACTCTTGCTTGAGTAATTTCTTGGACCACTACTTTGTACTTTGTACTTCTACTTGAGTCGTATTATTCTGAAGTTTTTGGCTACTCTGCCCAGCTCTTATCAGCACTAAGCAGCCTGTAGCTCTTTTCTATACACAAACATCGACTGCTTGTTACCATGGAGATGGTCTGTCTGGAATGTCCCACAGTGTGCCATTAAACAGCTCTACTTTACATTTACTCAATTACAGCTGCTTTTATAGCTCAAAAATACCTAAAACAAAACAAACAAAAAAACAAAAACAGGCATTCTGACTGTGAGCGGGGTCACCTCCCCACAGATCTGACCTGTAACTTGGTCTGGTTTGGTCTCTGTGAAGACAGAAACTTCTGTGAAACATTTGAAGCATTTGAAAAGTTACGCAATGCACCTTAAAATCTTCAAGTGAAAATCCACTGAGAATAAAGAATGTGGAATCGAACCAGCGGCGCTCATGGTTCAGACAGAGCAGGGCTTCGTTTGTGGAGTCATGACAGAGCAGCAGGAGACCCCATCAACACCAAAGGCACCGTGACCCTGGATGTCGGAGGTCATCTGAACAGGAAGTGAGCCCATGCCATATTTGGAAGGTCAAACACAAGGGGGTCATTTGTTTCAGTCTGAAGTCTTTACTATACCTGATGCCCTGCAAAGGCAGAGCGCTGTAAAAATGGGGCTGTTTGAGACCTCCATTATCATGTGGAAAAATATTGTGAAAAATGTTTTTTCATTATAGCAGCAACAACCGTCAAATTCTGGGAGCAATACAAAGTTTGAAGTAATTGTCAGATTTCCTCTCTGATGAGTGAAGGTCTCTGCATTCGTAGGGCAGCAGTGTTTTCACTTCATAGACTAAAGGTGCAGTATGTAGCTTTTCTCATCGAGGTTCTGCCATCCGCTTGTTTCCATGGAGATGTTATTCCTTTACTTTCAATGTTCCACAGTATGGCCTTTAACGCATTCAATTACATTTGATTTCTATAGCCCAGAATCACAACAAGAGTCGCCCCAATGGGCTTCAGAGTGAAAAACATGGACACATGATTATGACATAAGAATTACAGCACCACAGGGTGTTCACACACACACGGGTCTAATGATACCAAGTCTCTCACTATGAGATCGTCACAGCATGAGCTTCATGGTATCATATTTATTGCGATATCGTGGGAAAGCTCACGATATTACGATATTCTATAGATTTAACCAGACTGACTCGAAAATGCTTTGACCAGTCATTTCATACATTTATTGTCATTAGGGACGGAACGAAAACCAAAAAATGAAGAGAGAGAAAAAATGAAGACGTAAAAGTGTTAGAACAGTTATTTCTTCATGTCGTCTGCACTGAAATGGAGCAAAGGATCATGGTCTATGTAGTTCCCTCTGTTTGTTTTTTTTAGCTATTTTTGCATCAGAACTGTTCATTTAACATTTTAATTTATTATTGTATTAATCTATTAAAGCTGCACTGTGTAACTTTTTGATCAGGGGTCCGTCACCTGCTTGTTTCTATGGACATGTCATTGTTCTGTCTGGAATGTTCCACAGTGTGACATTAAACAGCTCTACTTTACATTTCTTCAATTACAGGTGGTTTTATTGCTCAAAAATACTTAGTAAGACAAACGTTCTGTGAGCGGGATCGCCTCTCCGCAGATCTGACCTGTAACTCTGTCTGGTTTGGTGTCCGTGACGACAGAAAGGTTTTACACCAGACTGTGGAACATTCCAGACAAAGCAATAGAAGAAATCTCCATGGAGAAAAACATTTGACGGAGCCGCCAACAGAAAAGTTACACACTGCACCAGCAAAATGTTTAATTAGTTTCTGTGTCAGTTTTGCTCCCCGTGCTAAGCCACTCCCCCTTCAGAGTGCCATTACAACACAGTCAGCGGAATCTAAAACTACTGCACATTGCTTCAGGTTTGTGAAGTTGTAGTGCACAGTTTTGTATCATGTTTTTGTATATTTGGAGAATTGTGGTGTGGGGGACAGAGGCTTGTGGGTGAAGCTTTGTACAGAATCTTACAGCTACTCATCAGGAGGGTTTGAATAGGCCCCAGGAGAGATCCCTAGATTACTCAACTTATAATATGGTAGAAAGCTCCAAAAAGTCCATTTTGCATAATACCTCCTCTCAAAAAATGCACACCTTTTTGTCGTAAATTACATAAATGAACACGCCGCACATGAACAGCTCACCCCTCCGCTGGATCCTTTTTTTCCCACAGTCCTTTGCAGGTCTGTGTGTGTCTGAAGGTGACCTGTGACCCCATCACCGTGGGAACAGGAGCAGAGGATGAGACGGCGTGACGAGCAGGAAACAGCAGCGGTGATAAGACTAACAGACCCACTGCACCTGTCCATCACGCGCAGAAGTGCTACTGCTCAACGGCACAACGACGAGCACTGGGGCTGTCAGGGCGCTGACATTTCACACTTGATTTTTTTTATACTCAATACTGATTCTGATCCCACCGTCACAGTAAAAAACACTCTTTATTTAAGCAAAAGAATGTGATTTTCAACATTAAAGGTTGTATAGATTTTCCAAGGAAGGAGAAATGCAGCGATCATTAGTCCTTTTGCAAAAGTTGCTCATGTGACACCAAACCCGTCACTCCTCTACGGCTCCCTGAGTAGAAACACCTCCTCCCACCTCCTCCTAGCGCTAGAAATCATGTTTGTTTACAGCCGTATAGAACAGGTGTTGAAGTTTCCTGTCCAGAAGTTATTTAACGACCGACACGTCAGTCTGTAGATCCTTCGTCTGATTCAGTCGCGCCATCGCTGGAGGGAACCTCCAAGAATCCGCTTAGATTGGCTCTGCCTCTTTTCCCTTTATCTTCTTCTTTCAAAATGGACTTTCTTTTATGGCGAACCAGTCGTAGATTCTCTTCTGCCACCGCGACAAACTTTTGGAACAGTTGGAAAAAGCCGCTAAGAACCACTGCGTTGGTCGAGCAGAATGGCATCTGTGTTGTAATGTGAAAAGCGAGAGAGAAAAAAGGGAGTTTGATTGACAACCAAATAGTCACTAGACCACGAGGGCCCCACCACATCCACAGATGAGGGATTTTCATTCTTTTTTGTTGGGTATCATAATTATCAATGCATCTCTAGAATGCGAGTTTGAAATTTTATTGACAATTTGAAACTGAAATAAATCCTCTATACGACCTTTAAATGGCAGTACTTTCTTTTATACTCCCACCTGTACTTCTGATACAGCTCCAGATCATTCTAAAGTCACTCGGGAAAGCTTCATTTCTGTCCTGTGAATTGGATGTTTTAGTATTGATACCTGCTCAAACAAGTATCTAGTTTTGGTATCGATTAGTATTTGATTTTCAATTCTTTTAACAATCCGAGCAGATATTAAAAGCTGTGACCAGACACACGCTGAGATTAGATTTGCAATTTATGTTTTAGTGATATGAGTCTGACATTGTCTCATGCATTTTGATCAGATTTATGTGTAACATTTTGGTTGTGGGTCCGTTACTTGCTTGTTTCTATGGATACGTCACTGCTCTGCCTGGAATGTTCCACAGTATGACATTAAACAGCTGTACTTTACATGTATAAATTTACAGGTGGTTTTATAGCTCAAAAATACCTACTTAAACAGGCATTCTGACTGTCAGCAGCATCGCCTCTCCACAGATCTGACCTGTACCGCGGTCTGGTTCGGTTTAGATGAAGATAGATCATAGATTTTGACCAGTTTTATGAAATCCAGCCTTTTGAATGCTAAAATGAAAGACATATTGTGCTTTTGTCCACCATATGGTTAGAATCTATGACACCTGTTTGTCATTATGTTATATTCTGGAGAGTTTCAGTATTAGTTTTCTGGAATTTTTGGAGCAAGATAACTCAAACATGCACGAATCACTGTAAATACAGTTTCAGAGGAGAGGGGAACAGCTCATTCTGAAAAGCTGATGTAGAGTAATATGTCCAGAGGTGGGCAGAGTAGCCAGAAACTGTACTGTAAAAGTACAAGTAAAGTATTTGGGGAAAGCTCCTACTTAAGGAAGAGTAACATGAAGAGCAACTGTCAAGAAGTAACGTCTGATTTATGATTTGATGTTGAAGTTAAAGGGATAGTTTTTCTGTTTTTTTACATAAATCTGTGTGTCATCCCCGTCAGCAGTGTTCAGCACTGACTGACCTCCCGACATCTTCTGGTGAGCCGAGTTCTTCCCTGGTTTTGGTGCTGATGAAAGTGTCCGGCAAGTTGGCTGGACTCATGAAAATTCTTCTTTTTTTTTCTCAAAATAACATGTGTTCAAAAGAGTGATACATTTGCATCACAAAACATGAACCATGAAAAAATCAGACCTCATAATCTCGTGGTACTATTTTCTCTCCGCTCATATCACTGACATGCACCAATCCAACACTGTTTTCAGTAGTTCGGCAGTGTTTCCGTGCTCAAACTGATGAGCAGGAGAGCTAACGTGAGAGCCACAGCGATAAGTATATAAGCTTGTATAAGATGTAAAAGAATATACATAAAAATGGTTCAGACTTGTGATTCTCCAGGCTGGAAGAACAAAAATCCAGCTTCAGCTGGTCCCACTCTGTCCCTCCTCTCTTCTGCTGTTCTCACTCCATCTGGTGAATTTAGGCATCAGTATATTCGGGTTCATAAAGATCTCCCCTTGGCTCTGTGCTAAATGCAATGTCTTCGTCGTCGGTGTCGTAGTCACACGTCGTCGTTAACTTTCTGAGCAGTAAACACAGTGAATCACCTGGCGGCAGCAGTGATATGAAGAGAGAAAATTGTATCAAGCGATTATGAGGTCTGACTTTTTTGTTCGTGCTTTGTGATGCTGCTGCAAACGCTGCTCTTTTGGGCACATTGATTTGAGAAGAAAAACGCTTTATTTTTCTGGCCCCAGCCAACTTGCCGAACCCTTTCATCAGCAACGAAACCGGGGAAGAACTCGGCTCAGTGGAGGCTGTCGGGAGGTAAATCAGTGCTGATGTACAACACTGCTGATGGGGACATACAGACTCATGTTAAAAAACCCAACTATCCCTTTAAATGGAAGTGCAAAATTAAACGGTGCACCAGATCTGGTATTTTCAGATAGACAGACACTGAAGGACACAATAAACACAAATGTTCAACTCAAACACAATCTTTACTGAAGTACAAGTACTGTTACTGCAGTAAAAAGGTTATTCCGGCAGAAATATAATATAATATACTCTGAAAAGTACTATTTCTTTAAGGCTTTACTCAAGTTAATGTAACTGAGCACCAGCCGCCTTTGGATTTGAAGTTAACTGGAAGAACCAAACATGAAATAATGCACAAAAATGAAACTAAACAGGAAACACAAGCGAGAAACACAAATGTGCAAATCATTTCTTTTAAAAAAAATCGCAAAACTACTGAAAACTGCAAAATGGATTCAAACCACACGTCATAAAGCTTGGAGTCACTCAGAAGTCTCGGCTCGTGTTTGTATATCTGATCTCGGTTTGATGCCGTCTGGAGTTTAAACATTTTGAGTTCGTGGGCGACTCAGAGCTGCGCATCAGTTGGACTGTGGGTGAGATCTGTTCCACTTTATTTATGTATGTTGATTTTGCCGGAATTTGCAGTTTTCTACAGAAAGCAGCTGGTCTCACTCTCCACCCAGCACTGTTCTGTATACACCGAACACAAATACCGCGAATACTCCGAGACCATATAAAGAAGTGGACTAAGGGGGCGCGACGTCATATGAGTGGCCAGTTTGGAGCAGGGTTAATATGAATATTTTAAGATCAAAATGACTGAGGCTGATAGCAGCAGTGACAGAAAGAATTCAACAGTTTCTCAATACAAAGTGGACTGGAGCCAGAGTCAATGGATCTGTCCATGTTTACAGGCTGTGGGAATACGGCGGCTACTACTCAGAGTAGAACAGTTACTGCTACTACAACACGAGTGAGACATAGACTTACACAAACTCAATTACAAGGACACAGTAGCTCATCCATCACAATATAATATAATACTAGAGTAAAAATATAAATGGGAATAATACATTCTAAATAAGTAGCAGAAATAGCAGGAGGCTGGTGTCAGATACGGTATAATTATATAAATGTATAAGGACAAGTCCAAAGAAAATTTACAAATGTAAAACTTATTACTATTAACACTTCCTCTGCTACTAATACTAATGACCAAGAGAAAATGCAGGTGTTGTCACTATTTTTTTTTTCATTTTATTTTTTATTCTTTATTTTTGTTTGAGCTCATTACAAACATGAGAATCTGTAGATGTGCATTTGGACCATTTCTGGTGCTCAAAAGGAGGAGGTTTCCCACCCCGACTGTTTTACCTGAACACGTGGTTGACACAAACATGCATCAGCTTTTCTCATTTCTCATGTCCACTTGAAAACAAAGGTTTCTAGAGACGAGGGGATTGTGGAAACCAAAGCTGTGTTTATGTTTAAAGCTGCACAGTTTTTCTGGCGGAAGGTCAGTCATCAGCACGTCTCCATGTCGATATCTTTGCTTTGCCTGGATTGTTCCACTGTGTTGCACAAAAGCCCTGCAGCATCACCTGCTTGTCTCCAGGAAGATAGATAAGTTTAATACCATATTGTGGAACATTTTGTAAAGCAGTAACATCTTCATGGAGAAAGTCAGTTAGCACAATCTCCACCAGAAAAGCGACAGTGCAGGTGTTCGTCTTTCTTGCAGTTTGTACATCATTTGCATGGATTCAATGGAAGTAGGAAGTTAAACCAAACTTCAGATATATTCACGGAGACAGAGTAGTTTTATACCAGTCTGTAATTAGAGCCAAACGAATGACATTTCCATGGAACGACGCAGGAGGAGGCCCTTCTCCAGGTCAAATATGAGACGCAAGGCCGCTCACAGGAAGGAAGCTTGTTTTTTCTTTTCTTTTTTCACTACATTCTAACAAAAATAAAAACATTTTACCCTCTAAACTTTTTTGGCTCAAGAGTTACATACTTTGGCCCTAAATAAATTGAATTTTGGAAACAGCCACTCAGCATTGACCTCAGTATCAAGCACAATACATTTTTCAACAGAAAACACCTCCTCCCTGATGTGACCTGTTGACTTCTGACTTGCCCTTTTATGAAAAACATATATTTTTATTCCCCGTGCTTTTCCCGTCATTGAGCACATTTTGCTGATGCTCCAATCTGATCTCTGTGTGGTCTTGGGCCAGAGTCCAGGTTTCAGTCCAGGTTTCAGTACGAGTTCAAAGGGCAGTGGAGCTTCCTGTGCTTTTGCTGAGCACTTTTACTGGAACACTTATAAAATATGAGCCTTTAACCTTGTGACGTGGGGTCATTTCAAGCACACACTGCTGAGAACGGGAACAATGCAACTGGAACTACAATCACAAGCACTTCAGTTATAAATTAGTTTCAGTCACGTGATCATTTTATTTCTCTTTTTTTTTTTAAATATATTTCCACGCTCCAAAAACCCCAGATACATGTATCGAGGGAAAACGAAACGAAAACTAATCATACATTATACAGGAACTGACAAGGTGCATTGTGTAAGTTTTTTGGTGGAATGTCCATCCAGTGCTTATTTTCATGGAGATGTGAGTTCTTTATCTGCAGTGTTTCACAATATGGAGTTAAACTTTGCTGTCTTCATGGAGATAAACTGCAAAAAAACTTGGCCAGAATTTAAGATATAAACACTTATTATCTGTCCTTGCAGCAACATAATTTACTTGACAATATCTGTCTATATCTGTATCTTAAAATAAATGACCTCTGTATTAGAATGAGGCCGTCTCTGGTGGGTTCATGGGCTGGAGGCTAAATTCTAAACACTTAAAAGACTTTTGATTAGTGTTTATGGCCAGAGAATAACTTCAAAGATGCTAAATTCTAGATAGAAGTACTTAAATCAGTCGGACATGATAGGAGTTTGTCGTCAGTCTGTATCGAGCAAATCTGTATCACTGAATCTAAAAACAAGTGAAGTGTTGCAGGGGGAAAATATGGGAAAAGGACTGAAGCGTCTTTTAAACATTTATTGCCTAAATTTAAGATTTTCTGACTAGTTGAGTCATGGAAGAAATATATGTGACCATTTTTAAGATTATACAACCAATTCAGAAGTATTAAGTAGATCATACGTCCAGGGTGTCCTCAGGTTTGACTCCCCCAAATTTAAGACTTTTTAAAGACTTTTTTAAGACCAGTTAAATGAAAATTAAGACCAACATCGCACCGGCTGTCAGAGCCTGATCCCCTCAGATCTCAGCAGCTCAGCAGGGTCTGGTTAGTATTTGGATGGGAGACACTGGGAATTCCAGCTGCCACAGGGGGGCGCCAGTCACAGAAACGTTGTGTCCTTAGGCAAGACACTTCACCCACATTGCCTAGTGTGAAAGTGATGTGTGCAGGGCAGGACTCCCTTGAAAAAGAGATTAGTGTCTCAATGGGACTTTCGTGGGTAAATAAAGGTTAAAAAATAATAATTATGCAGGTGAAAAACACCAGATCCAATTCTAATCATGACCATTACTGCATTAAATAACAAAAATACATTCATGATAAAATCTCATTCAGAACTCATTTATAGTTGTCCACACAGTCTTGTCTCACACTGCACTGCAGCCTGGTGGAGGTCAGGGCTCTGCAGTTCGCCCATTTCACTCGCATTTGTGAGTAAATATTTCGCCGTGCGAACGAGGAAAACAAAACAGTTGCACCAGTGCGATGCTTCTGCAGCACAATGAGGAGCTGCGCACAGACGTAACTCAGTCACACGAGGACTTTAGAACCTGCCCAAGTCTGGATCGGCCCTAAAGTGCGACACGCCCAGCGCGAGTGAAACCGAACTGAGCCCGGACACGACACCTCCGACCGCACACGACCCCAGCATACGAGCTCCGCGTGTGGCCGATATCACTGATGGAACAAACTCAGCTTAAAAACTCACCCACGCCCCCTTAAACGAGGAGCGCCCCACAGCAGGACCCACACCTGCCCCACTCACAGACACCCCCACACCGCTGGACTTCCTCCTCCGCTAAAGCGATGGTTTTGTCTTGGTCGTGTCTCGGACTTGAGCGCATTTGGACTCAGTCTCGTCACGGACTCGGGGTCTGAATACTGAGTGCTCCAGTCCCCGACTCTGACCTGCTCCAGTCCCCCACTCTGACCTGCTCCAGTCCCCCACTCTGACCTGCTCCAGTCCCCCACTCTGACCTGCTCCAGTCCCCCACTCTGACCTGCTCCAGTCCCCCACTCTGACCTGCTCTGACCTGCTCCAGTCCCCCACTCTGACCTGCTCCAGTCCCCCACTCTGACCTGCTCCAGTCCCCCACTCTGACCTGCTCCAGTCCCCCACTCTGACCTGCTCCAGTCCCCCACTCTGACCTGCTCCAGTCCCCCACTCTGACCTGCTCCAGTCCCCGACTCTGACCTGCTCTGACCTGCTCCAGTCCCCCACTCTGACCTGCTCCAGTCCCCCACTCTGACCTGCTCCAGTCCCCCACTCTGACCTGCTCTGACCTGCTCCAGTGTCCTGCACCTCCAGCCTGGATCCATTTATTCCTGAGAATATTTTGTAATAAATTCCCTTCTACTCCTTTGACTTGTGTCTGCTCTTGGGTTCCTTGGCTCTGTAACAGCATTGTGGTCTATATTGACTGCACTGGTGACCACCGATGCCCATTACTTTTCAAGGTGCATCGTGGGAAATTATTCAGACACCCCTAAAAATGGGTTGACCCCATATTAGTGCTGCAAGTAGGGAATAGTGTTGGGTGACCAGATGTCCCAGAGTACTCTTGGACTCAGACCACCCTAACTCCCCCAAAAAAGCGCATCTTGTGCCTTGCACAGTACATTTAATATTTATTTATGACCCATGGGATAGTGAGAAACACAATTTTGATTCTTTATATGATCCTATTGTATGAAGAATTGACAAACTTTTGAACTTGAGCAGTCCCAGATTAATTCAAAACCAATTATTTGTCCCTGTTTTATACAAGAAAAAAGAGAAAGGTAAATTAAATTTTAAATTGGTCAAAATACAGGATGTCCCAAAAAAACTGACATCATTTTGCATCATTTTTGGCAATTATTGTTGAAATAACCTCAAATTTTCACAGAATGTATAGAAACAGATCAAGATTTTATATTTAATGTTTCCCGTTCACTGATGATGATGAACAGTTCCTTTAGCCCTGCAGAAACACCTTCCTCTTTACAGTTTTGCCTTTCTGTGTGGAGTTTGCATGTTCCTCCCCGTGTCTGGATGGGTTTCCTCCGGGTACTCCGGTTTCCCCCATCAACCCAAAAACATGCAGCACCCCTATGAACTAACATCAAGGACCATGACGTCCACCCTCCTGTGGGCTCACCACCTGCAGAGGGGTTCATAGGGGGGGTCAGGTGCTATGAGGATTGGGCAGTAAACTGCCCCCGCGACCCAGCCGGATTAAGCGGGAGAAGATGGATGGATGGATGGATGAAAACAGAACAAAAATAAAACATTACAGAGAAGATCTTGATCTAATTCTACACATTCTGTGAAAATTTGAGGTTATTTCAACAATTGCCAAAAAATGATTGGTCTCCAAAATGATGTCAGATATTTTTAGACACACTGTATAAATAGTAGTACGGCTGTGCTGCACTGTCACATGACTTTTGTCCTGTGTTTGTTCAGTTAGAGTTGTGTGTGTGTGTGTGTGTGTGTGTGTGTGTGTGTGTTTGAGAGGAAGGGCTGGGTTCAGAATGGGGAGTTTTGTTATTTTACGTTTTATTTTTATTTTAAAACACCGCCAAAAATCTTAAGATTGCCTGAAAACTCAAGAAAAAACTTAGTAGTAGCAGTACGCAGTATGCAGTACGCAGTATGCAGTACGCGGTATGCGGTACGCGGTACGCGGTACGCGGTATGCGGTACGCGGTATGCAGTATGCAACACTACAGAGCAGTCTACGACCCTGCAGATCATGACTGAAAGGGTTTAAGCTGAATTAAAAGTTCTTCTAATGCCAAACGCTATTAAACAATGACAGAATTCCAAGAAAGAAAAGCAGCGTGTGAACAGCAGGTTTGCATTTACAATTTCATGTACAACTTACTGTGTATATATAAGAGACAAAATATACATTAAAACAAAGCTGAATGCATGTGTGGTGCCCTGAAAATTAAAATGTAATATTTCTGTGATAAAATTCCTAAGACTAAATTCAAATTTAATTTAAATAGCTAAAAAAAACAAATAAAAATACATACTTCCCTTCACTTTATCATTTCATTGTACCTATGAAATACCAGGGTCTTTACTGTTACTTTAAGAAGAGGAGACTCAAGGGCTTATGGGAAGAGCACATTTGTTTTGTTATTGTGTAAAAAAGGCAGAAAACAAACAAAAAATGTTTGTTTAAATTGAAATGAAATTGTGAAGGCAAATCGTTCATTTCAGAGGTGCGACACATGATTCATTCATTACAGAATTCTATATCTTTCAAAACACAATGCTTTATGCTTTTTTCCTTTTTTTTAGGGCTTCTACAGTGTTTTCCAGGGCTTTTAAATCATTACTCGGACTGTTCCATAACTCCTCGAACAGAACTCCTTGAATAACTCCTGTACGTAAGGAGGAAGCAGATGATTCTGGGCCTTGTGCATCACTACGGCTGTACTCAGGTCAACAAGAGCAAAAACCTGAAGTACTTTTATCTTAACAAAGTAATAACGTAGTAATCCGCATGATTAATAATCCTGATGACCTTCTCCTGGAGTATTAATACTTGATTTATAAGTGTTCTCCCTATAAAAAAGTCCAAAATTGGTCAGACACAGTAAGAGGAGGTCATGCAGGAAAACAAACCCGTCACCAAATGTGTAGTTCAGAAACCGTCACGGAAAGTGCGACGTCCAGAGAATAAACAGGAAACCCTGTGTTTACAGCAGCCGCTCCCCCATCTCCCCAACAGGACCGGGACATTAGAGGATCTGAGGCTGTAACTTACGGGTGATGATCTAAGTTCTGTTGATGTTTCTTCATCACAAACACACCTGGAGTTGGCTTTGGTTTCATTTAATTCGCACACGTTTAACACAAACCACACTGCATATTTACGCTGCGTTCTCCACCTCGTGATGGTCATATGGTGTAATACAGGAAGTGCTCCACTGTGTTTTTAAACTCCATATGCCTTCACTAGAATAATTTAGCTCAGGGGTCTCCAACCTTTTTTCTCTGGTGAGTTACTTTTACAAAGCGAAAATGCCAGAGAGCTGCTTGTTTTAAGTCGCAGGAAATGGAGTAAATCTAAGAGCTTTAGATAAAGCTGTGAAACAAGTGCATAAGGAAAATTGTTATACACTTGGTTCATTCATGAGGAACATATGAGCCAGTATAGTGCATTTTCTTTGTGTTTTGGTCATTTTTAAGTAGCTTTTCTGTATTTTACACAAACAAATGACAGTTTATGCCTCTCTTTACTGTTGGCAGGGATCAGACTGATCAAAAATAGAGACACCTGGGACATTTCTTGTATGAAATTGGGACAAATCACTGGTTTTGTATAAATCTGGGGATACAGAGATCAAAACCGGGACCGTCCCAGGTAAATGCACTGGAAAAAAACTATATCTAGGTAAGTTAAAATAACTTAAATTAAGAACATTTCACTTTATTTGAGTGGATTCAACTCGACAAGTAAAATGATCCACCAGTGGAATAAGTGTTTTTTTCTTAATTCAAGAAACAATCGATTTTGTTTCTTATTTTAAGTGCAAAAAGATGTTTTTCTGATTTTAAGTGTAGAAAAATGCATTCATGTTAAGTGATAAAAATCATGATAAAACTTTCTTAAATCAAGTGATCTTAACGTCTGATCATCCTCGCCTCAGATGGGGTCCACTGTGATGCCTAAAACACTATTATCCATGTATTGGTGCACAAAGAGGCATCAGAATGACATAACTGCAGTGGTAACAGGCAGGAAAATTCCCGGTAAGTATGATTCAGAAGATTCCTTTGGGGAGTTACTTGGAAGGGGGTGGAGAGCTGCTGGTAGCTCCTGAGCACTGCCTGAAGTTTTTATCTGTCATCCGTGCATGTTTCAGTAATCTAGTGATCTCTCCTGGTCCTTATTCATATGCTCCTTATGTTAGATTCTGTCCAAGGTTCTGCCCATTATAATAATAATTTCAGCCCTGATATTGCCAGTCTCTACTGAACTAAAGGTAAATGGAGCTGTTAACATGAATAGTAGCACTGCATGACATCACAAGATGGAACAGAGCATTTTGAGTTGTAGCAGTGTAGACAGACTAATATTAGAGGATCACTGAAACAAAACACAGCTCCAGGTCTGTTTCTGAGGCGGTAACAGCATTAGAACACTGCTTACAAATGTTAAAATTGTTAATAATCTGATACAAGCGATAACAGTCTCTAGAAGTGCTTCTGACTGTTTAGATTTCAGTAAAAAATAATGGGATAAATTATAGAAAAGCAGTGAATACAGTGAACTCAAGACAGTCAAGACAATAATGATTTTTTAGTCATTTACCTGCTTTATCTCATCTGCTTCTGTATCTTCTGTCACAGGTTACGGAGGAAAGAAAGGCGCAGGTCAAAGGCAGAGGGCGCAGGTCAAAGGCAGAGGGCGCAGGTCAAAGGCAGAGGGCGCAGGTCAAAGGCAGAGGGCGCAGGTCAAAGGCAGAGGGCGCAGGTCAAAGGCAGAGGGCGCAGGTCAAAGGCAGAGGGCGCAGGTCAAAGGCAGAGGGGCGCAGGTCAAAGGCAGAGGGCGCAGGTCAAAGGCAGAGGGCGCAGGTCAAAGGCAGAGGGCGCAGGTCAAAGGCAGAGGGCGCAGGTCAAAGGCAGAGGGCGCAGGTCAAAGGCAGAGGGCGCAGGTCAGAGGCAGAGGGCGCAGGTCAAAGGCAGAGGGCGCAGGTCAAAGGCAGAGGGCGCAGGTCAAAGGCAGAGGGCGCAGGTCAAAGGCAGAGGGCGCAGGTCAAAGGCAGAGGGCGCAGGTCAAAGGCAGAGGGCGCAGGTCAAAGGCAGAGGGCGCAGGTCAAAGGCAGAGGGCGCAGGTCAAAGGCAGAGGGCGCAGGTCAAAGGCAGAGGGCGCAGGTCAAAGGCAGAGGGCGCAGGTCAAAGGCAGAGGGCGCAGGTCAAAGGCAGAGGGCGCAGGTCAAAGGCAGAGGGCGCAGGTCAAAGGCAGAGGGCGCAGGTCAAAGGCAGAGGGCGCAGGTCAAAGGCAGAGGGGCGCAGGTCAAAGGCAGAGGGCGCAGGTCAAAGGCAGAGGGCGCAGGTCAAAGGCAGAGGGCGCAGGTCAAAGGCAGAGGGCGCAGGTCAAAGGCAGAGGGCGCAGGTCAAAGGCAGAGGGGCGCAGGTCAAAGGCAGAGGGCGCAGGTCAGAGGCAGAGGGCGCAGGTCAAAGGCAGAGGGCGCAGGTCAAAGGCAGAGGGCGCAGGTCAAAGGCAGAGGGCGCAGGTCAGAGGCAGAGGGCGCAGGTCAAAGGCAGAGGGCGCAGGTCAAAGGCAGAGGGCGCAGGTCAAAGGCAGAGGGGCGCAGGTCAAAGGCAGAGGGCGCAGGTCAAAGGCAGAGGGCGCAGGTCAAAGGCAGAGGGGCGCAGGTCAAAGGCAGAGGGCGCAGGTCAAAGGCAGAGGGGCGCAGGTCAAAGGCAGAGGGCGCAGGTCAAAGGCAGAGGGCGCAGGTCAAAGGCAGAGGGCGCAGGTCAAAGGCAGAGGGCGCAGGTCAAAGGCAGAGGGCACAGGTCAAAGGCAGAGGGCGCAGGTCAAAGGCAGAGGGCGCAGGTCAGAGGCAGAGGGCGCAGGTCAAAGGCAGAGGGCGCAGGTCAAAGGCAGATGGGTCCAGGCAGGATTCAGCAGATCCACAGCAGGTGCTCATTCTGCCAGGGACAAAGGGAGAAGTTCAGCTCCACAGATCAGTGCAGGAAAGAGACCAGGAGTTCTGTTTTGTTTCTTTTCATTCGCACATGTTTAAAGCACGAGCCCTGCAGATTTAGGCGAGTAGAGTTCTTCTCTCAAACTGAAAACACACTATTGCACCTTGTGATGACGTGTGGAATCGCCCGTCTCTTTTGAACTAAAGGGAAAAGGAGCTGTTAACTTGAAAACTACCACTTCATGACATCACAAGGTGGAACAGAGCATTTTCAGCTTTGGAGATGTAGACAGACTCATAATTAAGTGTTACTCAAACATGCAAATGCAGCAAAACACAACTGCACAGGAGAAATGAAGGTCAGTTACCGGTTCTTTTCTGTTGTTGACCTGTTTTAATCAGCACAGTTGCTGCAGTGTTAAAAGGCACTGTTCAGAAAGAATCTGTTCAGGTACATAAATGTACATTTACAGTACAAAATCGTTCTGTATATGCAGTAAATATCTCATTTTTCAACATGGATATCAGCGGCTTATAGCCCGGTTGCGGCTTGTATGACTTTTTAAATAAAAATTAAATAAATAAAGTGGATGCGGCTTATATGCAGGTGCCTCTATAGTCCAGAAAATACAGTAATCTTCTCAAACTAAAACACCTGGTACATTACTGACAGTAATTGTGTCTCCAGCTTCTCAATAACAGACAGCACTTTAAACCCATCACATGTCCTATTGTCGTCTGAGGGGCAGTGTTCTTAAATCTGCTTTTGTTTACAGACTGAATTCCCAGAAAAAGACGGGCTGAACACCTCATGCACCAGCTGGAGAGACGACTGCCTCCCAGAGAGGACCTGATGCTGACGGTCACATGGAGGAGGTGGACCTGGTGGAGGTGGAGGTCCAGGCCCAGCAGAGGAAGCACCAGGGAGAGTTTACGAGGAGGACGAAGACGCCCCACAGTCAGGAGTCCAGTGCCCGACACAATGAGCCGCTCCTCTGCCCAAACTCAGAGTCAAAGCCAGAGTTTTGTGTTCCTCCATCTTTATTTAAGTGTGTTTTTGTCCTGTTCTACTTTCTGTGAAGATAATTTCATATTTTTGTCTCTTCTCAGTGTAGAACTAAAAATAAACCCGTCAGGACTTTTTACATGGCTGTAAATGAATATTAGGAGGAGTCAGTAATTAGTGGTAGTAATTCTGGTGTGCAGTTTTCTGGAGGTTCTGCACCTGCTTTTCTCCATGGGGATGTTAATACTTTGCCTGGAATGTTCAGCACCTTTACTCCCTCTTTATTGGTTAGTTGTGTGATTTTTTAAAACTGCTCATTGGCAGTGCAATAAAACACTTTATTTTTCACCACAATAGAAGGAACTCTGTCCTTTGAGGTTCTGTACTTCTGTACTTTGCCCTGAAATATCTAAAAGGTAAATGCACAAATGTGGAACCTGTGTGTTTCTATTAGTGATACACCCAAGAACTGACTGGATTACAATCAAACAAAATGTCATTTTAATAATATTTTTAGCTATATATGGCCTATAGAAAGTTATGATGTCATTTGAAATCCAGCAACAGCTTAGGCTGGATTTATAATATATCTATATTAGTGGTGGGAATAGATACATTTTTATATATATCTCTACATCTATATCCACACTGGTTTTGCTCCTAACGCCCTTGGGGGATTCGAACCCAGGACTGCCATGGGAAAGTCCAGTGACTAACCCATTGAGCTAACCAGCCGCTTGGGGGCTCATCCTGGACGAGGTGCTGTGTTTTGAAGGGGCACAAAACACTTCCTGCCCCTAAACCCACCAATAGCTTTAGGACACGTGGCCTGGTGATTAGCGCCAGGTGAGTGTGATTAAGTAGCACAGGTGTGTATAATTAGGCGCCCCGGTGCTCACAGGATCTGTGCAGAAGAGGAGAGCTCCACCGGGAGCTCCACCGGGAGCAGCGGATCCGTGGATTTGTATGTGACAGCAGCGCTTTGGTTTTACGCTCTTCTAACGCGCATTTAGCCACAGCAACATGGACATGTGAAAGTTTATCACTGCAGCTCCAGAACAGCTAAACTCTGGAAAAGGCGCATATTTGGCCACAGCACGTGCAGCGCCATGCTACGCGGGGCTACGGAGACGGTGCGGCGGCGGGGCTGCGGATCCGGTGCGGCGGCGGGGCTACGGTGACGGCGCAGCGGCGGCTACGGAGACGGCGCAGCGCGTCCAGATCACCGCGTCAGCATGTTGAACCAGGCGAAGAAGCCAACACCAGATAAGATTTACCAATATGGTTTTACCTGTTGCCTGACCAGCCGAGACCCAACCGTACAGACTTTTACTACTTTACTACTTTATAAAGCCTGTTACAGTCGAACCGGATGTTTCTGAAGTCCCTCATACAGGTGGGATCATAACAAAGGGGAAATATCACTTGGGCTTTTGCCAACTGGATAAACTGAACTGAATTTCTTTGCGGTACAATAATCCATTTGGTGACATGTTTTTAGACTGTTTTGGCTGGTCACGCAACTTCACCCGTTGGTGAACTCGACCGATTATCGCAATGTTTGGGTTTTTGTCGCAGTGTTGGTGAATAATGTTCGTGCTGCCGCTGTTTCTCGCTCTGCTTGGTTTTTTAACGCAATGTGGTTTTAATAATGCTTTGCTGGGCTTTCATATGGCATTTGTGGCAATGCTTTTGTTGAGAGGAAACGCTGTGTTTTCATAGTCTAGATGCGTCTAAATATAAGGGGAAAATGGGGGTTTAACATGTCGTGAAATTTTCTGGAAAAAGGTAAGTGAACACTGAGAAATTTTCTGGAAAAAGGTAAGTGAACACTGAGAAATGAAACAGGCCAGAACCCGATACTCAGAAAAACAAGAGGCCCGGTAGAGTTCAATTTGTCAACTGGATAAAGAGTTTTTGGTAGATGTTTCACTGCTCATCCAAGCTGTTTCTTCTGTTCTTGTCCACTTAACAAAGTGAACTCGACCCTTTGCCGTTTTTAGCTGATGATTAAAGCCGTAAACAGGGAGGTCATTATAGTTCTGTGGGTGAGGTAGGCAGACTTTACGAATTTCTTATGATCCGTTCTTCACCATTGCCAGTGCTCCAGGAGCAGGTGAGGCAGGCGCATTTCACAAATTTTTTATGGTCCGTTCTTTACTCTTGTCAGTGCTCCAGGAGCAGGTGAGGCAGGCGCATTTCACGAATTTCTTAGTACTTGACGAATTTCTTCTGATCGTTCTTCACCATTTTCAGTGCTCCAGGAGCAGGTGAGGCAGGCGCACTTAACGAATTTCTTAGTACTTGACGAATTTCTTCTGATCGTTCTTCACCATTTTCAGTGCTCCAGGAGCAGGTGAGGTAGGCGCATTTCACGAATTTCTTAGTACTTGACGAATTTCTTACGATGGAATTTTTTTGCATTTGACCCCTCCTCCCCCCCCCCCTCCCCAACTCTGTACATTGAGCATACAGCCCGCAGCCATGTAGTTCTATGCCCGCAATTTCCCATAGAAGCACAAGGCATTTTTTGCTAAGTCACACTGCTCGTGTTAGGCTGACAGGGCTTCCACAGCTTTCATAAAGGTTGAATTTTGTAGGGATTATAATGTATTTTTACAATAAGAACTTAAAAAAAATAAATAATCATCAAAGCACCTAAAAATCAGCTTTGTAATGGTTAGCCGAGCTCCTCTCTGGTCAGAACTACGTTTCTGACGTCACACGTTGGGCTGCAGAAGTAAAACTTTTTTGGGGTCATGCGCCAAGGAGCACAGCCCATTTAAAACAATATGGCGCCATTTTGGATTCATCCAGATTTTATCATAGTTCTATGGGCCATCGAACTTTTAACCTTGCTATGCTAACTAGTAGTGTCCTGCTAATCACTACTGGGACAATTAATTACTAACCATTTAGTTTTCAGGTTTTGGATGGAGTCTAACCTTTTTCTTTTTTTACAGGCAGCAGTTTTTTGTAATGTTTTTACATAACAATTACATTAAAGTTAAAACATGTCTGCCATTATATTACTAACCCATACGTGTTTTTAGGCTGGCGTCTAACCTTTTTTTAATTTTATTTTTTTTACAGGAAGCAGTTTTACTATCACCATGTTGATTTTAAGCATTTATTGTTATAACAGCGAATGCTGAATCTACTTAAATTCATGTCTAGTTTACTGACTAACACATTTTCTGGTTTTAGGATGGCGTCTGTCTTTTTTTTTTCTTTTTTTTTTTTTTTTTTACAGGCAGCAGTTTGTCATGTTTTTTTTAAGCATTTATTCATAACTGAAGATAAATCTACTGAAATTCATGTCTAGTTTACTAACATACATTTTCTGGTTTTAGGATGGCGTCTAACCTTTTTTCTTTTTTTACAGGCAACAATTTTTTGCCATGTTTTAAGCATTTATTGTCCATAACTAAAGCTCAATCTCCTTCAGTTCATTTCTAGTTAATCATGTTTTAGCTTTAGCCGTGTTTAAATTAGCCAAATCTAAATCTACCTCATGTCTTGCAACTGTGAGGCATAAAGATCATCTGCGGCAACTGCAGCGGAGGATCTGTTAATTATTAGTTTATTATTTAAACACAGCTAAGACTAAAACATGTCTGTCATGTTACTGATTAGCCCTTAAACTTTAACATTGCTAAGATAAACTATGCTAGCTTTAGTTGTACTGCTAAGCTAAACGCTACTGTGACATATAATTTACATGTGGTGGTGGGGAGGTGTCTAACCTCTTTTTACAGGGAGCAGTTTAATTATCAGCTACTTAAATTCATGGCTCGTTTATTTCAATACAGCTAAAGCTAAAACATTATGTTTGACACATGTTATTGACTAACCTGTAAATGTTCTGGTTTTAGGACGGCGTTTAACTTTTTTTTCAGAGAGCAGTTTTATTATCACCATATTGATTTAAGCATTTATTGCCCATAAGCTTAATCTACTTGCATTCATTTATAGTTTATTTAAATACAGCTAACCCTAAAATATGATGTCTGCCATTATGTTACTAATATTTTCTGGTTTTAGGATGGTGTCTAACCTTTTTTACAGGCAGCAGTTTTTATTATCACTGATTTTAAGCATTTATTGTCCATAAAACAAGCTAAAATCTACTTAAATTCATGTCTAGTTTATTTTAATACAGCTAAAGCTAAAACATACTGCATATTCAAATTCATGTCTTGTTTACTGACTTAACACATTTTCCGGTTTTAGGATGGTGTCTAACCTTTTTTACAGGGAGCAGTTTTATTATTGCCATGTTGATTTAAGCATTTATTGTCCATTGTAAAGCCAAGTTTACTTAATGTCTTGCAACTATAGCAGATTTTAGATTATTATTTGAATACAGCTAAGGCTTAAACATGTGTTATGTTACTGACTAGCTTAGCATAGCTAATCTGTTGCCGCTAGTTGTGTACTGCTAAGCTAAACGCTACTGTGACATAATTTACATGTGGTGGTGGGAGGTGTCTAACCTTAACATGCTAATCCAGCCTTTTACAGGTAGCACTGGGATATTTGGCCTAGTACAGAGTGTGGACGACTGACAAATGAACGTTCACCTCTATTTGAAGTCAAAAGGTCACAGGAGAAAACCTCAAGAGGAAATGCCCAAAAATATGGAATGAATAAAGAGACTATATCATTTAAAATGGATGCACAAACTTAATTCACCCAAACACCTTTCATACCCAAATACATCAAAGTTAAAGAAAATGGAGCCCTGAGGAGCATCTATTAAAGTGCAAACGCTGAACAGTGACTAAACAATTACATTTTTGAAAAATGGATTTCACTGTGGACAACCTACAAACAAAACATGTCCTGGGACTAATCTGGAGGAAAGGAGTCTTACCTGGCACAAAGAGTTTGAATGTTGATCCTGGGATCCCAAAGGAAGGAAAGACAAAGGCTGGAGGCTGAGAGAATCGCACAAGATGGAGAAATGTTCAAACCTGAACATTTTAAATCAAGCTGCTGATTACTTTCCCTTGTGAGGGGAATTCACTCTTTGCATTTAAGCCATTTATCACCTTGACTTTTGGGCCACACACCGGCTGAGTGTAATGGTTCAAACCTTCTTCCTGCTGCTGGTTTCACAGGTTTTATTGGTCTGTCCGTGCAGACTTAAACTCTGTAGGTATTTGAGGTCTGTCCGTGCAGACTTAAACTCTGTAGGTATTTGAGGTCTGTCCGTGCAGACTTAAACTCTGTAGGTATTTGAGGTCTGTCCCTGCAGACTTAAACTCTGTAGGTATTTGAGGTCTGTCCCTGCAGACTTAAACTCTGTAGGTATTTGAGGTCTGTCCCTGCAGACTTAAACTCTGTAGGTATTTGAGGTCTGTCCCTGCAGACTTAAACTCTGTAGGTATTTGAGGTCTGTCCCTGCAGACTTAAACTCTGTAGGTATTTGAGGTCTGTCCGTGCAGACTTAAACTCTGTAGGTATTTGAGGTCTGTCCCTGCAGACTTAAACTCTGTAGGTATTTGAGGTTCTCTGTGAACCTTGTGTCATCTCAAAACAAGCTCTGAATATGCCAATGATGCGTGTTCCTGTAAGGTTTTGGTTTTGGGCCTGATCTGGTGTGTGCCAGATTCTAAACATTGGCACAGTTTTGGATCTAAATGATCTAAATGTGAAACAGATTTCAGCACTGATGTGTGATGGTCTCATGAGTCTGAGACAATAAAACCCCTGATTACAAACTAACATTTCCACAGGTTTAACTGTTTTTGTTTTTTACTTTGCTTAGTCAGTTCCAGGCCAAGAGCCTGACCTCGACTTACTGAATTTGATGGGTTTGTATTTGATTTTGTCTGAACTGGTCTAACTTTGGGCCAGATTTGGACTGGTTTGAGTGTAATAACTCTGGGCTTAACCTTTACACTAGACTGAAAAACTGGTTATTCTAAACTTCCACAGGTTTAACTGATTTTTCAGTTCATTTAGCATCAAAACCAGGTCTGAACTTGACAATCTTGGGTTTTTAAATGTGTTTTGTATTTGGTTTGGTCTAAATGTGCCCGATTTGGACTGGTTTGAGTGTAAATGCTCTGGTCTTAACACTTCCACAGGTTTAACTGATTTTTGTTCATTTAGCGTGAAAACCAGGTCCGAACTTGACCATCTTAGGTTTTTTTTTTTAATGTGTTTAGTTTGTTTTGAACTGGTCTAAATGTGCCAGATTTGGACTGGTTTAGAGTGCGATGGCTCTGAACTGAGACACTGGTTATTCTAATCTCAAACTCTTCCTCAGGTTTGCATTGTTAATTGTCCTTTAAACCATCTGTTGACATTTCTTTTTGAACACTGTGATTTAACACAAGGTTAAGTGTCTTACTAATGCTGTGGGTCATTGCTGCCATTTTGTTTGTTTGTTGTTGATTCTGACTCTTCTGAAATCTCAGTGTTTTACCTAAACTGTTAAACGAGTCTTCACAGGTCCCAGAGGCTGTTTGTGGTGAGTATCTGCACTTACTAACACACTAACCTTAAAAAACACGGGCGGTGGGTTAATCCAGCCACAGAGGGCGCTGTGCCCCTCTGTGCCAGTCCCCAGCCTGGACAAATGGAGAGGGTTGCTTTGGCATAAAACCACCGCCTTTATCATGATCCACACATGAGAAACCCTTTATTATTCGCCTGTGTACGTCTCTAAAGCTCAGTGCTCTGTTCACCTGCTGATGTCATGCAGTGGTGGTTTGAGAGTTAACTGCTACTTTTTTATCTTTAGTTTCATGGAGATGGTGAAACTCCGCTCTCAGTCTCCGTCTCTTCAGAAACGACGATGCTTCAGGGCCAAAGAAGCCGCTGGACACCGACTAATGCTGAACTGGAGAAGATGGAAAAGCCTGAAGCACTTGTTGAACCTGCAGGTCGGGCTACTTTAAAAATAACACATATTTAGAATTTATTTTATTAAAAAAATGAAAACGTGATTTATTTTCTCTTTGATTGCTGGTAATTTATTGAAAAAAATTAATAATTTAGTTGTAGTTTTAACAGTTGTAGTGGTTATAAATTGTGCAAAGGAGGAAAAGCTACACAATAGTTTCTCTGGAGCTTAATCGTGTGCAGGCCTCTTTTTCATCATGCAGTGTTGTTTACATTTTATTTCTTTGGCACTTTATGTACAGGACATGATGATTTTACTCTTTATATAATTATATTACTCTTATTATATTTATATATCTGTTATTAATGGCACTCTTTGGTTTTTCATGGCAGGTGTGTGGCTGAGCTTTCGGGTGGTGAACAGTGCATCTCCTGCACTGCGCCGTTTGTTCCTGGTGATGGAGACGACGGCCCAGACCATGTGCTCCGGTTTAAAGCAGCCTTCACGTCTGACCTGTCAAAGCGGAAGGAAAGCACCAATGTCCAGTGGTCGAAAATGGCAACAGCTCTTCACCCCAGATTTAAGGACCTGAAAAGCCTCCTGAGATCTGAAAGAGGAAGTCTGGAAGCTTCAGGCTGTTTGCTTCTCACAGGGAAATGGACCCAGATCCACCTCAAAATAAAATAAACCTCCTGTTGGCTGATTCAGATGAAGTGAACCCAGAATGTGACATGACTGTGGCTCGGTGCAGAGGTGAGGACTGAACACACAGCGGTCGACCCGAGCTCGGCACCTCTGGCAAACAAATATCTGGCTCCACCTGCAGCAGCGGTGCCGTGTGAAAGACTTTTCTCACTCTGTTCATACACTGATGTTACATATTACTAAGTTCACTGCTGTTATTTCAAGCTAAGAAGTGTGTGTTTGTAATGTTGCCATTTTATTTTTTAATAAGCATAAGAGTGTAATCTGACTCAAAGTTCTGACTCTGCTCTGCACTTTTCTGAAAGAAAATAAACAAAAGGTCAAAAAGGAAATTCTTTTTGTGTTTGATTCTCAATTAAGAAACGGTGGTAATTGCTTTACATTATGGCTTTAAAACTGAAAATGCAAATAACACAATTTTAAACATGCAATGCGATTATAAATATATAATTTTGATATGCAACTTTGTACTAATAACTGGATAATGGTTTAAATTAGGGCTGTCAAACGATTAATTTGGTTTGGTTTGGATCAGCCCTGGTTTGAATCCTACTTGTCCCACAGACAACAGTGTGTTTCCCTGTCTGGTTTTAAATCTTCCTTCCTTCACTGTCCAACGGGGTCCCCCAAGGTAGCATTTTAGGACCTATTTTATTTAGTGTTTTTATTAATGATTTCCCGGAAATGTGTCCAAATGTCAATGTCCAGCTGTATGCTGACGATGCTGTAATTTTCACACATGCTAAAACTGTACAAGAAGCATCAGAAGTTAAAATCAGCCATGACTCAAGTCCAAAAGTGGGTCAAGAACTCATTCTTACAACTCAATATAAAAACTGTTTGCATGTTCAGTAAAAACAACTGAGCTGCAGCGGTCCAGTGTTTTCCTGGACAGAGTAGAACTCAGTCTCGTCAAAGAGTTTAAATACTTGGGACTGACGTTGGGCCCGACATTAACATTCAAGAAACACATTAAGCGCCTCACAAAAACTTAATTTTAACTTGGTGAATTTTAGACAGGCAAGAGCCTTTATGACTCCATATGCGGCACGAATGTTTTTACACTCCATGATTCTGTGGCATATAGCAGGGGTCACCAACGCAGTGCCCGCGGGCGCACGGTCGCCCGCGAGGACCACTTAAGGCGCCCGCAAGCCATGCTCCAAAAATGGCACTGGTCACAATGGAAGTCAATATAAAATATAAAGTTGCATAAATTTTAGAATTAATGCTACATGTATGCAGAATAGTGAAATAATGTAATAAATATAAATAATAATAAAAAAATAAAACAACGATATTTGATGTAGACTGAGGTCTAAGGTCAGTAGTGCGCGGTCACCACACCTCTTTCCTACATGATCTGAAGCGATGAGGAGCCTGCTTATGCTTTAGCCCCAAAAGTCATGGCAGAAAAGCGAAAAAAGACTATTTTCACAGTGAGTGGGAGGAAGAGTTCTTTTTTACATCATTCAAAGACAAATGTTTGTGTCTTATTTGCGGCACGACTGTTGCAGTACCAAAGCGACACAATGTGGAGAGACATTTCAAAACCTGTCACGAAAGCTTCGATGTGAACTACCCACCTGGCAGCGCATTACGGACAGAAAAAGCCAGTGGGTTAAAGGCGGCTTTAGACAAACAACGGACTTTTTTCACGAGGCCGGTGAAAAAATCTCAGAACGCAACCGAAGCTTCGTTTAGAGCTGCACATTTTCTGATAAAGAACAAGAAAGCCTTTTCGGATGGGGAGGTTTTTAAAGAAGCTATGATGCTTGTTGCTAACACACTCTTCAAAGATGAGAAACACGGTCCTGATGTCATCTCTGCGCTCTCCCATGTCCAACTTGGAGCAAGTACGATGGCTAGACGAGTGTCATCTTTGTCCGAGACAGAGCAACTGGACCGGGATCTCGCTACGTGCAGGTGGTTTAGCATCCAGTGTGACGAGTCGGTAGACAGCGCCAGTACCACTCAGCTGATGATATTTATCCGAATGGTGTTTGATGACTTTTTAACAAAAGAAGAACTGCTAACACTTCTGCCGCTGAAGACAACTACGAGGGGAGTTGACATCTATCACGCGGTAAAACACTTTTTCGTAGAGAAAAAGGTGCCATTACAGAAGTTGGCATCGATAACAACAGACGGGGCCCCAGCCATGACAGGCCGGCATGCGGGCTTCATTGCACAATGCAAAAATGATCCAGACTTCCCAAAATTTCAAAACTACCACTGCATCATTCATCAGCAGGCGATCTGTGCGAAAGTGACCGGCTTTGATCACGTAATGACTCCTGTGGTGAAGATCATAAATAGCATCCGCTCCAAAGCTAAACAACACAGAATGTTTAAGGTGCTATTGGATGAACTGTCTGCTGAATATGGTGACCTTTTATTACACACGGAAATACGATGGCTCAGCAGGGGACGAATTCTGCAGTAAAAATTTTGACATTAGAAAATTGCAAAAAATCTGAACAAATTTTGCAGCTTTTTTCTGCAAAAAACACACAGAGACAAGAGGCTCATCAGTGCCACCCGGGGGAGCGTCGGGTCGGCCGAGTGCGATGCGCGGCCCGCGAGGGCCATTCGATGCCGCTTGCGGCTTTAATTTTGTTTTGTTTTTTTAACTTCCCTCCTCCCTAGCATAGTCGGTCGCCTACGTGTTTTTAAAGCTGCATTGTGTAACTTCTCTGGTGGAGGATCCACCAGTTGCTTTTCTCAGTGGAGATGTTATTGCTTTGTCTGGAATATTTCACAGTACGGCATTAAACCTTTTATCTTCATGGAGACCAAACCAAACCAAGTTACGGGTCAGATCTGTGGAGAGGCGACTCCGCTCACAGTCAGAATGCCTGTTTCTCTAGGTATTTTTGAGCTGTAAAACCACCTGTAACTGAATAAATGTAAAGTACGTTTTTACTGCCATAATTTTGATTTACTTTTATTTAAATCAGTCTTAATTAATATGTATATAATATGCACATAGAGAAAATGTGCTTTTGTTTTGGTAGTCAACATGTATTAACTATTGTTGTTCTGTTCAGTTCCGCTGGACCCTAATTAGAGACGTACGCCTGGTTGAAAGTAAAAAATTTGGCATGTCGGCAACCAAGCAAATGAAAGTTAAAACAAAGTTCATAAACATGTTCAAAATGTCTTTCTAAGCCTCCAAAAATGGGTCAGAGAGTGGTGCAGTTGGTGGTGTCAGGGTTAGAGTGTAGTAGAGGCAGAGACAGAGGTGCAGGTAGATGTTAAACAGGTTTATTGCCAGAGCAATGACTTTTTTTTTTTAAATCTTGACAAATCTTTTCTTCTCTCGAAGTGGCTCCAAGTGGAGACATGTACAGGACGGCAACATTCCTGATGGAGATAAAGAGACTGTTTGTGAGGAAAGGAAGTCACCAATCAGGGCATTTCCTGGAGCTGTTTGGATTAAAATGGACCTTTTTCACCACTGACCTAATGAAAAATGAGAGGTTCATTCCAGTCAGACAGTAGTTGTTGTTTTTTTTTAAGGTGCATTGTGTAACTTTTCAGGTGGAGGGTCCGCCACCTGCTTGTCTCCCGGGAGATGGTAATACTTTCGGTCTCATATTTTATTCATGTCATTCAAACACATCTTTTTCATTTTTATGCAGAGAAAAGAACTTCCAAAACTAAGAAAAACAAATCACTCAGACCTTTAGAAAATAAGCAGAAATACGAGTAGCGTCACACAATATAATAATAGAATTGTAATAAATATTTTTATTATTATTATTATTAAAAAATAAAAATAACAAAAATCTGGGATTGGCGTAGACGGTTTCAAAAAAAGTTAATGTTTCCCACTGTAAAAAAAAATGTTTATGTTACGTTTCTTGGAGTAATCTTCTCTACTTTCAAAAAAAGACATATCTTCATTAATCCATTGAGTGCTGCATGTGGGGAGATACACCATACTTGTCTGAAATGTTTCGCAATGTGACATTAAACTCGTTCATGTGCTATTCTTTCCATTATTTTTTTTGCTCATAGAACCTGCACACCTACAGTACATCACAGATCTGACCCGTATCTGGGCCTGGTGGTGTCTCCTGTTGTTTCCATGGAGAAAGTTAAATTTAATACTGTATTGTGAAACATTTCGCTTGTAACTGAATATGTGGGGGTCCCCACATAATGTCTTTCAATGAAATACAGATAAGTCTGGCAAAGACACAGGCAGTGTATAGTAGGAATGTACAGTCATATTAGAAATGGTTTCCCTTATGGCTCAATAAAATGTGCAAATTACAACAGAAAGTTTTGTAGTTGGTCTTTAATCTATAAAGTGCTTAAGTGTGACAGAACTAAGGTGCGTTCAGTTTTAGACGGTTTAAAGTGCACTGTGCTAGAAGCCTATATCGCACTGACCTTTATTGCATCAATAATCCTGACCATTAAAAGCATCTAATAAAATACAGCTACATTCTGAGCAGAAGTGAGAGCAGAATTACAAGCAGCAGTGGCAGTCTGCTGCACAACAAACCTTTGGTCACTGTAACAGGCCGTTCGTTATGAGTAACATATTCACACATGCACTTTCATTCACTTTGCACTTTATTTATTTACACTGCACTTTTATAGCACGGAGCACTTATGAGATACACTGATTTGCACATAAACAAAATTGCACATATTTGTATTGTTTTAAAAATATTTCTTAAAACTTTATCATTTGTGGCGTGGATTCCGGTCGGGCACTTCTGGATATGGCGGCCGCCGGTCTGCGCAGACAAATGAAGGATTACGATTGTGATTGTGCAATGTATGTGCCATGTTTAAATGGGTCGTGTCTCATGTGTGTGTGTGTGTGTCTCATGTGTGTGTGTGTGTGTCTCATGTGTGTGTGTGTGTCTCATGTGTGTGTGTGTGTGTGTCTCATGTGTGTGTGTGTGTGTCTCATGTGTGTTTGTGTGTGTGTCTCATGTGTGTTTGTGTGTGTCTCGTGTGTGTTTGTGTGTGTCTCGTGTGTGTTTGTGTGTGTCTCATGTGTGTTTGTGTGTGTCTCGTGTGTGTGTGTGTGTCTCATGTGTGTTTGTGTGTGTCTCATGTGTGTGTGTGTGTGTCTCATGTGTGTTTGTGTGTGTCTCATGTGTGTTTGTGTGTGTCTCATGTGTGTTTGTGTGTGTCTCATGTGTGTTTGTGTGTGTCTCATGTGTGTGTGTGTGTGTCTCATGTGTGTTTGTGTGTGTCTCATGTGTGTTTGTGTGTGTCTCATGTGTGTGTGTGTGTGTCTCATGTGTGTGTGTGTGTGTGTCCTGTAGGTATTTTAAAGTGTGAGTGGTATGTGTGTGTATGTGATGAATGTAGTTTGTGATTTTACTCATCGGTGTCTTGTGTCCATGTGTCTGGCCTAAAGAGTCCCCGGGGAACCAGACACTGCTTAAGAGTTCCGGGCCAGCTCAAAACAGAGGACATCGGGAGGGGGGAATGGCACTGGTTTTAATCGGGTTTATCACTATATTTTATTAGGTGTTTGGTTTTAGGGTTTTATCTTTTGTATTTGGGTTTTTTATAGTTTATTTGGTTTGGGTTAATTTATTGGAGGATTTTAACTTAGTTTTAAATGAGCTAATGTTAATTTTACACCCCTCTGAGTTTTATTGGTTTTACCCAGTGGTATATAAGGCGTCAAAACGAGGCTTCATGAAACAGCAAAACGATTGAACCATTTGTATTGAAGCTTCGAAACAGAATTCGAAACACTTTCCACAGTGACCTCTAGTGGCCCGGTGCTATTAATAAAACATTTTGTTTCCAAAACACAAGTTCACGTTTGCGTGTGTGCATCTGATGTATTTCTGTTTCTAAAATAAAGTTCAATAAACACTGTTAAATGTTTTTTGTTCATAACTCTATAAAATATTGTTGACAGTGGAAGGATGCATTTCTTTATAGTTTAATTTATAATAAAATAAGTTCACATCTATGTGTGTGGCTGACTAACTACTAAATTAAAGAGCAAAAGCCGGCGCCCATTTCATTTCGCCCATCACTACTGATTGTGTGATTCTGTGTTCTGCTGCTGGGGAAGACCGAGGCTCTTATCCTTTTTGCACTGCACTTTTGCCCCTGTGCACTTTATTGAAAGGGAGCAATAAAGAATTGTGGAGCCCTCTAATCCTGCCTCACATCAGCTGTGCATCTGTAACTCACTGTAAGTCCAGCCGCTCGACCCATCCGGGTTACAGTCAACATCAAGAACATTATTGAACACCACCAACACAAGGACACAACAAAAAGAGCATTTACCTAGTAATGCCCTACATGGAGCGGGGTCAGCTCTATGTTCCCTCAGCTCTATGTTCCCTCAGCCCTATGTTCCCTCAGCCCTATGTTCCCTCAGCTCTATGTTCCCTCAGCCCTATGTTCCCTCAGCCCTATGTTCCCTCAGCCCTATGTTCCCTCAGCTCTATGTTCCCTCAGCCCTATGTTCCCTCAGCCCTATGTTTCCTCAGTTCTATGTTCCCTCAGTCCTATGTTCCCTCAGTCCTATGTTCCCTCAGCCCCTTGTTCCCTCAGCCCTATGTTCCCTCAGCTCTATGTTCCTCAGCCCTATGTTCCCTCAGTTCTATGTTCCCTCAGCCCCTTGTTCCCTCAGCCCTATGTTCCCTCAGCCCTATGTTCCCTCAGCCCTATGTTCCCTCAGCCCTATGTTCCCACAGCCCTATGTTCCCTCAGCCCTATGTTCCCTCAGCCCCTATGTTCCCTCATCCCAATGTTCCCTCATCCCTATGTCCCCTCATCCCTATGTTTCCTCAGCCCTATGTTCCCTCAGCCCTATGTTTCCTCAGCCCTATGTTCCCTCAGTCCTATGTTCCCTCAGCTCTATGTTCCCTCAGCCCTATGTTCCCTCAGCCCTATGTTCCCTCAGCCCTATGTTCCCTCAGTCCTATGTTCCCACAGCCCCTTGTTCCCTCAGCCCTATGTTCCCTCAGCCCTATGTTCCCTCAGCCCTATGTTCCCTCAGCCCTATGTTCCCTCAGCCCTATGTTCCCACAGCCCTATGTTCCCTCAGCCCTATGTTCCCTCAGCCCTATGTTCCCTCAGTCCTATGTTCCCTCAGCCCTATGTTCCCTCAGCCCTATGTTCCCTCAGCCCCATGTTCCCTCATCCCTATGTTCCCTCAGCCTCATGTTCCCTCAGCCCTATGTTCCCTCAGCCCCATGTTCCCTCATCCCTATGTTCCCTCAGCCTCATGTTCCCTCAGCCCTAGGCCCTCAGCCCTATGTTCCCTCAGCCCTATGTTCCCTCAGTGCTATGTTCCCTCAGCCCTATGTTCCCTCAGCCCTATGTTCCCTCAGCCCTATGTTCCCTCAGTCCTATGTTCCCTCAGCTCTATGTTCCCTCAGCTCTATGTTCCCTCAGCCCTATGTTCCCTCAGTCCTATGTTCCCTCAGCCCTATGTTCCCTCAGCCCCTTGTTCCCTCAGCCCTATGTTCCCTCAGCCCTATGTTCCTCAGCCCTATGTTCCCGCAGCCCTATGTTCCCTCAGCCCTATGTTCCCTCAGCCCTATGTTCCCTCAGCCCTATGTTCCCTCAGTCCTATGTTCCCTCAGCTCTATGTTCCCTCAGCCCTATGTTCCCTCAGCCCTATGTTCCCTCAGACCTATGTTCCCTCAGCACTATGTACCCACAGCCCCTTGTTCCCTCCACCCTATGTTCCCTCAGCCCTATGTTCCCTCAGCCCTATGTTCCCTCAGCCCAATGTTCCCTCAGCCCTATGCTCTCACAGCCCTGTTCCCTCACCCCTATGTTCCCTCAGCCCTATGTTCCCTCAGTCCTATGTTCCCTCAGCTCTATGTTCCTCAGCCCTATGTTCCTCAGCCCTATGTTCCCTCAGTCCTATGTTCCCTCAGCCCTATGTTCCCTCAGCCCTATGTTCCCTCAGTCCTATGTTCCCTCAGCTCTATGTTCCTCAGCCCTATGTTCCTCAGCCCTATGTTCCCTCAGCCCTATGTTCCCTCAGTCCTATGTTCCCTCAGCTCTATGTTCCCTCAGCCCTATGTTCCCTCAGCCCTATGTTCCCTCAGTCCTATGTTCCCTCAGCTCTATGTTCCTCAGCCCTATGTTCCCTCAGTCCTATGTTCCCTCAGCCCTATGTTCCCTCAGTCCTATGTTCCCTCAGCTCTATGTTCCCTCAGTCCTATGTTCCCTCAGCTCTATGTTCCCTCAGCTCTATGTTCCCTCAGCCCTATGTTCCCTCAGCCCTATGTTCCCTCAGCCCTATGTTCCCTCAGCCCTATGTTCCCTCAGCCCTATGTTCCCTCAGTCCTATGTTCCCTCAGCTCTATGTTCCCTCAGCCCTATGTTCCCTCAGCCCTATGTTCCCTCAGTCCTATGTTCCCTCAGCTCTATGTTCCCTCAGCCCTATGTTCCCTCAGCCCTATGTTCCCTCAGTCCTATGTTCCCTCAGCTCTATGTTCCCTCAGCTCTATGTTCCCTCAGCCCTATGTTCCCTCAGTCCTATGTTCCCTCAGCTCTATGTTCCCTCAGCTCTATGTTCCCTCAGCCCTATGTTCCCTCAGCCCTATGTTCCCTCAGCCCTATGTTCCCTCAGCCCTATGTTCCCTCAGCCCTATGTTCCCTCAGCTCTATGTTCCCTCAGTCCTATGTTCTATCAGTCATATGCTCTCTCAGCCCTATGTTCCCTCAGCTCTATGTTACAGATTGTTTGTTCCTAGCACATAAAAGTTTGAAAAGTACTAGAGGCCTTTCCCGTTTTAAGTAAACTGAGTAAATAGTGAAACATTTTGCTTATTTAGAGTGTTTGAATGTGTACTTAACAAATTCTAGAAAGGTAATTGTGTGTTATTCTGTGTCTAAATTGCACTAACTTATGGAGGTGAGTTTAATGTCGGTATAAGAGTTCATCACTCAACCCTATGTTGGAGTAGTGTTGGAAGGGGTCAGCCCAGTGTTCCCAAGGCCCGATGTTCCCGGATTTAGCTAAAAGCCACATTACATTTGTAGTTCACTGCTTCTGGATAATAGGTTGGGTGTAATTGCTGACCAAATTAGGAGAAATGACGATAAAATCTTATGTAAATTGATTATAAAGGAAATGAGGGAACATAGGGCTGAGGGAACATAGGCACACTCCCGATGGGGCTTGGGACGCGAGTGAAGCGGCCGCCATCACCACCGCCAACTCTGTACAGCACCTTTAATTCAGTTACCATAAATGTAGTGAATGATTAACTTAGGTTCAGGAACAGGACCACACCTCAGCCGCTGTCGCCTCCTCTCCAGCAAATCACAGCTCACTGCTGCCACACCTCAATTTCCCAGAAGCCTATTTGTAGCAGCCAGCAACCCAGCTTGTCCCGAATAACTCGACCCCACCCTCCCAACCGCAGTCTGTTCATCTTCCAGACATGAGACGCCTACGAGGGGGGTTCCATTCCTGCTGGGCCACGTTAAGATTGAGATTGAACCCCCACCCTGAGTCTCAACCCAGCCAACCCGCCTCGTCTCCCTATAATAAACTGTTTTTGCTTCGCACACAACCACCAGACAACATTACAATGTCGCTACTTACAGGCACAACGTACAGCGACCCGCACAAAGCCTCGACAACAACACTGAGGCACCTTTTTCTAAGCACAGAAGCACCAAATTATAGCACCGGTGACCCGCCTGTTACACAAGAAAAGTAATGATGTCGTCATGAGGGCAAAAATATATGCAGACCTTTCTCCAGGAAAAGTCTCAGCCCACCAACTTTAACTTCTAATCTTTTTAAGCATAATTCCATTAATTTCGGTGTTGAACAAGAACAGTAAGAAAGTGTGAAAACTCAAGAAAAAGTAGAAAAAGCACTTACGCTCCAGGTTTTATAGAACCTGTGATCAATACTAATGTGCATGGGCCTGTTTAGGTTTTTGATCTTCAGCCAAAAAATGTGAGTGACTAACTGAAAAGCTGTTGGCTAATAATAGTAAGCTTGTAACTGTGATTGTAATTTGAGACACATTTAACGGTGCAAATCAGCTCTCCTGTCATAGCAAAGCTGAGGCAGTTCTTCCTGATCCTGTTGCATTAAAAGGTGCTGGACCTGATTTTTCCCCATCTTAAACACATGAAAAACACAAGTTCATCTTACACAGTTTGCAGTTGTGCAAAGTCCTTCTTACTTAATTCAGAGTCGAGTGTGAATCAGGACAATTTTTTTTCTGTCCGAGATCAGCCCTCGTCCGACAGAACAGTGATCGAATCTGAACCGAGCCCGACAGGCATCAAGATATTTGTGTCTGAGTCCGTTGAGTTCCAATGGGTCCGATCAGACTTCGGTCGGGTTTCCATGCGCCGAACAAGCAATAAACAAATCTCACACACAAGAAGAACGATATTAGGGTAGACTAATATTTTCAATACCTTTTTTTGCTTGCATCAAGTGAAACAGGCCCATTGGCTCCGACATAATAGCTTAAGCTGTTTTTAATTTTATATTTCAGATGTCTTATCACGCTGATGTGTCTGAGCCCAAACATAAGTTGTCAATATTTGGTCTCAGTCGGACTTCGATCAGGTTTCCATGCTCTGCTGCACAGTATCCTAATGATTCACCTCATGAGTTTTTCCACAACTCTGAGACCAGCACAGAGTTTTACCGTGGGCCATAAAGCTAACCAAAAAGTAGCATGCTAATGTGCACTTCCTGATATCAGACACCTCTTTTTTTACCTGACTTAGTTTGACTTGTAGAGCTGCTCAGGCTGTGTAATATACGACTAATGGTCACATGGTCACATTTTTATACAGCACTTTTACACTTTCAAGGCTCAAATTGCTTTACAACAAGGAACCACTCACCCATTCACACACACACATACACACACACACACACACACCAGTGTACGCAGACACTGGGGGAGAGGTGGGAGTGTCTTGCCCAAGGACACAACAGCATTCATCTATGGGAGCTGGAATCACACCAACAAACACTCTATCAACTGGACTACGGTCGCCCTCAAATATATTCACTGCAACAATTTAAATCTAGTCAAGTTAACATGACTTGAATTAAGAAAATTTAATCCTGAAGTGAGTCAGTTTCACTGGACAAGTGAAAGGATCTGACTTTATGTGCTTAACATATGAAAATACATCTGCTTACACTTAGGACAAGAAAAACAACTCTTTGCACTTAAAACATGAAACACAATCGAATGTGGCTTGAATTAAGAAAAACATTCCACTGGTAGATCATTTTTCTTGTTAAGTTGAATCGACTCAAATCAAGTAAAATGTTCTGAACGTGACTCATTTTAACTTACCTACATATTGCTGTTTGCAGTGTTCGTACTGGCACAAGACCAAATTTGCTCAGTTTCCCACACTTCAAACCTGCAGCCTGGTGTTTGTCATCAGAAACAAATGACTTTTAAATGGGTTTTAAGAAGTGATTGATATGATACTGATGGTGCTGGCCTCATCTCCTCAGGCAGGTGGTTCCAGACGCCTGGACTGAAAAGGCTCCATGGTGCTTCATCAGTAGCCTGGACATTGTAACAGCCACAGGCACCTGCCTGAGGACCTAAGGCTGCTCATACGGGCTTAAAAGTTCTGAAATGTAACTTGGTGCAAGATGTAAATGAGCTTTAAAAGTGATCCTCCTCCTCCCTTACTCTTTTCTTTAGTCTTTCAGCTACTGCCCAATTTGCACTTATTTTTCAGACATGTACTTTTACTCCTATATGAGTAATATTTACTTTGAAGTAACAGTGCTCTTATGTGAGTATAAGTTGGGGTTCCTCTGTCTACAAATGACAAAAGCTTTATGTCGACTACGGGTGGGTATTGCCAACAACCTTGTGATACGATACGATTCGCGATACAGGGGTCTCGATACGATACGATTCGCGATACAGGGGTATGCCGATACATGGTCTTCAAGGCGATACGTATCTCGATATTTTACTTTACGTAACCTATAATTTGAAAAAAAGACAGATGTTTCCTCAAATGTTATTTTTATTTTGGTGAAGTGCATCAGTTCCAGTGTAACAGAAGAAGCTGTAAGGCAGAAACTGCTCTTGATTCACCTGTTAACAGCCGCACTCGGCACAAGGGTTCAAATATGTACCAGATGTTCCAAACTGTAATAAGATATAATGTATAATAAATAAACCATCTTCTGAAATTTAGGCAGGTTTTCTTAAGATAAATAACTAAAACAAGCCAAAAAATGTCGCTCCATATGTCTCGTGTGCCTCCACCAGTGAGTGTGCGTAAAAGGAGGAGAGAGAGAGTCTCCATACACAGAGCGCATGGAGCCTATCACTACAGCACCTCTGCCCCACATGGGGCCCACCGCTGAAATCCTCTTTTCATAGGCTACTCAGATCTGTCAATCATTTCTTGAAAGAACCAATGACTGAAGAGGTTTTGCCGTGGAACTGTCCCTCGGTCATGCGTAATACGCCGCTAACTGGACGCACTCGTTTTGTTCCCCAAGCTGTAGCGCGGCGCCCCGTAGCCGGACCGAAGCCTGGATACGCTTGTTTTGTAGCTAAGAGTGTGGAGGAAACAAACATACCCCACACCGCTAACAGGAGCTAAGCGTTTAGCTATGCTAAGGATCAAGAGCGAGAGTAGTAGAGAGATGCGTTGCTCATCCATTCAGACAAACTCGGACTTTCTGGATTATTATACTTTCAGGGGGGCGCCAGTCGCAAAAACTGTCGTTGTGTCCTTAGGCAAGACACTTCACCCACATTGCCTAGTATGAAAGTGGTGTGTGCGTGAGTGTTGGTGGTGGTCGGAGGGGCCGATGGCGCAGATTGAAGTCTCGCTTCTGTCATTCTGCCCCAGGGCAGCTGTGGCTACAATAGTAGTTTACCACCACCAGGTCTGGAGTGAATGAATAATGCTCTGTAAAGCGTCTTTGAGTGTCCAGAAAAGCGCTATATAAAACTGATGCATTATTATTATTATTATTATTATTATTATTATTATTATTATTATTATTATTATTATTATTTCTCCACATGGAATTATTTTATGAAAAAAACAAGAGCTCTACCAGCGGGGCAAAATACGCCTGTACTTTGAATTAATTAATTGTTGGTGCAGTTTGGAAGTTTGACATTCCTAGGTGAGACGGTTGTCGAGTTAGAGCGCGGACAAGAAATTGTCCACGGACGGACGGACGGACGGACGGACGGACAGACGGACAGACAGACGGATAATCAATAGGGAAATCTGGCTCTTGCAGTAGGAGTATGAGTATGACATCATCACATTCTAGAATCAGAATTCCACCAATCAGATCGCAGCAACAGAACTTAAAGACACTACAAAGCTTTAATGTGTCAAAGCTCAAAGAAGCAGAGAATGTGGGTTGTTCTCGCTTTCAGCAGCAGAACATTTTTGCCGGCCGTCCGGCCGTCCGGACGGACAACTGGATATTCTTTTTCTGTGGACTGTTACGGACTAATTGAGCACAGCTATTCCTGGATTGGACCCGTTTCGGACTGACAGAACCGGTTCAAAGGTAAGAAATGCGATGAATATTTTCGGGAATTATAAGTTATGGCTCTTTGGGCTGTGTGGCATAAAATGAATGATATGGTGGTTTTACTGAGGAATTAAGCTTTCAAACGATGTACAGCAGGTCAATATTGGAAAAATAAGTACGGTGAATATCTGGCTTGACTTTTTATACGCCCGTATAAAAAGACGGGACGTATTATGTTATAGCGCTGTCCGTCTGTCCGTCCGTCCGTCTGTCCGTCTGTCCGTCCGTCCGTCCGTCTGTGGACACTTCAAAGCTTTGAAGTCTTTGAAGCTTTGTCCGCGCTCTAACTCGACAACCGTCTCACCTAGGAATGTCAAACTTCATGGCTGGACACCCAATGGGTCAAGGATGTTCCCTATTGATTTCAAGGTCACAGGGTCAAAGGTCAAGGTCACGGCCCGACCCTTTGCGAAAACCTGCCCGTCGCTCTTGCTGTGATCGTTTCCATCTCTGTCTTTTTATCTTCCATCTCTGTCCTTTTATGTTACGTGCCGTAGATCTGAACTCTCTTCTCAAATGTTCTGCTGCTGAAAGCGAGAACAACCCACATTCTCTGCTTCTTTGAGCTTTGACACATTAAAGCTTTGTAGTGTCTTTAAGTTCTGTTGCTGCAATCTGATTGGTGGAATTCCGATTCTAGAATGTGATGATGTCATACTCATACTCCTACTGCAAGAGCCAGATTTCCCTATTGATTATCCGTCTGTCTGTCCGTCTGTCTGTGGACAATTTCTTGTCCGCGCTCTAACTCCACAACCGTCTCACCCAGGAATGTCAAACTTCCAAACTGCACCAACAATGCATCTTTAACTAGGTTTGACAAATTCTAACTTAATTCTATATACAATAATTCAAAGTACGGGCGTATTTTGCCCCGCTGGAGGAGCTCTTGTTAATGTTGTGTAATCGCCCTCCGGCGGGCGGGTGGGTGTAAACATGGCTTAACAAGGCTGTATGCTGACATGCAGCTCCTTTGATGAAAGTAAACTTCAGATATGGCCTTAACAAGGCTGTAGTGCAGAAGGAATGCTGCCTCTGACTATACGACATGCGCATTGCAAGGATCACTTATCAGACGCAGTTTGCTGAAGCTTGATAAATAATGTTTGTTGCATGTAAAATATCGATACTGACGCCTCCGTATCGATACGTGTATCGCCAAGAGGCCCACGACGATGTATCCCCGTATCGATTTTTTGAACACACCCCTAATGTCGACATTATGTAATGAAAATGCCAAATTTTGTGGATTATGTCATATTTTGGCCAGTCTCTTGTGATGTCACCAACTATTTGGAAACTGAAGGCAGCACACTTAGCAACTTAGATTTTGTACATAATGCTGTGTAGTAGCAAAAAAAAGTTTAGTTCTACTTATAATGTTGTTTCCTCATCACAAACAGACCTGGAGTTGTGTTTTGTGTCATTCACATGTTTAACACACAAACCTGCACATTTAGTGTGAGTTCTTCTCTCAAACAGGAAACATTTGGAGCTTTGGAGACAGTTCGGACAAAATGGTTCAAAACAACCCTATACAACCACTTATCACTATTATTCTCATATTCTTATTTATATGTGCTTATATGTTTATCTGTAGCATTCTTCTTGTGGTGTTCTGTGTCTGCATGTCACTGTAACGCACTTTTACCTCAGCTCCTCACATCAGTGTGAATACGGCAAAGCTCACAGCAGAAGGGTGCTCTAAGCACCCAGCATGTTTGAACCATTCTTCCTTTTTGGCATTTGCTTTTGTTCAACAGTAAACAGTTTCAAACATTGCTGCAGCGGCCGAGGGTCCGAAATGAGGACAAAATGTCAAAAATGAGGACGCATAATAGAGGTCCAGACAAAAGGCTCTGAAATCTACGAAGAGTCAATAAAAACTCACGTTACCGCGATGTTCCAGCCATAGCAACAAGATCTCCGTGGAGGTGAGCAGATTTCATCATCAACTGTGCGTAATCTAGGCCCTTTAAAAAAATTTATTTTAATTTATTTTACTTCATTCATTATAAAAGAAAAGGCTTTTTTTGTTTTACATGACACAATATCAGAATGAAAAGGAGCCGAGAGAAGAACACATCTTATATTTTCTGCCCCTTTTTACAAAAAATATATTTACTTTTCACAATTGATTTCTGGTTTCGCATCTTAATTTAACTCAAATGAGTCATAAATGTTTTCATCTAATGTTTAACTTTGCCACAGACACTGTCTCAGTTTACAGTTTCATAATTATTTAATACACTTGATTTAACCAGTTTTTTAAATATATTCAGCGATTTTGATTCTTTTATCTCATCATTTATGTTGTTCCATAAATTTACACCTTTTACTGCAATACTCCGTTCCTTAACCTTGGTTCTAAATCGAGGTTTTTTAAATACTTCTGTTCCCTTCACACTGTAATTACTCTTTTTTCAGACATTGTTTGAATATTAATTGGTACATTTCCATTTGCTTTGTACATTATTTGTAATATTCTAAAGTCAAACTACATCATGACATTTCAGTCCCTTATATCTGATAAACAGTGGGTTGGAAGGATCTAAAGTGACTGTTACTGATGATTTTCAAGGCTCTTTTTTGTAAAACAAATAGAGATTATAAATAAGATTTACACGTTGATCCCCAGATTTCTACACAGTGAGTGAAGTACGGCACAATCAGTGAGTTGTACAGTGTTATTAATGCAGAAGTATTTAATGAAAATTTAACTTTGTGTAAAACGCCAATGACTTTTGCGATTTTTCCTTTTGTATAATTTATGTGATTTCCAGGTTCATGACTCCTAAAAATTTGGTTTAATTTTCCCTTTGAATTTCCCACTCATCTGTTTTTAATGTTACATCATTTTTTATCCGAGCATTAAACATTATGACATTTGTCTTAAGATTTAGTGACAATATATTTATATCAAACCAATTTTTTACTTTTTCCAGCTCATGATTTACTGCCTGTATTTCATCTTTTATGTTTGATCCTGTATAAAACAAAGTCGTATCATCAGCGAATATAATTTTACCAACTAATGAAACATTTATCAGGTCATTAATATACAAAATAAACAGTTTAGGTCCAAGAACTGACCCTTGTGGTGCTCCATATTCAACACTGTGCTGACTTTGTGTTGTTTATCTGAACATATTGTTTTCTGTTTTCTAGGAAGCTTTTTACCCATTTGTGTGCTACACCTCTAATTCCACACTGATGTCATTTTTGAAGTAATCCTGAGTGATCAATAACGTCAAAAGCTTTTTTTAAATCAATGAAAATACTTTAAAAGAATTTTTTGTTGTCTATTGCTGTTGATATTTTCTCTGATATTCCATAATTGCCATAGAAGTTGAGTGCTCTGTCCTAAACCACACTGACCTCTATTTAAAATATTATGTTTTTCAATAAATTTATCCAGTCATGTTACAAATATTTTTTCTATTATTTTGGGAAACTGTGGAATGACACCGGTCTGTAGTTTGAGAAATTATGTTTATCGCCATTTTTATATAGCGGAATGACCTTTGCTATTTTCATTGTATCTGGGACGACTCCAGTTGATAATGACAGATTACATAAGTGAATGGCTCAATAACAGATTCGATTATAGTTTTTACAGTCATCATATCTAATTCTTCGTTATCAGTTGATCTTTTATTTCCACAATTTTTGACAATATTTCTTGTTTCGTCTTTTTCCACTTTTCCAAGAAACATGCTATTGACATTATTTACTATTGTGTCTAATTTATCTTCTATTATCGGTTTGTTTTTCATAAGACTTGAACCCACATTAGCAAAAAACTCATTGAACTCATTAGTTTCTGTTACATCAGGTGTGTCTCTGTTTTCCTTAACACAATAATTTGGAAGAGTTGATTTTGCTTTATCACTTTTAATCACACTATTTATTACTCCCCATGTGGCTTTTGTATTTTCTTTACTCTTATTTAATATATTACTATAATAATCTTTTCTTTGTTTTCTGATTATCATCAATAATTTATTTTTGTATTTTTCTTTCTTCTGCGTCTTTTGTTTGCAGTTTTAAAAAAAACCTATAAAGATCGTTTTTCAGGCATTTTGTAATCTCTTAGTCATCCACAGTTTATTTACTCTTTTTTTGGCTGTTATTATTAATTTACAATGTTTATTATACAAATTCTCCATATAAGTGCTCATATAAGTTGTTGTAAGTCCAGTGCAGCGGTGGAGGTGGGAGGAGCTGATCCCTGTTGTTTTATTCTGGTCAGATGGAGATTAGACATGGTTTTCATCAGCAGCTGTTCCTGCGTCACTCACACAAACACACTCCTGTAGTAACTGCACTGCACATTTCTCTGATCTGGCCAAGATTTTAACACTTATATCAGGTTATTCATCTTGTTTTCAGATTTATGAGCTACTTAATAGTTCTGAGACGGCTTTATTCTAGTCTCGAGTTTGTTTATTTTAAATGATCTCGCTGCGTGGACACATAACTTTACTACTTTCCAGTCATTTTCTGATAGATTTAAGTGTTTTATCTTAGTGATCTTACATTTTGGCCAACCTTTTTTGCAGTGGTGCCTCTTATTTCACTGTGGTGCGATGTCGCTGCTCTGCCTGGAATGTTCCACAATGTGACATTAAACTCTACTTTACATTTATTCAATTACAGGTGGTTTAAGGGTTAAAAAATACCTGGAAAAACAACATTCTGGCTGTGAGTGGGGTCACCTCTCCGCAGATCTGACCTGTAACTTGGTCCGGTTTTAAGTTTTAATGCCACACTGTGCAACATTCCAGACAAAGCAATAACACCTCCATGGAGAAAAGCGTTTGACGGAGTCTGCGCCAGAAAAGTTACACAATGAATCTTTTAGCAAACTTGAAAACTACTGCTTCATGACATCACAAGGTGGAACAGAGCATTTTGAGCTTTGGAGATGTAGACAGACTGATGATAAAGAGTTACTCAGACATGTGACGCTTTTGCTGTTTACAGGTTATTTCAATCGCGTCACAACTCTGAAAATCTGTCAGTGATCAGACTTTGAGTGTGTGTGTGTGTGTGCGTGTGTGTGTGTGTGTGTGTGTGTGTGTGCGTGCGTGCGTGTGTGCGTGCGTGCGTGTGTGTGTGTGTGTGTGTGTGTGGGGGGGGGTGTGTGTGTGTGGGTGTGTGTGTGTGTGTGTGTGTATAAATGCAGCCAGTGCTTCATCTCAATCCAACACGTGTTCCTGATTATTACAATAGTTGTACGTGCTAATCTCTGACCTCTGACCTCTGACCTCTGACCAAACGATGGTGGATACACGTCTTTAATGAACGGTCCCATATTTCGCTGAATGAACCCCTCTGTGCTTTAACCTCCTGAGACTTGTGCTTTATAGTGGACATTAACCAGTCGATCTTTTAAGTGTTTTGAGATAGACACTTATTGGTGTCTAGGTTCCTCTGCCTAAATAGGGCTGGGGGATTATAGGTACTATCATGTCCAGGATAAAAAATTAAAAAAAACTCAATAGGAGTTAGTTTGTGGCTGCACTATGATTTAAAAAAAATTAATTAAAAAGGAGTCTAAAAACTTTTTGGAGTGACTGTAGAAGCTCGTCATCAAAAAAGTTGTTTTTTTTTAGGTTGTTAACTTCACATGGATTTAACACCAAAATGTCCCCAGCGTCCATCAGAGAGGAGATGTTACAAAATTAGGAATAAAAATAAAATGAACAAAATCATTCATTCATTTATTTAAATCGAAATAAATAGAAAATCACAAAAAAATACATATTATAATACACTTTTTTTCTTTGGGTCTCAGGAGGTTAAGCTATGTTATGCTGTTACCTCCCCAAAAACAGACCTGGAGTTATGTTTTGTTTCATTCACACGTTTGAGTCATTTACATAATTAAGGCTGCCACCCACTACAGAAGAATTGTCCTGATTTTGGCTGCGACTTTGTGGATGGAGGTGAAGCTGCAGATTAGTGACAGTGACTCTACTTCCTGTGGACTTTATCTCCAGTCTTTTCTGCTTTAAAAATCCTGGATCTGAAGTATTGCTCCACATTTCACAAATAATAATCACACAGTTTTGACTTGTGTCTAAAGTGGAAGTGCAGAGCTCTGATCTTTGAACACTTCAGAGTCTCAGAACGAGTGGTTTTACTGTAGACGCTCACAGATTTATATCCTGTGGTCTGCAGACACATCCCGCTGCAGTCTTTGTGATCAGAGATTTTAAGTTTTTTCACACATATAAAAATTGTTTAAGACCGAAAAATCCTGTAGTGTGTAGCGGCCCTTAGTCTGTCTACATCTGCAAAGTCCAAAATGCTCTGTTCCACTTTGTGATGTCATGAAGCGGTAGTTTTCAAGTGAACAGCTCCTTTTATTTTCAGTTAAGTAGAGACTGGCTATTCCAGGGCTGAAATTATCCAAATGATTCTAGTGCAATGATCTCCAGTCTGTAGCTCTCCAGCTCCTTCTAAGCAGCTCACAAGGATTTCTGAATTAGACATATTGTGCTGAATAAGTCAAATTTGATTTGATCAAATGCCCATTACTATTGTAAACGTATCATTCTGATGCCTTAATAAATGGATAATAGTTGTGTAAATATTTTATAGGCATCAAACTGGATCCCGTCTAAGGCTCTTATATTTACTCCATTTCTTGCTAAAATGTGCAGCTCTCTGACATTTTTGTTTTGTAAGAGTAGCTCACCAGTTGCAAAAGGCTGGAGACCTCTGTTTTAGTGATTCTAGGTGTATGCAGTTTAAAAACACAGTGGAGCACTTCCTGTATTACCGCGTGACATCACAAAGTGGAAGCGTTTTTTTTGTGGAAGTCAGTTTGAGAGAAGAACTCAGCCTAAATGTGCAGGTTTGTGTGTTAAACGTGTGAATGAAACAAAACAACTCCAGGTCTGTTTGTGATGAGGAAACATCAGCCGTCATATGTGTCCTTCAGATTACGTTTTCTGCTGTAGCTCAGTGGTGCCGTGCTGCTGTTGTGTCCTTGGGCAAGACACTTCCCCCAGCTTGTCTGTGTATAATCCACGCACAGAACTTTACAGCTCAGCGCCCAGATTCACTCCTCGAGGCGACTGTTCCATGTCCACGGCAGCAGCTGTTGTTTTTAGATTCACTTACCATATACACAATGCAAAAAACCACTGAGCCCAAGATCTGCCCCCATCTCAGCCCTTTGCTCTCTGTGCTGAGTCACTCCCTGTTCAGAGCAACATGACAACACCACCAGCATCCACCCCGCTAATGAATCTACTGCACATCGCGTCAGGTTTGTCAAGTTGTGGTGTAGTTTTATATCATATTTTTTAGTGCTGCAACAACTAATCGATTAAAATCGACTATTAAAATAGTTGGCAACTAATTTAGTAATCGATTAGTTGACTAGTTCACCTGACAAAGTCCAAGCGGGAGAATCGGGTGTTGTGAGATGTGTCTATATTGTGTCTATAGCTCAGTGCAGGAGAGAGAGAGAGGGTGAGTGATTGTGTGCTGGATGTATGTCTGGAGCAGTGGAGCCGGGTCTCGCTCCGGGTGTGTGTCCCGTGTGCTCTCAGGGAAAGACCGAGACGGCGATCGGGCAAGTAGAGGGTAAAAGGTGCTACTCCTACAGTGTAGTGAGCTAATAAAGCCCCACTCTGCAGCGAAACTGCCTCCTTTTATTTACATTTTCATACACCGCAAACGCACGAGGTCCTCAAGGGAGTGAACCCCGGAGGGAAGCAATCCCCGGCCCTGGAGAAGACGATTTCCCCTGTGCTCCCCAACCACGGTTAGGGGGCGAGAACAGGAAAGGTTAACACGGGGGAAAAAAAGAGGACACTTGAGAAATGGCGTCTCCCCTTTAAAATCAGTCGGACTCTGGTGAGATTTCACAAACATATTGGCAGCCGTTTTTTGACATGAAAAGTAGTTGGGTGCATTACTGGTACAAGTTAATAGGAACGTTTTAATCACAACGTATTGTTTGACACTATACAAGTTAAACCGAAGTTGCTTGGTGTTAGCTAGTTCGCACATATTAGCCGCGATTGCATTGGAACAATGTGTTTCTAAGCCATTAACTAGTCCAGTTAACCTCTTAAACCCTCTGTGATTCGCTGGTGCTCCTGTCCATCACAGAGTGTGCGGTACAAGCCCACGAACACCGTGATTGGTCAAAGCTTTGTTGATCTGACCGCGTGCGTAATAGAGAGAGGGGTTAGCAGAGCGAGCACAGCTTCTGTGCGTAAACCCAGGACGCACGGCTAACTTACTTTTAGCACAGTTTTGGGGCACTTTCCTTCTTTTTATCCGATTAATAATCGATTAGTTGAAAAATAATCGCCAGATTAATCGATTATGAAAATAATCGTTAGTTGCAGCCCTAATATTTTTAGATATGTCTGGAGAATTGCTGTGTGGGAGCATGGGTAACGTAGGCTTGTGGGTGGAGCTTTGGACAGAATCTTAGAGCTAAACGTAAGGAGGGTTTGAATAGAGCCTGGGAGAGATCACTAGATTACTGAAACATGCACCCATGACAGATAAAACCTCTGCAGGTATGTTTATGATGAGGGAACAATGATATAACATGGTAGAAAGCTAAAAAAAAATGTTAATTTTACATAATACTGCCACAACTACTTCTTTAAACACTTCTCTCAAACTCATATTCCCAGAAAAAACCTTTTCTTCATCTGCCTGCCCCCTTCCACTGCCGCCTGCCCCCTTCCACTGCCGCCTGCCCCCTCCCACTGCCGCCTGCCCCCTTCCACTGCCGCCTCCCCCCTTCCACTGCCGCCTGCCCCCTTCCACTGCCGCCTGCCCCCTCCCACTGCCGCCTGCCCCCTTCCACTGCCGCCTCCCCCCTTCCACTGCCGCCTGCCCCCTGCCACTGCCGCCTGCCCCTCCCACTGCCGCCTGCCCCTTCCACTGCCGCCTCCCCTTCCACTTCCGCCTGCCCCCTTCCTCTGCCGCCTGCCCACTTCTTCTGCCGCCTGCCCCCTTCCACTGCCGCCTGCCCCCTTCCACTGCCGCCTGCCCCCTTCCACTGCCGCCTGCCCCCTTCCACTGCCGCCTCCCCCCTTCCACTGCCGCCTGCCCCCTTCCACTGCCGCCTGCCCCCTTCCACTGCCGCCTGCCCCCTTCCACTGCCGCCTCCCCCCTTCCACTGCCGCCTGCCCCCTTCCACTGCCGCCTGCCCCCTTCCACTGCCGCCTGCCCCCTTCCACTGCCGCCTGCCCCCTTCCACTGCCGCCTGCCCCCTTCCACTGCCGCCTCTGTTTCTGTTTACAGTTTGGCTCTGGTATGTGGTCGGTCCAGTCCCGTGTGCAGCAGTCTACTGTTTTATCTAGTGCTTTTATTAAATCAATTTCAGTGCAAACTTAGTCAGTTGGCAGCTCAGTGGTGTATACAAATGGGCATGTTCTGGCTCGAAGGGCCACTGCAATTTAAAGTATTATGTGACATCACTCAAGACTGCCCAGGAGCGGGAAGTGCAGATAGCTGCCGGACCAGCCTTTTCTTATACCTGCAAACCAGTGGTGGAGGAAGTACTGCATTTTACTGTTACTTAAGTAAAAGTACAGTTACTGAAGTAATAATAATAATAATAAATATAGCCGCAAGCGGCGATGATCGGCCCTCGCTCGTGCCTATGCTCCGCCCCAGCCACGCTGAGCTCTGCACATGCCCCACAAACACACCTTACCTCCTAAGCCCTGACTCCTAAATAAACCCTACACGTGCACATGACATCATGCACTTTCAACACCGTTTGATCTTTTAAAAAGCTTCTAACAACTTTTAATGTTCCACTTGTCAAGATGACACAGAATGATTCTGGTGAGTCTGCGTCAAAAACCCCAGGACGAGTTCGTTAAAGTACAGGAACAGGAAAATGCCATTCCAATATGGCTGACTTCCTGTTGGTTGCCTAGCAACCGCATAATATATTTTTTTGTTTGGAACGACAAGACGTTTACCCGACTTAACGATTATAATTATGCCGCTGTCACGGCAATGGGCAGTGCCAGTCTGTACTACTGATGCCCTGAGTGTCACTGATGAGTGTTTGATCAGGGGGAGGGGCTTCGAGCTCAGTTTTCGCGGGTGCACATGACACAGTCATGACACTATGTCATGTACACCTGCGTTTTTGGGTGAACAATTATAATTATGCCGCTGTCGCGGCCATGGCGATGCCACCGTGCCAGGTCAGCGGGCACCAGTCAGTGACATGGTGATGCCAGTGTGCTTGGAAAGGGGAGAGGCTTCGCGCTCTGTTTGCTTCACTCTGGACTTTTAAAAACAAGGTTTAGAAAGTGCTGTACAAGCAGCAAAGAACAACACAGCCCGGACTGAAAAGGCTCCATGGGCCTTCGTCTGGAGCCTGGACTTCTGAGGCTGCAGGAGGAGTCGTACAGGGATTAAAGTTCTGCAATGGAACTTGATGCAAGTTAAATGAACTTTAAAAGTGATCAGTAAAATCTTCAAATCTATTCTGAAACACACAGCCAGAGAAGAGAAGTAAAACAGGAGGAGTTTATGTCTGTTCAAACCATTGAGGAGTAGGAAAAGATGTGAAAGTGTCACATGAAAAAAATCAACTCAAGTAAAAATAGCAACGGAGAAATTCAATTTGTCAACTGGACAAAAGTTTTCTGTTGAATACGTTTTGCTTCTTCAGTTCTGGTCAGAGGTTTGTGAACCTACAGTGAACCTGCTCTGAAATGTAGACGACGTTTACACTGAAACAAATCACCAGAATATTGGAAACGATTTGTTGCCTGAAACACTCGTCACATGATCAGGCCGGTGTCACTTCGTCACCATGTGGGCGGTAAAAACAAGGAGCGGAGCTGAAGGTCCAGCAGCCGATCTCGAGGCGAAGATGCAAACATGAAAACAGTCTTTTCCTGGACTGACGCTGTTTCCCGTTTGTCTGAACAGTTTTCTGCTCCTCTGTGCTGGTACAGCCTCTGGTACAGAGCAGTCTTTACTACACTGAACAGAGTCGACCACATTACTTTGTTTGTGTGGACGAGTTTCTGTTTCTTTAAAGTGTTTGTGAGTATGAAAATAGACTGGGATTTCATGTTCCATCCTTTTTCCTGGGTTCTGATTCTCTGTTGTCTTGTTTTTTCTCTTTCTTTCTTCTGTTGAAAGCTCATTTTGGAGATCCACAAACAGAGAAGGTTTTCTGCTCGTTCTTTCTCCTTTCCCTCTGGGCTGTATCCAGATAACTCCAAAAATACTCAAGTAAAAGTATTAAAGTACCTGTACTTCACACAGATTTTGAGGTCTTAAAAGGCTTCAGAAGTAGTGATTTTGTATTTAATTTCACTTTTTTCCAGCTGTTTTTATCTTTTGTGTATTTGTGTGTAACGTGTTTCCAGCAGGTCTCAAACATTAATGAAACAATAAAAAAATACTTTTACTTTTCATTCCAGTACAAAAATGTAGTGGAGAAGTACAGGTACCTGCTCTCAAATGGAATGAAGTAAAAGTAAAAAGTATCTACTGTAAAATGTACTTAAGCAAAGTACAGATAACAAAAAAGTTTATTTATATACAGCACTTTACTACTTTTATTTTATTTACTTTCGTTACCTTCTACCAATGATCCGGAGTCTGCTCCTCCTCCTCTCTCACTCTTTTCTTTAGTCCTCCAGGTACTGGCCAATTTGCACTTACTTTTTAGACATGTACTTTTACTATGATTTGAGAAATATTTAGTTTGAAGTAACAGTGCTCTTACATGAGTCTCACCACGTCAGACTGCACCTGAAGTGACCCAAATCTGATTTTTCCGTCCCTGTGTGACCTGTGTCTTTTAATGACCGTCTGAACGACACTGATCCGATTGTTTCAAATGTGACCCGGGCCTCCTGGATCTGTGCTCCTAAAACTGATACAGATCCGATCTTCTGACACGCGACTTCAGTCTGAACGACCACATTTCAGTCACAGGTCAGCACCTGTTGTGAGCCAATACAGCCCAACACCCATGTGTTTGCTCAGTGAAAAAGGCCGAAGACGTGTTTTCTCCTGTGAAAGTGGTACGACAGCAGCTTCTAAACCTGCAGCTGCTCAGTGCTTCTAAACCTGCAGGTGCTCAGTGCTTCTAAACCTGCAGGTGCTCAGTGCTTCTAAACCTGCAGGTGCTCAGTGCTTCTAAACCTGCAGGTGCTCAGTGCTTCTAAACCTGCAGGTGCTCAGTGCAGCGTCCATGGTCCAGGTTTAGGTGACTTCTGTAGACACTGACCACACTGAGCTGCTGTGACGTCGTCGTGTTCTCCAATGTGCCTGTGGGACACTTTGGGGCTGTTTGAAGTTCACACTCACACAGTTACTACAGCAGCACTGTCACTTAACCAACTGCTGCACCCTCGTACCTATTTGCTTAGTTAAATCCTTTTTTTAGCCAGTGAATAATCCACAGAATCTTGTCTGACAGAAGTTCACTGCATCAGGCACCAGTTGTTGTTTTTTCACTATATGCAAATGAGCCATGCGGCTTTAAGTTTTGTTTCTGTAAACCATAAAGAAATGTGCACAAAGCTGCACTAAACACATTATTAATCAGTGTTTATAATGAGTGGAGCACCAGAACCATATGTGGAGCAGTGGTCGAGAGGAGCAATGAAGCAGCAGAAAGAACTTTGTGTTTGACTGGAGAAAAGTGGAGGAAATTCCAACAGCAAGTTCAGTGAGACGGAGAGTTTGGTTAAACTTGTTCTGTTGTTTCTGCTCTAGTTTTCTGAATAACTGTTCATATGTGACGTGAAAACACCAGACACATGTTCAGCCTGTTCTTCTCTGGTTTCTAGATGAAATGTCTGTTGTTCTCTGATTTGATCAAATAAATTTCCCCACAAAAATGCGACTTATATATGTTTTTTTTTTCTTCATTGTGCTTTTTTTGGCTGGTGCGACTTATACTCCGAAGCGACTTTTAGTCCAGAAAATATGGAAATTGGAAATGTGAATGACCTTGCAAACAATTTGGATTTCATCAAAAAACCCGAATAGAGCATTAAACCCTGCAGTCTGAGCGTAGGTTGTGGTTCTTCTGTTTACAAGTGACAATATGCAATAAAATAGCACATTTTATAGATTATTTCATACTTTGTCCTTTTAACTTCAAATCACTATTCAGATGTTACTTTGTGATGCACTTTAAGGTCGACTGAAAACTCGACCGTTTAATATGAGCGAGTCAGGTTATCCTGGTGTTTTACTGGACTTTTCACAGATGCACATATCTGTACATGTGTTTGTTTCTTCTGTTTTTGTTGTTTTTATGTGAAGCACTTTGGTCACATGAAGCTGTTTTAAATGTGCTATAAAGAAACTTGAATTGAAAACTTTGAGAGTTACTTTTTCTTACTTTTACTTGAGTCATTTCTTGGTCCACAGCTTTGCCTTTCTACTTGAGTAATATTATGCTGAAGCAACGTGACTCTTACCTGATTATAGTTTGTGCTCTGCCCCCTCTGTATTTGTATATACTCCATATACACTGTGTAAAGGTAATGAATACGTGTGCCTATAATTGTACAAGCAGCTGTACTTTGATCAAATGTGTGACGCTGAGGTTCAAATACTTTCACTTTTCAAACCAGTCATGCCTCATGCCTCGAGTGCCCGAGCACTTTACGAGAATTTACATAACTGACAGACACTCACTCAACTGGACTTGGATTCAGAATTGTACAAATAATCTAAAGGGAAATGCCCGCGATCAGTGTTGGAAATACCTGTCAGTATTCGGGGGTCTCCACCTCCGAACTGTTGAGCAGATCTACATTTTCAACATGCAGAAGCCTGAGCAGAGGTGTGTATTACAATGTGAGCAAACGAGTGAATAAATGTTAGGTTCATTTTAATCCTCTTTATCCACATGGAAAAGTGGATCAGCTTTGTGCAGATGTTTTATTTGATTTATTTATTTATTTTAGAGCAAACTAGAACAATGGTCAGTGAGACTTTGTGCTCTGCAGCAGTGAGTGAAGTGTCTCTTCTGTCTTCAGAACAATCACATGTGAATAATAGTGAAATAAAGTGCTGTGACCTGAGGTGGTTCTCATGACTGAGGGACGTCCAGTGACCTGCAGTCAGAATGTGTTTGTTGTTCCAACACCTTTTGTACCCGGGGCACTCGTGCTGGGGCTTTGGGGCTGTGCTCGGATGCAGTTGCCTGGAGTTCTGTGTTCACACCTGTCGGGTTGTGGACAGGGCGTTGTCCCACGGTGCTGTTTGCGGGTCGATGGAGCTGCGGTTTTGGCGGAGGCGGTGGGTCCAGCGGCAGGGGGTGCTGTTGTGTGGTGGGGCGGGTGTGGGTTCTGCTCCTCCGTGTGTTTGTGGCATAGACCGTATATACAGACTATGATTTGTGGATGAGGGGCGGCACGGTGGCTGAGTGGCAACACTCAGGCCTCACAGCAAGAAGGTTGTGGGTTCGATCCCCGGGCCTTTCTGTGTGGAGTTTGCATGTTCTCCCCGTGTCTGGATGGGTTTCCTCCGGTTTCCCCCATCAACCCAAAACATGCAGCACCTGAACTAACATCAAGGACCATGTTGTCCACCCTCCTGTGGGCTCCACCTGCAGAGGGGTTCATAGGGGGTCAGGGGCTATGAGGATTGGGCAGCAAACTGCCCCTGTGACCCAGCCGGATTAAGCGGGAGATGTGGAGGCGGCGCGGGGGAGAGAAGTTGTCCACGGTCTTTGTTGCGGCTTCTCTGTATGTTTTTTTGGTCCACCTCCTCCACTTCTCAGTTTCATGCAAATTGTTTTTCTTCCTGTTTACAACCAGATTGTGTAGTTTTTGTTTTTTTATGTCACAGCCTCAAAATGATGCTTTTAAGGCTTTTAGGGGGTGTGACGTGTTAATCGGGTGTCGCCCCCCCCCACACACACACCCTGTATTTTGCACAGTGCTGCGATACTGACTGCATTTCAGAATCGCAATTTGATGGTAGAAATGAGCAAATGGAGGTCCTGTGTGATGCCAAATGGACTTCTGTGAGTTTCAGGTCTTGTCAAAATGTTGTTACCTACAGGAAATCGTGTAATTAGAGAATCATAAAAATCTGCACTTTTGACTCTTGGTAAATTCAGTTTTATATATAGAATTAGTGATTCTTTGTGTCAGACAGGAGACTTTGTTTACCTGCTTTACATGTTTCGCCTGCTTCCTGAAGCGTCACGTGATGGTGACATGTAAAACAGTCTCACAAAACAGAACTAGTTGATTGTAAATGGTTTGCAGCAGTCTTAAAGCTCCTATATTACTCAAAATAGACTCCTGTGAGCTTTATACCATGTTAGAATGTTGTTACCTCATCAAAAACAGACCTGCAGTTGTGTTTTGTTTCATTCACATGTTTGAATATTCCTGCATTATTAGTCTGTCTGCATCTTCAAAGGTCAAAATGCTCTGTTCCACCTTGTGATGTCACGTAGTGGTTGTCAGGGTTGGACTGTCATTCTCCCCCTTTCCTCCCTTTTTTTTCGTGGGCCTTGTGGGGGAAGAGTGCCGGGTTGTTTGTTTGGTCCCAGTCTGCTCCAGGTGGAACAGAGTATAAATGTGCAGGTTTGTGAATGAAAGAAAACACAAGTCCAGATCTGTGATGAGGAAACTCCATTAGAACAGAGATCACAGTAGTAATAGTCAACTTAAAGGTGCATCGCACAACTTTTCTGGTAAAAGATGCGTCTCTTGCTTGTCTTTATGGAGATGTTATTGCTTGGAATGTTCCACAGTATAGATTTAACCTGTGGGACACAACTATAGGCTACAGGTCAGGTCTGTGGAGAGTTGCCCCTGTTCACAGAGAGAATTATTGCATTTGTGAGGAACAGAAACACCTGTAATGAACATATGTGAAATGGACGCACAGAAAAACATTCTAGTCAAGCTAAAATAACTTGGATTAAGAAACCATGAACTGAGTCAGTTTCACTTGACGAGTAAAATGATCCGCAGTAAGATTTTTGTACTTAAAATATGAAAATACATCTTCCTACACTTAAAATAAGAAAAACAACTTTTTGCACTTAAAATAAGAAACAAAATCAAATGTTGCTTGAATTAAGAAAAAACTGGCAGATCATTTTACTCGTCAAGTTGAATCTGTTCAAATGAAGTCAAATGTTCTTAATTCAAGTCATTTTACTGAGATATAGTTTGTTTTCAGTGTATGTTTAATGCCACACCATGGAACATTCCAGGCAAAGCAATAACATCTCCATGGAGACAAGCAGGTGATGGACCTTCCACTAGAAAAGTTGTGCAATGCACCTTTAAAGAATTCTGAGCATCTGAACTCTTCCCCAGCATGAGTTTATAAGTGCTGAGTCTTCTACAGTGTCGGGGACTAGACTCATGGAGCTGGTGGCTGGAGGGCAGGATGTGCTGTGTGTTTATGGGGAGGGCGTGGTGTATTTTCCTGGATATTATAATGTTATTGTCCCTCCTCTTCCTTCTGCAGTTGTGTTGTTTCCAGCTCTGGGCACATCGTGGACATCGTCCTTTTCTCTTTTGGGGAAACTCCGGTCACATTGGACTATTTCCTCGTCGGCCGGGGTGGTTTCTGAATGTGATTCCTCTGTGTGGTGCTAAAGATTTCTAGGATGTGAAAAAAAACACACAAGTGAAACAAAACTCCAGCTGTTTCTGATGATGGGAATGATG